>SSNR01000011.1:3578276-3641215 GCA_006937965.1 Callopanchax toddi
GGGGGGGGGGGGGGGGGGGGCTTGGATTTACACACGCATACACAGATCTCCATACAATGATTAGACACGCCAGTGATAAATGAATACAGTAGACCTTTAGACACACACGAAGAGTACATACACAAACGCAGACAGAAAGACACACACACACACTAACAGCAGGGTACGTTGGAAAACATCTTCCTCAGTTTAAATCCTGCCTGAGGGTAGCTGCAGTGTGGGGATTGTATTTCCTGGAGCACTGCCTGACTGTTTACATCTCAGTTGGAGTGTGTTTGTGTGTGTGGTAAATGTGTGAGTGTTTGTGTGTTCGTTGGGAGGAATGGAGCCTTGGCATTGTAATCACTCACTAATGGCTGGATGTTATCTCACTCCCACTCTTAAATGAATGCAGAAGATCCACAGTGACGAAGAGTTGCCCTATTTTTTCCACTGCCAGGTTGTCTGTTTGTTCCATAGCAACAGTCTCAAGGATGCCGTTTAAGCCGCCCGACGATTTGCACTGCTATGTTTGGATGTAGAGGATAGATGCTAACAGATAACCATTCAGGGATATCACTTTTACTAAATGACTGTAATTATCAGTCGACTCTGGTAAGAAGTAAACACAGTGGTTTGTGAGGAATAGGTGGGTACACAGTAATGCAACTTATTTACATGTGAAAGTATATATTGTGCAAAAACTAAAGTTACAGAATTTTAAGGGTCTGTTTTTATGATGTGAGGATGGCTAGTATGTACTACATGGTTCAACACTTGGGTTTCACATGAGATAAAATCCCAAAAAACTTACTGTGTTATTACGGTTATAAGAAATAAGAAGAGATATCCAAAAAATGGTGACAGTGTTGCTCAGAATGCTGTTCTTAATAACTGCTGAAAATGTAATCCCTGCTGTGCACACATAAACTGACATTTACAGTTAAGTTTGTGTATGAGGTACTTGTTAACTCTTCTTCTGCTACCGTTCCTGCAGCTTTAATATTTTCTTTTAGCAGTGTCGACTGTTTATGAAAGGTACTGCAGGAAGCGCAGTGCCTTTCAATGTAACCATAAACTCTGCAGAGTAGACTGCACAGCTCTTAAAATTCACCACTAATGCAACTTGTTCATAATACTAACCTGAGAAAATAAAAGTATTTAATGACAGAACTTTATAAATCAAGTCAGCCAAAATCTACCAATATGCTGCTGCTTTTATTACCCTCACTACGAAGTGCAGGGTCCATCATGAGCTGAGGGAGAGAAGGAACCCAAAAAAGTTGGAAAGTCCATTAGTGTTGTGGAGATGACAGGGCATACAATGAAAAAGGAAATAAAACACAGCTGACTGGATATTGTAGAGAGCGTGTAGTGGTCCACAAAAAGGAAATAGAATGACACTTGCTTCTTTCTCTGTGTGCACTACAAACACATTTAATATGAAAGTTTGCAGCTCGCTGCCCCCTGTGCCAGCTTGAAGCAGCTTAATACGCAGGTAGACAGAGAAAACATTTGTAGAAGTGAAATTTTGATTATATAATGCTATTGCATCATTATGAGCTTGATTTTCTAATGAAGATCAAATCTCATAAGCTTTTGTTCAACTGGTTCTGTTGTTTCTTGTTGTTTAAATGGCTTGGCTCTGGCGTAAAGCAATAACAAAACACTTGTGTGTCACATCTTTAACCCACTAACAAAAATAAGCTCAAAGCATATTCAAAACCCTTAAAAAACTAACACAAACTGTGCACTTTAAGATTTCTCATCAAATTACATAATTTGATGCTCTGCTGCTTAACCAATGAAAAGTTAATACCTTCTCACAGAGCAGAGTCCAGCTGGGTTTAAAGTTTCTAGGAATGTTTAGGTACAGTATAAAACTGTAAGGATATCAGACCCAAATCCAGAATCCAGAGTGACTGAACCGGACACAGCAATGGGAGGTTATCAAACTTAGTAAAGGCTTAAACATGCACATTTTACACAATCACATCTGGTTTGTGTGTTTGTGCACAAAAACACAGAAAATGTACATTTAACTTTTGGGCAAAATTTTCCCAAAAAGGAAAGAAACAAAATCTATCGTGCCATGATCCATCAAGTCAGACTGTTGAAGGCTTAAGCCTTTTACTAATACATCCCGCCAAACAAGATTGTATCCTCCATCTAAGAATAGCGCCAACCAAACAATTCCATCTAAATATCCTGGATTAGTGTTTGGGCTAAAACATATGAGCCCAGTGATCTGAGAGGGGGACAGAGCTAACTGGCCCGTATCCAAGCTCGCTCCGGCCAAAAGAAAGCCCTGCTATGCTAGCTGCTCAGAGTTTGTATGTGTGTGAGAGTAGAAGCTGAGGAATAGGATTGTGTCTTCAGCCGCTCTGGACAGGGGCTTTAGAGCATGTGGAGAGCCTAATCCTGTTTCGGCCAGGAATTTGATTTTGATTATTATCTCTCACAAACCACGCAGAGGCTTACCCCCATTTCTGCAGCATTATATACACACACATACACACACCTCCCTCTTGCAGCCCAACAGATTTGACCTCGTTAAGACGCTTTAAAGGGGATTATTCTACTTTTATCACTTCAAGTGAAGTGCCCTTGCAAACACAGGATTGGCATGGCTTGGCTTCCCTTCCCACTCGGCGGAACTATCTCGACCCCGTGCACAAGGTCGGCCAAGAGCTTAGTGCAAACACACACAAACATGGCAGTTAAAACACAGTGTTGTGCAAACACACATGCACTAATGCACCAAAATGCACTGAAAACATACAAGGTAGGGGAGGCTTGCTGTAACACAAACACACACAGAGAAACACACACACCACAGAAATCAAGTGCAGTGATTGCAAAGCCAAGGGAAATGGGCAATTTGTCAAGAGCAGAGAAAGTGGTGAGTCTGACAGTACTGTGGGTTTGGAGACCATGGCTGAGATTAAAGCCAGGCTCACAGAAGGGGGGCTTTAAGATTACACCCACAATGGTTGTGCAGATGATTGATGCCTGTTTGTAAAAAAACAAGGTTATTACTTAGAACAGCCAGTGAAAGAGCAAACAGGGAGGAAAAGATTAGTCCCGGCGTTTGCAACAAGTAAGCGGACAACAAAAGCCGTGTCAGCATGTGGCTGACAGCAGGGAACTCCAGTTTTATCTTCTCAAAAGGGGTGTTGGCATCAGTGCTTCGGTATATAAAGTCTTTGCAACTTCAATTTTTAAAGCCTTAAATTCAGAAGGTATGCAAATGAGTTCAAATGATGTGTATAAGGGCAGTAAATCCTTTAATTTGAATAATTAATTCATTTATATTACACAGGAATTAATGCACGTTTAAAAGGGCTAGAAATGTTGACACCAAGCTTATTTTGTGCATAAACATAGGAGAAAGGCCTATTTTTAAATACCTTACTGTAAATATTGATAGTAAAGAGTATTTTCCTGAAAGTAAACTTGTAGCCTTACTCCTCATTCTGACAGGTCCACTAGCTTTGGCCAGGCCAATCAAGTCACCTCCTGCTGAGCTGCTTTGTTCCAGTCCATTGCACCGTTCTCCACAAGGGTTACTCCAACCACCACCCTCCCTTCTAACCACCTCCCACATTTCCCTTCAAGGAATCTATTACTGAATACTGATGCAGCTTCCCACACACACACTCTGCTCACACCCTCACAAAACACACACAATATAGTGAGCTACTGGTAGGATGTGAACATACAACTTATTATGATTTTTTTTAATAACCAGATTTAAGCTATGCATGGAAAACAAATATATTCTAAAATGTATAGAGACAAAAAAAAATCACAAAAAAACATCTGTTATTTATGACTTTCTTTTAAATAAAAAAGACATAATTTCCATATTCACATGGACACAAAAGAAACACATTAATATTCCCTATAGAGTTGGGGGAAATGAAAAACATTGTACAAGTCAGCTGAAATCTGCTTTTATTTTAATTTTCCGTTTGGAGAAAATAAAGTGCTGTAACATTCTGTATAGAGCAAAGTTGTCCAATATGTCAGAGAAACGCAAATTGGGATCAACTTTAAATAAAAAATACTTCCAATTAATTGTGTCAGCAGATTACGAGCTCTAAAAAAACATTTTGTGTGAATAGCTGGCCTTGTGTCTGTCAGAGACACCAGTTTACAGAAAAATAAATGTGCCTTTTATTATTACTGTAAATATTAATAGTGGCCTTGATTATACAATTTTATTAAGTGGTGGATATTACCTTCAGCAAGATCAGCATCAATATACAGTGGGGCAAAAAAGTATTTGGTCAGCCACCGATTGTGCAAGTTCTCCCACTTAAAATGATGGCAGAGGTCAGTAATTTTCATCATAGGTACACTTCAACTGTGAGAGACAGAATGTGAAAAAAAATCCATGATTTCACATGGTAGGATTTTTAAAGAATTTATTTGTAAATTAGGGTGGAAAATAAGTATTTGGTCAATAACAAAAATTCAACTCAGTACTTTGTAACATAACCTTTGTTGGCAATAACAGAGGTCAAACGATTACTATAGGTCTTTACCAGGTTTGCACACACAGTAGCTGGTATTTTGGCCCATTCCTCCATGCAGATCTTCTTGAGAGCAGTGATGTTTTGGGGCTGTCGCCGAGCAACACGGACTTTCAACTCCCTCCACAGATTTTCTATGGGGTTGAGGTCTGGAGACTGGCTAGGCCACTTCAGGACTTTCAAATGCTTCTTACGGAGCCACTCCTTTGTTGCCCGGGCAGTGTGTTTGGGATCATTGTCATGTTGGAAGACCCAGCCACGTTTCATCTTCAAAGCTCTCACTGATGGAAGGAGGTTTTGGCTCAAAATCTCACGATACATAGCCCCATTCATTCTTTCCTTAACACGGATCAGTCGTCCTGTCCCCTTAGCAGAAAAACAGCCCCAAAGCATGATGTTTCCCCCCCCATGCTTCACAGTAGGTATGGTGTTCTTGGGATGCAACTCAGTATTCTTCTTCCTCCAAACACGACGAGTTGAGTTTAGACCAAAAAGTTCTACTTTGGTTTCATCTGACCACATGACATTCTCCCAATCCTCTGCTGTATCATCCATGTGCTCTCTGGCAAACTTCAGACGGGCCTGGACATGCACTGGCTTCAGCAGCGGAACACGTCTGGCACTGCAGGATTTGATTCCCTGCTGTTGTAGTGTGTTACTGATGGTGACCTTTGTTACTTTGGTCCCAGCTCTCTGCAGGTCATTCACCAGGTCCCCCCGTGTGGTTCTGGGATTTTTGCTCACCGTTCTCATGATCATTTTGACCCCACGGGATGAGATCTTGCGTGGAGCCCCAGATCGAGGGAGATTATCAGTGGTCTTGTATGTCTTCCATTTTCTGATAATTGCTCCCACAGTTGATTTTTTCACACCAAGCTGCTTGCCTATTGTAGATTCACTCTTCCCAGTCTGGTGCAGGTCTACAATTCTTTTCCTGGTGTCCTTAGAAAGCTCTTTGGTCTTGGCCATAGTGGAGTTTGGAGTCTGACTGTTTGAGGCTGTGGACAGGTGTCTTTTATACAGATAATGAGTTCAAACAGGTGCCATTAATACAGGTAACGAGTGGAGGACAGAAAAGCTTCTTAAAGAAGACGTTACAGGTCTGTGAGAGCCAGAGATTTTCCTTGTTTGAAGTGGCCAAATACTTATTTTCCACCCTAATTTACAAATAAATTCTTTAAAAATCCTACCATGTGAATTCATGGATTGTTTTTCCCACATTCTGTCTCTCACAGTTGAAGTGTACCTATGATGAAAATTACTGACCTCTGCCATCATTTTAAGTGGGAGAAGTTGCACAATCGGTGGCTGACCAAATACTTTTTTGCCCCACTGTAAATGGCCCCAATAATTTGACTATGGGGATGCAGTAGGGGTGTTACGCTGTTGCACACTTGTTCCTAAATGACCATACTGTAACTATTAAGTATAATGTTTAACTTTCAGCTGTCCTCTAATTTCTAGGGTTTGTTTCCCCCACTTGCCTTAATGCATCCCAGCTACCTCCACCTCCCAGCTAGAAACTCAGCAGACTCTGTTTATCAGGAAATAGAGATGCAGTGGCAGAAGAGGTCAAAAGAAGTTGGCAAGTGTTGAGAGAAGGCAAACTAATAGAAAAACAACTTGTTTCTGAAGAAAAACCATGCTGGATCTGTTATCCAGGCGTGGTTTGTATTTTGTAATAAAGACCTTGAACAAATGTGGGTTTTTTTTGTTGCTTTTTCGTCCTGAGATGGGACTGCAGCTGAGGTCTGAGATTTTACAGAAACATGTTCATTAATGATAACATTTCATACACAACTAGCAGTCTCAGCCTTAGCCACAGTGCAGTCAAAAATAATTCATCAACCCTTGATTATCTCAAAAAGTTTTGCTTATCAGAAAACCCTGAGCCAACGCAGTCTACAAGGTTCAATCCCGTCCATCATAACTTATAGGCTTGTCCATTAGAAGGCAGAGATAATTAACTTTATTTCAGTCACACGCTTGCTGTACCCTCAGAGCACTGAAGAAAAAAATGCTGCAAGTGGTAATGGGAAAAGATTCCCAACAGTCCAACTTTAGTGTGTGCTCATTAAATAAGGGTTGTGCCAGTCCACAAGCTCCCTTTCCATCAAACCTAAACCATTCTGAAAACCCTGCGCTGCGGCCCTTCACAAAAATCAACATCACCTGTAGCCCGTGGCCTCATCTCGACCACTCTGAAGCATGACCTCCTGCTGCAGGTTGGCGGCTCTTTGGGGTTGGGTGTTGGGGAGGGCTGCAGGACTGCGTTTGTCATGCTAATCAGCTGGCCTAAGCTCAACAACCCAGACATCTGCTGGCCCGCGTGTGTCAAGCCCCACATTTAATTTGTTCCCCGCATACAAAAAGCAGATAAGACCCTTGAGGCTGGTAAGAATATGTGTGTGTGTATGTGTGTGTGTGTGTGTGTGTGTATACCCTTAATGATGTTAAAAAAGAAAAAAAAAACCCTTCATTCCTAAGCAACAATTACCTGCAGGGAGAAGAGGTAGTATTATTTTTAGGATATTTTTGTTAATTCTCATTTTCTTCTGCATGTATGGGTGTGCACGTGCTAATGTCCAGTTCTCCCAAGCTATGCACAAACACCGCCAGGTTTATTTCACACACACGAAAGCGTGCACGCATATGTGCAGCCGAGCGATGGGAAAGAGGCGGGGGGAGTTTGTTTAATGGACGAGACAGGGGACCATGGAGATTAAGCTCCCCCCAGCTGGAGGCTTTAGAGGAAAGGCTGGGGGCTGTTCTGTTAATTCAAGTGGGCTTAATAATGCCTGTGCACCCTCTGCCCCTGACCCTCCCACCACTACATCAGATCTGGGAGGAAATGCATGATAAAGGCAGACAAGGAGGTGGAGGAGGGGTGGGTGGGTAATGTGTGTGCGTACAACCTGTGGCCATCTCTGCAGTCGAGCGTGAGCTCAAGGGACTTCAGAGATTTCCCCTCCGTATTACCCATGCTGCTCTCTGGCTCTGGCACCGAGCCGTTCTGTTGTTCCACTTTCACGCCACAGCCAGCTTTGTTGACGCTGCATTAGGATTAATCAACACCCAAACAATATGGCAAACGCTGTCAACTGGGTCAGGCACTGTGCTGCGATCCAATGATGCTTTTTCCTCTTATATTAATGAACTGCATTTATGACTAGGGGATTTAGACCTGCACACTAAAGCCTGATTTATACTTCTCCGTCTGCGTCGTTACGGAGACACGCAACGCCATTATGCGTCGACGCAAGCTCTCTACGACATGCTCGCAGAGGCTGACGGAGACATGCCCAAAATTCTAACTATGCGTCGAAAGCGACGGACAACGCATGCCTGTGATTGGTCGGCTCAACACCCCGTGATCATTTCCGGCTTCATGCCGCTATCAACAGAGTAGTAATAGTAGAATCTCACGGAAGCAGATATGGATCAGCTCGAGAAACGTCTGGCAGACGAAGTACGAACATTTATATCATCCATCAGTGTCCCTAAAGGGTTAAACAAGAGCTACATTTTCGCTCGTCGTCTGCCTCGTCCTCACTGAACGGACGGACAGACATTCAACAGACGCCGCTGTCTCCTCACTTCTGTTTAATTCTTTTTAACAACATTGTTTGTTCTTCGAGATCAATCTGTTCAAACTCAATCAAAATTCGCTCTCTGTCGGCCATTACTGAGCTGAAATAAACAAACTTTGGTCGACCGGAGGCATTACTGCAGAAAAGTTATGCGCCCTCTGCTGTCCTGGTGGAGAATTGCTTCACAACACTGACGGAGAAGTAAAAATCAAAAACGTCTCCGTCAATACGTGTGCGTCTGAGCGCAAACGTGCTGTCGGAGAAGTATAAATCAGGCTTAAGAGCAACATTTTAAAAACCCGTCTGAGGAAAGGGCTGGTAAGATGGGTCTCCTCAAACCTCTACTGTCACTGTTTTAGATGCAATAGAAGTTTGGTTTAAAAGAATATATTCAGCAAAATTTTCTATTCATACCTGGCCACCTACTTGGTACCAAGTGAATAAAAAGACAGTGTGAGGTGATGCATAAATACAGCAGGTAATCCTCTGCAGAATTCATGGTGAGTGAATGTGAAGAAAAAGAGCTTCGTGCTCTTTTTCTGCTTGCCTGTATTGCTTTTGATTCACTTATCAATATTTCAAAAACAAACAAAATCCATCAACAATATGGATAAACGGAGGGCATCATCTCCCAACAAGATGAAACACTGTGATTTCTGACATTTGTTTATGGTGTGTTTGTTTCTCTGAAGATGTAGCTGCTTTTTGATAAAATTAGGCTTTTAATAGTAATTATAAAAGGATTTTTGTACAACATCATCACTGAGGTGTGTGTGATTCAGAGCAGAAAGGAGTCATCAGAGAGATGACAAGGCTGTTAAAAGCATCAACCACCAAAACATGAATAGAAATGGTTGAATATTCTGAGAAGATCAAAGATTCTGACAAAAACTGAAGACTGTAGATTCAAGCCACAAAAAAAGCAAACTGCAGCAAATATCAAAGTAGAGCCCATTTTGTGTAATGAATTTAATTTTAAAGATTGGCATGATAATTTCTTATGTAATAAAATATATGAGCACAAAAATGTATTTATATGCACTTAAGACCTTGTTGGGATGTAGTTTTTCCTTTGTATAAGCATTAGGATTAGTAGTATTTATATTAAGCAATGCAGTTACTCACTTGGAAACATCTAGAATATAGTCAGGATCTGTTTTGATAACATATTTATTGATGCAATTAGAGCTGTTCACGTTAGCTGTTTATTTAATGCCTGCCACTGTCTCACACTAAACCAGCCGTCACATGTGACGTCAATGTTTACAGTAGGTCTAATTACTGGATGATGTGGCAGGTTGTAAAGTAGCCTCGTCATGAACATTCAGTGAAATGAGTCTATTTAATTTGTTACATCATTTAGAAATACAGTAATATTTTAGCTTAGTGAACTAGACCGTCAGTTCTGCTCTGCAGACTTTGGTCTAGCCACGCTCCATTGGAACCTCTGCAGCCCCCTGATTGGTCCCGTCAGTCAGTCTCGTACTGGGCCAATCACAGCACTCTAATGGTTTGGTGGGCGGGATTAGCCAATGACGGCAGAACTCCTACTCTGAATTTAAACATGGCGGCAACTCGGGAACCGTGTTCATTTGAAACGGCTTTGTCATCAACTTTGGACGATTTAGATTTGGGCTTTTCTCTAAGACGTGAACAGATAGAGGTACTTAAGTCTTTTATTTTGAAAGAGGATTTATTGGCCCCTAAATGCACAAAACATTGAACCCGATAGGCCATAGCAGCTGAAGACCACACCAGGTGTCAATTATGTCAGATAAGATCAGAAAACTGAGGCTACAATTCAGACTCACCTAAACTGGATCTGATCCGTTTCCTGGTCTGACCAGTTTTGATTTCAGCTTCAACATTTAGATGGTCGGGTCAGAATTTAGTGTAAAAAACAAAAAGGCATTGATTCATCCTGCCTTGTTTTGATGGTTCGGGCTGTTGGGGGTGTAATGTGTGGGGGAGATTTTGTCCCACTTTGGGTCCCTTAGTACTAAATGAGCATTGTTTGAACACCACAGCCTACAAGAGTATTGTTCCTGACCATGTCCATCTCTTTATGACCCCAGTGGATCCATCTTATGATGGATACTTCCAACAGGATAATGCTCCATGTCACAAAAGTCAGATAATCTGAAACTGGTTTCTGGAACATGACAATGAGTTTACTGGACTCCAAGACCCCATATTCATCAGATCTCAATCAGCCCAGAACCTTTGTGATGTTTAAGAAACCAGTCTGAGATCATCCGAGCTTTGTGACATAGAGCATTATCCCAGTAGACATTAGAAGATGGGTCTACTGTGCTTTCATATCAATATGGACCAGAACCTCTGAGGAACATTTCCAACGCCTTGTTGAATCCATGACACCAGAACCAAAGCATCTTAAGGAAAACCAGGGTCCAACCTGGTACTACTAAGGTGTACCTAATAAAATGGCTGGTGAGAAACAAGAATGCAATGTGGAAGTTGAAGCTGAAACAAATCGAGTCTCTACTGCTGTAAGTTAAAGTGACATGTAGAAACACTGTTTAAATATATTGCAGAATAAAACTAACTTTAATGATCCCTTCATAGACAGCAAAGAAAGACACTTGGAGATCAGGTTTAATGGGGACTGAACAATCCATAATGTGTCATTATGAGGCAGTGCTGCTGCTCTCTCATCCACCACATCATCTTTTATGCTCATATCTGTATGGGTGTCACACTTTCTCCCCATATTTGGCCCATTATGACAGCAGCAGCGGCTGAAGACAGGCAGAATCCAATGACAGAAGATGTATATGCACTGTGTGTGCAGCATGTTAAAAGTGTAGAGTGACAATGGGAAGAAGGTAGAGCTAGCACACACATGCACACATTTGTAAGAAGCTGTAGGATGCAGTCAGTTAAGACTGAAGGATCTGCAGCTCTGGAGAAGAAAAATGTGCTGAAGTCCCAAAACCCTCATTTTTAATCCTTGGCTCTTGGGTCCTAATTCTCTAAATTGAGCAGCACAACAGCACTCAATTGGATTAAAAAACTAAAATTCAGGCAGGAGTGGAGTAGTCCAGATGCTCTCACCTTGGAGAAGGTGACTGAAGTCTTAGACCCTCAAGAGGAGACTCAGCACCATTTTAACCAAACTGATGGGATAACATACAAAATGACACTCCGTTCCACTAAAATATTACACAATGCATTCCTGGTTATCATCTTGTTGCCTGTTCACCTACTTTGCCTCAGGAGGCAGTTCAACATAGCAAGTAAATCAGATAGTTGAGCACTTTGCTCCATATGAAACAGAATTTCACAATCATAAATTATTAGTCAAACTTTCAACTGAAACACGTAACTCCTGTAACCAGACAAAGACATTCTTTTTTCAGTTTTTAATTGAAAGTGTGTGTTGACACAATGCCAAACAGGAAAAAAATCTGTTGATGACAGCTTGCAAGGCCATTGCCAAACACTTTGGAGCCGATCATGGACTATTCACAAGTCTGTGTAACATTCAGAGACATTTCAACAGGAAGAGCCTAATTGCAGACTTTCTGGGCTTGGCTGAATCTGGGTCATACAGGATGACAACAATCCTAAACACAACAGCAAATCTATAACCGAACAAAACAAAAGAATCAAGGTGCGGCAGTGGTCCAGTCAAAGTCCAGACCTCAGCCTGGCTAAAACGCTGTGGCTGGATCTTAAAGCCATTTTCACACTGGAGATGTTCAGAAAAACGCACTGACAAATTGGCCCAGACTTCTTCTGCAGTTGCTGTTCACACATGTACATCGCAGCAGGTTATTATTCTGCTGGAGATGAGCTCTCACAGCTTGAAATGTAAAGGAGGAGGTGTGGAGGAGTAGCTGACTGGAGTGCACATGGAGTCAAGACGTGATGCTGAAAGTACGATGTGAAAAAAGCTGTGTTTTTTGTTTTGGTCCCCCAATGCTTTGAGAACAGCAGATGAGGCTTCTTGCTGTGTTTATATTAATAACGTATACACAATAGTGAGAAGTAAGGGGAAAGCACCATACAGATCAGCAGAAAAGAGAGTGAAGCAAAAACTCCTACCAGCATACACACAACTGCAGTAAAGGCCAGGGAAAATTGTGTTCACATATCGTCTCACCTACAGATCTTCTGACCATTTTTCCAGTGTGGTGGGTGAAAATTGTCTGCAAGAAGTCCCAAGCAATTGCTGCAGACAATTTCTGTCTCTTCTGAACAATTCTAAAACATGTCTGGCTACAGTGCCTTTGTTCAAATGAGCCTGCAAACTTGAATGCACTAAAGCAAAATTTAGTAAATGTGAGCATAAAAAATTACACCATGATGCAAGATTGGTAAGAATGTCAAGACACTGCCACTAAAAAGTAACAAACAAATTTTAAGGTGTAGTTTAGTTTCATTACTAAGCCCAGTATCTTGCTTGGATGCGACAAAATTGTAAGAAAACATCTAATTTTTTTCCAAATACAATGAATTTGTAAAAAAATACAAATAAAATGTCATGGATTTGGAAACTTCCTTGCAAACGTGGTTCACAATTTATCACCAATTAACACTCCTGTCCTCTAAATCAGTTTCCACTCAGTTTTTGTTTAAAGCTCTCCGTTGTCTGAAATATTTCCACCAGCTACTAATAACATATTCAAAACTCCAACGACATGAAAGTGAGACCTGCAAGTCATGTAAGGAAATTGAGAACCCTTGGGAATGTTCTGAAACAATTTGGAAACTCCCTCATGAACGCAGTTTGTCACCAACATTCATGAGACACTGGCTCAATACTTTAGCACTCTGACTTAATGTTGTATTAAATAATTAATGGCACAATCTGATATGCCAAGTACCATTCTTTTGAGGTTGTTTTCACTTCATTTTAACATGTGACAAAGACCAGAGAATTTCTAGAACCTTAAACGAACAAAGACGTAGGCACTTTTTACAGTGGCTCTAAATATAATTCCCTAATCTGACTAATGAAACATTCCAAAATCCTCTCATCCTGAAATCTCCCATCAGCAACAGCACCACCACAGTGAAGCATAATCAGGCTGTCACACATACTGACTGTTAAAAAGCCCAAACCATTCATGTCAGAAGACATTCTGGTTCTAGTCTAAGCAAACAACCTTTACCCTTCCATTGTGAGATTTAATGATGGGGGGGGAATAGCAAGAGAGGAAAGGAAGTCAGAATTCCTAAAAACAAATATCTCCTGGCTTATTGTGCAAAAAAAAGAGGATGAAACTTAAGAAAGACCAGCAATTTTAAGGCTTATATTTTCATTATATGCTTGAGTACAAGCCAAACCAAGGATTTTTACCTATCTTAAGCCCCTGACTTATAGAGTCTCTGCTTTAAAGCTGCATTTACATAACTGGATAGTTGAAGTGACACAGTTCTGCCAGTCTCTAAACATGAATGTTTGACCAATGGGCTGAGAGCCCACATCACCGATGAATGCATGCCCTGGACTGAGTTTCTGTTACCATGGAAACTTGAGATTTAGGGGAACAGAAATGTGCGCATTTTCCAGTCATAAAACACCCACTGTAATGTATTTGTCACCACTTGTTTTCTTTAAAGAAATGGCACCAAGTGACTAAAGTGGGTGGATATCTCCAATAGGAATGAATGAAAAATGTTTCTGACAAGGATGGAAAAACATGGTTGAGAAATGAAAATGAATATTTAGAGGAACTCTCAGTATTTTTACCCAAATTCAAATGGATCTCATCACACTCAAACCTCTGTTACAAGTAGCATGACAAATACCTTCTGCAGAACTTAGAACTTAAAAAATGCATACAAACCAACCATTCTAAGGCACAAATATTTAATTGTATTTAAATATAATTAATTGCATGCATCACTTCACCTAACTAACCTACTTGGTACAAATACTTATAGAATCAAAGTGGTAAACACATGTCGGTTTTTTTTTAAACTACTTACTGAGTGTCTTGATTGTGGAAACATCATGTCAAGTCCTTATTTGTTGCTTCCAAACACGACTAACTGTGTGGCCAGTGTTTATATTTTCCCGTTGCGTTGGTCCTTTGTCCAAAGCTAACCCAGCCTTCCAGGAGCTGTCCAGGGTTAGCAAGATGCCTAGCTAACGATAGCTAGAGGACCCCCCCTCCCCCTTCCCAAAAGAAAGAAAGAAAAAAAAGCCGAATATAAGTGCTCTACTTTGATAAAAGAATCGGTGGGTGATGCAAGACTATTCCGCTGCCTGTGTGCAGGAAACAGCCGTCCGTTCTGGTTCCTCTAAGGCTAAGCTAGCTAATTCTCGAAAAGCTGTCAGTCAAAATGATTAATCGCTTTTCCACCTTTAGCGTTCAAACGGAGGCAGTTCAAAGCCTGTAAATTAATAACGTTTTGTACACAGAGGCAGCAGGAAGAAGGAGGAGGGTAACGCCGTCTTCTCTCGACTCAAAAAGCTTTCAGTTCGCTACCCTAAACCGTCTAATAAAGAAGTAAAAAAGCCATGCAATTCTGAGAAATATCTACGGATTTTTTTAAGTTCAGACCTGTTTTGGCGTTAGCCGAAAAAACACAGCCCCCCCAAAAAAGGTCCGTGAAAAAAAAAATCAGAATGTCGCCGAAATCAGTTTTAGACGTTCACCGGCTTGAGTTAAACTCTCAGTATTTATTCCTTGAACCGAGCAGCGCTGGATAATCAGGGAGGATTTGGCGATGAAGCCAGAAAGTCAGTCCATTCCTGGAGCTGGTAGAAGGACGAGACGCCTCTGTGCCAAACGCCCCCCCACACAGAAATACAAGCACCTAGATGAGCTACGGAGCAGATCTACACAGTGTGGATCTAGCTCATTACAGGCTGATGTCTGGGCGAGTAGTGCCTCTAGTGGTTAGGCAGGGAACTGCATCACTAACTGATTTTTAGCTGCTACAAGAAACTAATCCTGAAAAAAAGAGAAATTGTACTGTAATGGAAACAAATAATGTACTTAAATCATTTTCAATTAATTCAATATTTTTGTATAAAAATTATCTATCTTAAATATATATATGCATGGTTCTTACACCTTTGCCAAAATAAAATCCAAGCACTTTCAAGATGAGTTTAAAATTGTTTCCAGCTCCATTTTATGCTTTGATTATAATGTAGGACAGTTTTCCTCTTATGTCTTATTTTTGATGTATTTTACCATAAAGCACTTTGGTCTAACTAATGCTGGTTACCTTAAAGTGCTTTAGAAATAAAATTGGAATAGACTGAATAATAAATATCTTTGTAAGCTTAATGGACATTTATCTGCTTGTGATCACGACTGGATTGTTCTTACAGCTTCATCACAGCTATTTTTAAAATAAAAGTTCTGTAATTTGAGTGTTGCTGTAATTTTGTGGTGACTCTTAAATCTGTGCACAAATTTACTAAAATAGAAAATGATCAGTGCTTCATCTCAATGACCAGTCATGGTAGCTGCTGCCAAAAACACTAATATAAGAAAATCGCCTGAATTATAAAAACGGAACAGTCCAACAGAAAATTAGATTTTAGAATAAACACACAAAGATGCCAGAGAAGAGTATAGGAACATATTTTATTCCAATTTCAAACATTTAAAGGAGAAGGCTATGTAAAAATCATTTTCATGTTTGAATGAGGTTCAGGCAACAGTGGTTGAAATGAAACATACAAAAAGAGAAATATGGCTAAAATACTGTAAATTAAAAACCCATTAGGACCCTCCTCTTGAAGGCGATGCAAGAATAGTGTCTCACCCACCCGCCTCCTCCCCAACCAGACAAACACATGCAAAGAAATCAACACGCCTTAAAAACAGCAGTTCATCGTTAATCTTAAATATAGTATAACATCGTCCTTTCCTTTAGTTAATTAACCACATAGTGTTTTAAAAAGTGGACCGTGGAACTTTGAGGTCCTCAGATTTTTCACAACATCGGCACTTGTTAGGAGTCTGGCTTTACAAAGAAAAGGAATTGGCACACTCATTGTACAGAATTTACATTTGGTTTACTAAAAAAAAAAAAAAAATTATACATTAATTTCAATGTGTACACCACTACATAAACTTCAATTGTTTTTGTTTTTTTTAACTGTCATCAAGTGGTTCTAAATACAGGAATTCAGGTCGGTCAACCTTTACAAAAAAAAAACAAAAATACCTTTAATAATCACTGTATCCATCCCTCGAACTGAGGTGGATGTGAAGCAATAGTGTTCACTCACACACACACACACCAAGGTACCAACAATGTCTAAATGGGCGACATCATTGCATGAAAGCAACCTGTCAAATCCACAATCCAATCAAATGTGTAAGTAAGGTGGACGTAAACATGCAGCTTCCTCCTTCGTTTCCTCAGCTGCTGCTCAAGCTTTCAAAATAAAGATTGCTTCAGTACCTTTACTAATCAAATATTAATACTGAGGCTTTTACTTGAAAGATGCTCATGTTGGAATCTATTGAGAATAATACAGAATTTTGTGCAGTTTATTTGCACTGGATTGTCATACAAACCATTTTAATTCATTATATATGGGGAATGAAGAAAATACAGTAGAGATGACGGATTTCAGCTCAACCCATAGATCTAATTCACTGTAGTGCATCCATGTGACTTTCACCGTTGGCCTCGTTTAAGTCGAGGTGTAAACCTGCTGACATGGCGTCAAAAAGGGGAAACACACCCTCATATGACTTTTTGGTTGTCATCTTAACAGAAGCCAACTCAAGCGAGCAGGACAGCAATTTGTAGTAAAACAAAACCCAACAGGCCTCACACTCCCGTAAGTATCTGGGAGAGCAGAATGCTTCCTGAAAGCCAAGAACTTTTAAAAACGAACATTATTACCATGTCATCTCTGCAGTGCAGCACAATATCGTTTTCTAAACAAAGCTCAAGTCTGTCAGTTTATCATACACTTTAAAAAAATCATAACACGTCCATAAAGCATGTATGAGAGCATCATGAGGAATGAACCAACGAGGCCTTGAAATATTGGTTGAAGCACCAAAGACGAACACATTAAAAAAAAAAAAAAAATTTTTTTAAACATGCTGGGAATGTAAGTTCATGAAGCACTGCAAATTATTCAGTGTTGAATCAATTAATGCAAAAAAATAAAATAAAAATGGCACTTAGCAAAACAATACCTGTCCCTCCTTCATTTAACATTTCAGAATGTGGACAGTGAAAACATCATGGCTTCGTTAACAAGTGCACATAATACAGAATATACACCCCCACCCCCCACCCCAAAAAAAAAACAAAACGATTTGGTCATACAAGATCTCTGCAGAGAACCAGACATGTAAACCATTTAATAAAAATTCAAATAGAGGAGAAAGTACCGCAGTTTGAGTAGATAATGATTTCTGATGTTTAATAAGATCGCTCCAGCTCCTTAAAGCTCCCCCCAGAGAAAGTCCAACATGAAAACACAACGGAAAATAACCCAGGTCAAGACCAGCAGAGTCCATCAGAAGAATTAGGATGAGAACAGGATGACTAAATGAGCTACTGCCCCATTTCCTCCCGACTTTAGCCGCTCTCTTCATCTAAAGGCAAAAAAAGTAAACGAAGAGCTGGACTTCCCACAGGACCGTCACCCCAGCAGATTCTCCTCAAACATTTTACTGAATTTGAAGCCAAAATCTTGAGCATAGAGTTGATTCAGCTGCCCGTGTTTGATAATCGCTCCCTTCGCTGTATGCCATCAATAGAGTCCTTTCATTTCTTACAAAGCTGCTAGTAGCCCTTGTGATGAAAGTTATGAAAACTTACCTGAATTACATCGTGAAGACAAAACTTATAAAGCAACATATCTACTCTTGCCTTATTGAAAGATTGAAACAGCTATCAGGCAAGATGCATGATATGAGGTTTGCACCAAGAGCACATCCTTAGAAATGTTTTCCAAAAAATCACAAGCGTCCTTAAACAGTAAATATCGAACCACAAAAGTTTGTTTTTCTTCTTTTTGTCTGTTTCCATTTGCATGAAGCACAAACCGGACATAGAAACTGTTTTCCATCATCAAGCACATCAAAACTGAACTGCAAGAACGAAATATATGAAGTATCATTAGAAAGATAGAACACATGTCCATGAAATACTTTGATATTTTACAGCAGTATAAAATTTCCTCCATCGCCAAGGCTGGAAAACTTTGAGCTGAAATTAGGAAGTCTCATTTTACTGAAACAACACAGATCTGACTGATAAATTAGACCAAAATTAGACCAAAAAACCCCCAAACTATTTGATATTCATGTGTTTATCAAATTTTGGCTGATGGCGTCAAAAAAAAAAAAAAAAGCCGTACAAATGATCACAACCAACATGTGACTGAAGCTTAAAACGGCAGCAACAAAAGCTTTATTTCATTTACATCTGATCATTGTACTTATGTGGGAAAGAAAACCTCACCATTAAACAAAAAATTGTAAAAAATAAAATAAAAATTACAGTACTGTTACGAACGCAATTCAGACGACTCAACGTATTAAAAAAAATTTAAAGCCACACAAAGTGGCCTGTTCTGAAAACAAATCAAAGGATTCACTTTTAAACCAGAACCGTATTTTCAGAGCTTAGCTTTTTAATTTGGCAAAGTAACTAATTGACGTAGTATAAATACTAGTAGTGTTATCATTTATGTTTTAAAGAAATTCAATCTGAGTTTTCTTCCTCAAGTAGTCATCTTCAGTTCAGCTTTAACCCACAAACAGCAGCAGAAATAATAGAAACCAGGAAGTTGACACTTCTAAAAATCCCTAAAGTGAGCGTCCTCTCAGGAGCATGAACATTTTATTTACATTCAATAAAGCTCCCATGCTCTGTTATAGGTTGGGGGGGGACAAATCGAGTTCCAGGGTAGCAAGAACCTCACAGACCCAGCCTCGCCTGGTTTTAGATTTTCTAAATTAGTGACTCTTTGCAGATGAGTCCAGAAGTCTGCAGTCTGGCCTCAGGACCTCATGCTGTAGTGTGTAGCATGCATGGAGAGAGAGAGAGAACCTTTTGTCCATAAAACCCAGAAAAGGCCCTCCACCCATCTGAACACTCGAGCACAAGTGATGTAGTGAAAAAAAAAAGCTGAATAATCGTGCCATACAGCAGGCCAAATGAGGGGCAAGAGGAGAGAGGAGCCAATCTGAAGCTCCAAAAAGAGAGAAAAAAAAAAAGTGTTCAGGTTCGATGTGTTTCATGTGCAGGAGTTAGTAAACTTACTAAACAGTCTTTAAAAGTTCAACAAACCCAAGAACTGAGCAGGAAAAAGGACCAGAATAGGGGTAGTGTTGGTCTGAATGAAGCAACGCTGGTCTCTGAGCAGCTGTGTTTCATGTAGAAAGGCGTCTCTGGAAGGTAAATCGGCAACATGTGTACGGAGAGATGGTGGCGTCCCGCTGGTTGTCCTTCACACCAGGTTGTACTCTTTGAGGTTGAGCTGCAGGATGGTGTCTTTGACGGCGGCAAAGACGAAGCGGATGTTCTCCGTGTCGGTGGCACACGTGAAATGCGAGTAGATGATCTTGTCACTGTCTGGGTTCAAGTCCACAAACATCTTCAGGATGAACTCTCGACCTGCCTGAGCGTCATTCTGTGGACCTGAGGGGGGGGGGGGACAAATACAGATTAGCATAATTTAATTTATGTTATGACTTTTAATATGTATTAATTTATTGTTGTGTGGAAAACTCTTAGGATGAGGCGTGTATTGTAGTACAGAACTACAACCACAAAGTGGCACTCTAAAACAAAATACAAGAGAAATTTTTTCATCAAAACCGGTAGACTATTAAAAAAAAAAAACATTAGAATTACAACTTTCTGGTCATTAAAGAGCTGTAAAGTGATCAAATTACCGTCAAACTCTGGAAAATAGTCGACCAGGTGAGAGTACGTGATCTTCTCATCCAGGAGGTCCTTCTTGTTGAGGAACAGGATTACAGAGGAGTTTTGGAACCAGGGATAGGTGATGATGGTCTTGAACAGAGCTTTACTCTCCTCCATACGGTTCTGATGAGGAGGAGGAGAGACCGATGAAGAAACATCACACACCAGGTTATGACAGAATCAGGACACACCTCAACACTTCTGTACAGAAACAAACATATAATACATAATAAGCCTCATAAGGCCGTCACTCCTCCCAAATCTGGACTAGAGAGCATCCTGATAAACTTGAGGATGAAAGTGTTGTAATGCAGAGTTGTAACCATGTCTGGGTTTTAAACCCAGCTGGCATAGGAGCAGGTTAGAGAAGGGGGTTGTTGTCAGAGGACTTCTTATTCATGTTGAGTACCTAAAACAAAGTTGAATAAAAAGTGAAACCAACTCAGAGATTAAACATGGTGTTGACAACATTTAGCTCCTGATGAAGCCAGTTCTTTCCTTTGATCTGGCAGAGTTGGTGCTGAGAGAGAGAGTACCAGTGTTTAGAGCCAGATCTTTTGGTGGTGGAAACAAAGAACTGGTGCTAACTGAGCTTAGCCCGTCTGGTGGAAACGACCCCATTAGACAAGGAAAAAGACAGGAGACTGCAGAGAAAATCTTCCTAAAGATCTACCTCTTCATAATGTGAGCCAATAATATGTTGTTCTTTGTTTCTGTTGGAGTTGACCTTTGAAATAAGGTTGTCATTGATTTCTTTAAAACCCACCATTGTCTCATTTGTTTCTTAGGTTTGGTGAAGATGTTATTAGCTATACACCGAGCCTCATCAGCACCATCTCAAGCCTGTACTCTGCTTTGATAGAAATTAGACCCAGCTGAGACTTAAAACTGACAATTAAGAGCTGCTTCAAATCTACCTGTACCATCATTTAAATATGCTGCTTTCCACCCTGTTGCTAGGGGATATACTGCATCTCTAAATCCAACGCGCTCCAGCCCTGAAGTGTTCTAAAATGTTAGAATGTCTGCCACTTTCCTTTCAGACTTCCTGAGAACATTTTTTGACTCAGCTCCTTGTAAAATGTCCAGAATAATCAGCAGATGAGACAATGTGCCAACGTAGCAGCGAATCAGCCACAGCATTCACTGCCAGTGAGCTTGTGTAAGAGCTGGCAGGAGCCGCCGCTTCCTTTTCCCCGTTCGTTTAACCTGCATGTTTCTTTCCACGCAATTCAGCGTTAGAGATATGTTTAGAAACGTTCTGCAGACGTCGACGCGATGCGGAGCCTCGTTTGTTTTTATAGTTTGTAAAACAGAAATGATTCACTTTGAGCTCCATGTCCTGCTTTGGTGAAGTATAATCTGAGATTTAACACACCACCGCCCTCAGGTGTCCAGCTGTGAGAGCTCATCTCTCCATTAAATCACAGCAAAAACCTACAATTTCTATTTGATGGCCTGTCCTGATATATCACTGAGACAGTAGAGAGGTAAGATCCAAACTAAAGTCTCACCTCGTTGTCCGACTCCACCAGAACCTGGTCGTATTCGCTGAGCGCCACCAGAAACATGATGGAAGTGACGTTCTCAAAGCAGTGGATCCACTTCCTCCTCTCTGACCTCTGACCCCCAACATCCACCATCCTGACATTAATAGAGAGGAATAAAATCAAATTGTATACAAAGAAAGATACTACAATTAGATATTGATTACTGAGGTTTTGTTTCAAAAAAAGTAGAGCATGCATTTAGTTTCCATCTCAAAGATCAAACTTGTGTTTCTGTAACCATTCTGTAGCTCAGATGGCATCTGAACTACAGAAAATGAGGATACACATGTCCCAAATCAAACTATTTAATTTATTAATGTCTATTAGTATTCATAAAATAATGATCAATGATAAGACATCCTCAGAAGAGGGAACACTGAACTGATTCAGCGAAGGATCTGGGTCAAATCAGGATGAGAGGTGTTTAATTTTATTTAAGGAAAACATTTAGTTCTACTTCGTTTTTCCCCTCAGAGTTGAACTATTGATGTATTAAAGGAAGAGACTAGTTTAAAAAGTACCCCTTAAAAAATACAGTATCAAATAAATCCTATACAGTTAAAAACAAATACCCAGAGTGCATTGTGGTTATAAACAGAAGAGATGGGACGTGAGGATTCTCAGTTACAGTGAGGACAGAGCAAACCGTCCTTCAGGTGAAGCTAAACAACTACCAGGAAGTAGAAATGTGCACACAACCACCTCCCAACTGTACAAAAACAAAGGACAGATCATGCAGGAGATATGAAAAAATATCAAAAGAAGAAATGCTGATCAGGTGTTAAATCTGAAGAGCAGCCGAGAAGCTGGAGGAGAACAAGATGAGAAAAATTAAAAACACCATCAAACAGTGTGAGGAGATGGAGAATTTCAAAATAAAAGGAGTACAAGATGTTGTTCGTTATATTTTCTGTGCAAAACTGTAACAAACTCAAAGGTGAGCTCTGGTTCTGTTAGGAGAGGGAATGATCCTGATCCTCTAGTAACCCGCACAAAACAAAACTCTTTCACATCAGATGCCCTCCTTTTCTGCCTCTAGCAAAGATGAGTGACCTACTTAGATCCATAAGCCACCCTATGTTGGCCAAAGCAAATGAAATGATGTTTTCTGTGAATTCACAAGCTAATTAGGAGAGAAAGCAGAAAACATAAATAAGAGGTTCGTCTATCAAAGGCTTCCTTGTTGCAGCAATCTCAGCTAACCGCTAGCTGAGGCAACATTCATATTCTGAGCTGGAGGAACGCCTCATCAAACGTCTGCTTCAAATCAAACTACAAGAACGTAACAACATATTCATTAATCACTAAATCAAAGCTCAGTTATCTCGCATGAAGACACACCTCACCCTGACTGCCAACTCATGATAATCTAGTGGAGCTGAGCAGAGCCGATATGCGAGCTGCAGCCAGGCTGCTGGGAACCTCTTTAACGCAGCCGTATTGCAAGCAGAGTTATTTCTAGCCTTGCCGAGCGTAGGAGGGAGCTGACATGATGGCTTCCTATCGATTTGCACTTTTCTGTAATCGCTCTTCTTGCCCGAGTCCATCTCTATCTCCTCAGCTTTTTTTTTTTTTTGAGGAGGAGGAGGAGGAAGGGAAGCTGCTCACCAGACTGGTGGCTGGACCGAAGACGGCGCGTGTGCACCTCTGTGTTACACAAGCACACTGGGAATAATTATGATGTAAATGTGTTTAGGAGGGATAAACATCCCAGTCATGATTTATATCTGCTCATCGATCTTTTTCCTTATATATTTAAATTTATTGCAATAAATTAAATAGGACTTGGCTGAACTTTGGGTTCGTTCCATCTGAACATGCAAACTTGTCTCACATTTTCCAGCTCTGGCTCAGTATTTAAATACAAACCTTTAAAGATAACTAGAATCAATTACGTCTTGCAAATAGACTGAACCTTACTACTCTTACAAATTGATATTAAGTTATAACTAGGAAACAAAAAGTTTCAATCATTACAAATTAAACTCCAAAGCCTTCTGAATCTTTCCAAACAGCAGAATGGATCAGGGGTTTATTTGCACAGAACGATGACATTTATGCATGTTGTGAAGCAGGTAACACAGATGTAAGAGGGAACAAGGTACAAACTTGGAGTTAGTCAAATGAAGCAGGTTATCTTCTACCTGAATATGATGCTTTGCAAGTCGAAAGGGTATTCTATGATCCCAGTGGTTGGGATTCGAACCCTAAGCACATCCTGTTGGGTTGGTAGATAGGACGGTTCGGCAATACGATCCAGATCGCTTAAATAGCTAGAGACAGGAAGAAGAAAAAAACAAAGAAAAGAGGGAGGCAGGAAATAGAAAGTGAAGCATTCCAGCAGATAAAGCACAATCCTTCCAAAAGCAGGTGCATTGGTAGCCACAAAAAGACCATTCCTGAGAATTATGGGTAGTTGTCATCCCACTACCCCTCAAATGTTCATCCTTGATGGCAGCTCTCAAAGACAAAAACATCTACAGGTTTAAAGGTCAGGCCTGGCTGAAGACTTAATGTTTAGGTTTTAGGAGAGGAATCCACAAACAGTTCAGCGTCTGCTTGAGGAGAAATACAGTTCAGGATCGTTTTAGTCGATCAAGACGTAAGTCTTTGACAGCATACCACCAGGAGCCTGTTAAAAGTGCTGAGCCCGCCATGCAGCACAGGGTAGATGAAGACAGCAGCACCGACGGGTTTCCAGCTGGCCAACGTCAGAACCAGTACCTGAAGATTACATTCTCCAGGTCAAATGGGTACTCAATGATCCCAGTGGTAGGCACTCGGACACGCAGGACGTCCTGCTGATCGGGGACGTACCTTGGTATTGCTATTCGATCTAAACTGTCAAGATAACTGTGAGGAGGGAGGGAACATATGACAATGATGCACATGTACACACACCAACCCATCTCAACATTACAGCGCTCCATCCATACGACAGCAGCAAGCAGAAACAAGCAACTGCTTCCTGTCAAAACAAATATTCAACATCTCTCATATAGCTAAAAATTAACTTTTAAATACAATGAAACACTTTATGAATTAGATCTGATTCATTTTCTAAGCTAAACTTGTTTTTCTCTCCGTACGCTTTAACGTTATTCCCTTTTTAAGAAGTGAGTTTCACCATCCCTACTAGAATAATGAGAGATTCTGCTTCATGAACAGATGACAGACATACTATTTGGTTGAGTCGGAGAGCTGGTACTCTCTCCTGCGATCGTATGCCTCCTGGATGCCCGGGTCGGTCCACAGCAGCTTTATTGCGCTGATGTACGGCTGCTCGAACGTCGACACCTTCTCCACGTCCACTTCCCGCACCAGCAGGGAGTTATTCTGATAAGAACAGACAAATCATGTGCCAAGAGCTTTAAGTGAAGTTCATGATTTCAGTTCATCAGTCCCATGCTCACACTCACCTTGTTCTGTTCATACTTCAGGGGGATGTGGAGGGTCTCGGTTGCACGGATCATGGATTGCATGGAGGTGAAGATGTTCTGGTAGACCAGCTTGGTGAAGCCCTTTTTATCCTCATCAGTGTAGCCTGTCCCATGGATTATTCTCATCTGCTTAATGAAAGTGCTTTTGCCACTTTCTCCAGTACCTAAAGACACATGAGACACTGACAAGTTAGCAAACCACTGAGGCAAAGATGTTAAATAATTCAATCAAACTGCTGACGAGCGCTCGCTTGTCACGGCCCTGATAGGAGTCAGGAACTAAAACCAAAGTTGTTTTGACCTGGATGATTGACTCGCAGCTAGAAACAACTCTAAAGGAGGTTGAGTTCATATAAAATAGGAATCAATAGTTGATGCAGATCAGAATAATAATGAAGGAAACTATCTGAAACAGACTGAACCTATAAGACACACATATCAAACTTTTTCTAACAAACGGATTAGAAGAAAAGCAAACGGCTGAGAGCAGCGAATAATTATTATAATTTGCTCTCAATTAAATGTCATTACCAAAAGTATTTCTGCTGCCAAAAGAAGCAGAAAAAAAACTAATTTGAATGCCAAGAAAATCTTAACTGGTCAACTAAAATCTCTGAAAATATCAGTACCTGGTTCAAAATAGCTTCTCTTATAACATAAGTCTGTTGTGTGGTAATAAATAGGTATGTATCAAGCTGACTTCGTCTGTCCACTCCACCCACACACTGGTGTGTGTGTGTGTGTGTGTGTGTGTGTGTGTGTTAATCTGCACAATTGTGTTTCCAGGCAATGATCCAAACCCGAGTACCAAAACCATTTCTGAGTGTAAATAAAGTGATCAATAATACTAGAGTCCAACATCTTCAACAAATTTTACAGAATAATTTACATGGACATATTTGGGTCAAAGCTGCTGTTTATTATTGGTTTAAATGTCCTGATTTAACCACAAAGAGATGAAACAAAGACTAAATTGTTCAATTTAGTCCAAAGGGTTGATAATAGAAAGCCTTCCTATTTTGCATCAGTAGGATCAAGTCACAGATCAGAAAGCTTGTTTGCAAATGTAGAAAAGGACTTTACAGATCACTCTCCTGCACTTGCTGTAGCTTCACGGTCCACAGCAGGTTCTGGATCTTTCTAAAAAACCACAGTCCTGGGCTCACAAGAAACCAGGGTCAGGTTCAGGAAAATTTGAACTTTGTATAGTTTCCCATCACTGAAGAAAAAAGCAGAGCATTTAAAAAGCAAGGCAGGCAGCAACAAACTCAACATCTTCCTCTTATCCGCCCCCCAAATCTCTTCCTCCTCTACTCATCTCTTGATCTCACTTCATCCAACGCTGACATCCGAGTCACTGCAGTAACACATGTTCTCAGTGGTCCTGTCTACGATCACAACATCTCAGCTAAGGCTGCACATGAACATTCAACAATCTAACTAGGATTTTTTGATCTTCAGCTCAAAGAATTGTGCTGCTGCTGAACAGTTCTCTGTGACCTCTCTTCAATCACAAACTACCAAAAGATTCTGCATCAAGATACATTTTAAAACAAAACATTTGCCTATTTACATCACACACTGATGGAATCTAATTTAAGGGTGTATTTTAACTAAACTTGACATAAAAAAAACACATGCTCCTCCTAATAAATCTGTCTGCTTGTGCACACATAAGAACAATTAGTCAAACTGTTTGGAAACCCCTTTCAGAGTATTTTTTTTTTTCAAACTTCAACCCTGAACTGAACTCTTTCTATTATGGATGCAATGACAAGTGAAATGCTGGTGATGATCTTGTACAAGGATTTAGTTTTCATTCTTAACAGGGGTTGACGTTTCTGACGGGTTTGCACAGCTGAATGGACGAATAACTGTTATTTAACAACACAAAACTTTTTGTCTTCCTAGAATTATTCTATTGACGGAGAATTAGCTTGAATGCAGGAAAGCACATTGCTGCAGCTGAAGGATTCAAATAACTTCAAATAAAGACAACTTAAGTGTAGGTTATGAATTAGTTTTTGTTTTTTGCTTTTGGATTTCACAATTTTGCTTCTGAAATGTTCTTTTTTGTTGCTTTATTTGAGTCTATTTTGTATGTGATTGTATTTTTTGGTTGATCTTTTTGACACAAATCTTCTCCCATTGGGAGGGGCGAGCAAAAAACGTTTTAAAAAAGTAAAAAATAAATCAATTTGTTATCCTGCCAAACGGAGAAGGCCAGCAGAATTGTTTCTCGTGGACAAGAAACTGTACACTCATTGGAGCTACTCGTGAAGGGGTAATGTAGTTCCCATGGCAACTCGTTCACCGTACTTCTAAAAATGTGGCAGAAAACACCAGCTGATAGGCTTTAGTGTGTATTCAGACAGCGCGGGCAAACAGGCAATTTATTTACAACTCTGTCTTTTTTGAATCCCAAAACATCTTCAGTCAGTTCCACTCAGACTATGGGAATTTTAAAGTTATGGAAGCATAAAAACGGTACCCACAAGAGGGTTGAATCCCTCGTGTGGCTTTAGTTTTTTTACTCTTAGACATTTTTTTGTATGAAGTGTACATCTCTTAGCCTTGTTTTACTGTTTTGGTTGCCTGTTCCTTAGATAAAACCAGAGAAGAGGCTGCAGAAGAAGAAAGCTGCTGCACTGTTACCTCTTTAAATTCAAGTTACAAGAACTGATAAAAAAACATGATTCAGAAAACTGGAAAATACTTAGTAACAACTCTGATAATCAGCCATTTCTCGACAAGGTGTTTTTATTTAAAAAAAAAAAAAACTTTTCTGAAAAACTAACATGGGTACATGGCACTGATTTTGTGCTGCTGTCTAGAGAAGTGACAGTTCTATCATTTAACACTTACTGCTTTAGGAATAACTTAATTATTGAAATAAGGCATTCGTTTATGTAGTTAAATTCCAATTACGTTGAATCACAGAGCACTATTAAGAGTATCAGCTCTACAACTACCCAGTAACTCGGACTTTGGAAAAGCATGAAAAGCAAAAAGACAGACAGGAAGGAGGGACAAAGTGTGAATCAGGAGAACGCTTTGAGTAAATGATTCCCTAAAACGCTTCACCAAATAGGAAGCAACGTCCACTTCAGCTCAGCGCTGGGTGACAGTCAGGAAGTAGACAAACTTAATTATTGTCTAGTGGATTCTTGTGCCTGTGGGAATGTTTTCAAAAACAATCTCAAGAACTTATATTTTTCCAGAGTGAGTCAAAATGTGAAGCGGAGAAGGGCCATTTCAAACCCCACAGTACACCAATTAGCAACGTCCACAGAGAGAAACTGACTCATTTCCTGAGACAGATGCATTTTAGTCCCAAAGAAAAGACCTCCAAACACGTACACTCTAATAAAAAGTAATGAGATAAGCCGATCTATTTTTTGTGGCTCCACACCAAATTTAGTACCTGATTTTAAATATCTGGTATTAATGCTTTTTGTCTATTCTGAACTCTTATGGTTTTGGTGATCATGCTTGCAGGTACTGTGTAGGTTTAATGCAAATTCTGCAATTCAGACATTTTTCTTAGTTTCTATCAGTTTCTCAATAGCACCAACTTAAATAGATGTTTAAATATCAAACACTGAGCTGTGCACACTATTGTCCCTGATTCACCAAACAGATTGTTTTGACTACTAACTGCTGATAACGGCTCCACACTTTAATTAACCAACAAATAAATGGATGGATACATTTTCCACTGTTCTCCCAGCCTCCCCTTTTTTGGGCTGCCATTTTGAGCCATGAAATAGGTTGTTTATAACAGCAAAACAGCACAGTCAAGCATGTGTGGGTGTGAGTCTGTCACATATTAGAAATTTATCCCACAAATGCAACATACTTCACATCTGAGGCATGTCCTACGGATGTGTTATTTTTGCCTTAAAATTCTCCACTTGTTTTTAGGCAGCAACAGAAATGAGAGGACGCAGCAGACTGCTGAGCCAAGTTATACGATAGACATTTTTCATATTTCTTTTGATAAAAAAAAAATGGCTACAGCTACAGAGAGGGGGTGATGCTCTCCTGTGAAGCATTTGGGTGCCTAAAATGTGTCCTTGTGGAGCAAATGGACTGGAAGAGCACAAGAATGAGAAACGGGGAAGGGGGTGGCGAGTGTGCCGGGTCCCTTTTACAGTTTTGTGAAAAATTCCTTTTCCTTCTAAAGGATTAAGATGTCAATCTAATTATTCTGCCTCTCCTGGTTCCCATTTAATCAAAATGCTTGTTGTACAGGAACAGCAGATATTCCACGGGGAAGAGGGTTTGTAGCTTCCAATCCCTCAAGTCATCAACTTCTTCTTTGCAGTTTTAGACTGCGAGGACGATTATGTTGGGCACAAACTCAAGGAATTTGAAAGTGATTTGTCTCTTAAACTGGTTTCATCATCTAACTCATTTGCATTTGAGCACACATACATGTAGTTCTTACAGAGCTGTCACTCTGATGTCATTCACTTCAGGTTGTTCTAAGTGTTAGCCATTCTGTAGGTGCTGAAGCATCTAATTCAACAATAGAATCAGCTCAATTCTGTATTTGATATTACATAAAACTAGATATGATCTAAACTTGGAACAAGTAGAAAAAATTAACATGCTTTATCTGTGTAAAAATGAGTACATCAATGTTATTTTATATTCTTTTTTTGTGTGAATGCCTTCAAAATTAAATGCCTGGTTTAAAAAATAATATATTTAAACCTCTACATCAAACATCAAGCAGAAAAGCTCACTTGCTAGAGTCTTGATTTCACACCTATGAGCTGTCTGGCCCGGTTTGTCGCTGATAGACAGTCGTGGGCAGCCTGGCTCCAGTTGCCTACACAGCACAATTTACAGCAGTGCTTTGTGTTGTATGTCCCAAGGCAGGCAGTCATCTGCTGTCGCCTGAGCCTCTCACTGTGACGGTGCATCACACCTGTAGGTGGCATGCAATGATCTACCAGACGAGGAAAAGCTCAGATCACAGGGGAAAGTGTGTGTGTGCATCGACCGGGTGGCGTGTTCTTACTGCCGCTTCAGTTGAACAACCAGACACTTTCTTTAGATTTAAGCTTGACAGCAGCAGTTAGGAACTTGTCTCAGAAGATTAGGTTTATCTCCACAAACTGCAAAGAAAATCTTTAGTGTTTTCAAACTGTTAATTTCAATTTAGTTTGACTCTCAGATTTTTTTTTATTATGCCAGTTCATTAACAGATCAAGATTTTCGTGTGACCACGCGTCAGAAATAGATCCAGACAGGCACCGACACGAGGAGGACTGGGCAGTCTATCACAGATCTTACTGCCACATAACTGCCGAAACTCTGGGTGTGTCAACATCAGTTTACTCAACTAACAGTCACCTGACAACTACAAACACCTGGCAGCCTCGTCTTCGTACCTCATTGTGAAACCCAACTTTTTATCCACCAAACAGAAGAGCTTAGGAATGCGTATCAGAGAGGATCATCAGCTCTTTTTAGATTATCTAGATTAGATTGCAGATCTCAGGACAATTTGATCAGATCTTCATTGATAAATTCCAGGTTTTTTTCTCCTTAGTAGCCCTGTTATAAATGGTAATAAATCTACACGTTACCTACTCTTTTTTTTCCCCCCCACAGGAGGCCTTGAGGTGGATAAATGTTCTAGGACAAACATCTTTTCTCCCTCAAACATAACTGGCAATTGAAAAGATAAGAAAGCTCTGATGCAACTTTAGCATAATTTACTTTTATCAACACTAGCAGTAATCAGGCTTAGCGTGTCACATTTCCCTGAATTAATCCAGTTAAAGTATCTAAATATAACTGCTCTGATAATAATAGATATTTGTGTTTCTAAAATACAAAAATCTGCCTTTTTAAAGTACTGACTGCGTGTAGTTTTAGTGTTTAAGTGATTCACCCTGAACTACATCAGGTTAGTGCCGTTTGCTGCTGCATGTAAAAACACTGAACGTGAATTTTCACATCTAGCAGAGATGAATTTATTTCCTATAGGAATGAATCAAGTTCCAGCTGACTCATCCATGTAGGAGGAAACAGGAATGGGTGTTGATTGAGACAACCATTTGAAAGCATCGTGGAAAAATAGAAGAAAAATCTAATAAAATTAAACTATAAAAAAAAAAAAATTGTGTGCCACTAACTACTCATTTAAATCAATGCATTAATCTAAATAAACTGTTGTTGATAAAAACTAATACAACAGGTTAAGGATACAGATGTGCGGGCTGTAATTTAGGGAGCAGTAAAACACTCAGCATCCTGCTAACAGCTGTGACATGCAGCCGGGGTAAACTGGTTCAACAGGTATGTTCAAGCTAAAACTACATTTACTGTTTAGTTCACCAGCGCACCAGACAGCGAAAGTGGACATAAAAATAATTCAGGACAAATTAACCTGCAGTTAGTTGAGACAGTGTACCTGGTCAGTCTGCAAAGGGTTTCTGGGAAATCAGCTCACGTGGTGATGATTAGCATCATCAGTTAGTGCTTTCAGATTCACGCTTGTAGGAGTGACGACACGGTATGGCATGTGCCAACTCTGCCTTCAGCGGTGCTGAATATTTATTAAGAGAGCTGGGAAACCAGAGGGCATCCCTATGACACCATACAATGTTGACACACACACTTTTTTTGGCCCTTTAATTGTCTCCATGTGTGGATTGTTCATCTGCAGTCTGCAGTTTTGTTATTTCAACAAAAGTCGACCATGTTTGCCGTTACCTTGGAAGCAGTTAAAACGGAACCAAACAAATATGGCCAACAAGGGCTTATCTGCTTATCTCACTGTAGGACTTGCTAAGAGAAACCATAATAGGCGTAGGCAGGCTCCATGTACGAGACATCCTTGGGTGTTGCCAAAAACAAATATTCATTAGCCCAGATGCCACTAACCTGTTTGAGCGATGCGCACATTGAGGGATGAACTGTGTGTGTGTGTGAGAGTATGGATCAGTGTCATGAAATTCCAATAAAAAATTCAGTTGAATATCCAGTGATGTCTGGAACCTACATTTGCTCATGTGGACAGAATGTGGTTTGAATGCTGGGGATGCGAGTCCGAGCTTCCTGGTTTTCATTTCATTCATGTTTTCGGAAATTACCCTCCATGTTTAATAGAGTTGAAGTTACACTTTTAAAGATCATCCCTTAATTGTGACAATATCACACTAAAGAAACAGCTATACTATATACTGTGACTGATCTGTAATCTGTTTCTTTTGACATCAGTTTTAAATTGACATAAATAAGTGTTTTCATATTTTGACCTTATATACATTTAAACCACCTAGGCTTTCCTTTAAAACGTCCTCAATGCAAAGGCACCAAACCGCTCACAGTTCTTTAAATCCACTATCTTATCTAGTGTAGAGCAGCTAAAAGCCAAGAATTAATTACTTGCCCAATTATAACAAAACGCAACAAACTGACAAGAAAAACATGTCTGTTCTTTGTCAAAAGACAAAGAAGGGAAAATCTGCAACCTAACGCTGAAAATTTACAAAATCTGAATTAGGGCTGCACAATATATCAAGAAAATGTCATAATATTGGTGTACTAATAATTACATGAATTGCAAAATATCACAGATTGCTATATTACAAGTGATCTGCATGGTGGACTCTGACTCTCCTCCACATACACACAAGATAATGGCCAAAATGCAAACACACACTGTTGTGAGAGATGCACAGTGATATTGTGATGACGAAACACAAAGAGAAGACTGAGGAAAATGTAGGTTTATCGCAACCAATATCGTTAGTTTGTAATTTAAGAAGAATATTGCAGAAAAACTGCAAGCTAGGCATCTTTCTGCTGTAGCAAACCATGTGTTCTATGTACTATTACACCCCTAATGGATACATATGCCACTAAAAAAAGTATTTAATTTAAAATATCCTTTTAAGTAAAGTAGTAAACCTAGCAGTGAGATTCTAGGCAATCTATCCCACATTAACATGATCCTTAAAAATAAAGAAATCACTCAAAGCGTGCACAGTCACTGGTGACTTTCATCCACTACAGAGCAGACAGAGTACTTCTCCTACTCGGGCTCCTTTACTGTGTAAAAGCTTACCACACCAAAGAGGAAAACAGGCCTGTTGCTGATAAACAGCTGGAATAATTACCTTCCCTTAAAACATAAAACAAAACCAACAGAGCTCCTCACAGGTAGCAGATGACTGTTTGACTCTGCGTCAAATCAAAAAGTTCACTAGAACCACATTTTCTCGTAAAGCTTTTCTATTCAGAACAAAATAATAAACAAATGTGAGTCAAAGTTATATTAGAGTTGCATTTCTTCAGCTAAAAATGAAATATATTTGGATTCAGCTTTAATATTTAAGCACCACTGAAATCAGATGAGTGACTTGATTCTGAAACTTGATTTTAAACAAACTACAAAGTTAATGCAGGTCTAACACACAAGCAGACAGAGACATCAGAAAAAGCCCAACCGAGCATGGAGGTCTATAAAAAGGATAAAAAGAGCTTCATAATCACTTCCAAATGAAGTAATACAACCAGACTGCAATAAAACTAACTAATGTGACAACAGTCTCACAAATACAAGGTGGGGGGGGGACACTGCATTTAAATACAGGCCCATTAGCTACTAGCTTAAATGGAGCTAACATGAAGGAGAATGTTTGGACCTAGTGGAGGAAAGACAATGAACGTATTCATTTGAAACTGTTGAGTTGAGTTATGCTGGCTAAAAAATAAAAAAAAATCACCATGTCAGTTTTATAGAAGTGGTTTGGAATCTGCAGAATGATGAAGAACCGGTTTTCCTCCTGCAAAGTGTTGATACGTTGGCTACTCAGTCATGCAATACTTGAGAACCCATTCCGATGTTTATTTTTTTATTTTTTTCTAAATCTAAATATAGAAACATCTTGTTATGCCGTAGGGCTGCATGCAGCGCAGCAAGTACCCACTGTCTCTCGTCTGTGGTCTTATCACACATTATTACACTGACCTTGTGCCTCCTACTGTACAGACGAACAACTAAACAAGTGAAGAGAATTCTGTCACAACATTTAATACATCTGCAAAAACTTCAGGCAACTTTTTAAAAGAAAATATTTTGTAAAATCTGCAAACTTTAATCTGTTTGCTGCCGACAAAGTAAAGAAAGAACTTTCAGAATGGTATTACCATAAAAACAAATTAAATGTGCACACCAAATGTGGTTTTAGATTATTTTTAAAGTAGAGGTTGGCCTCAGGATCCTGATAACTGAAAGTTAAATTTCTCTTTGCTGTTCTTTGTCAACCATGATTGTCTGTTTTCTCTGGCAGAGTCATATAAATAACCAATGTAAAAAAAAAAAAAAGTAATTGTAATTAAATATCAGGCATGAAAACTAATGATCATAGATAGTCAACTCCAACCATTGTGTTGATTTTCAATTTAAATCTATAGCTATAAAAATGCATTATTCTTTTATTATGACAAGTAAATCCGTTCTGAGGATCTGGTGAGGACACAACATATACAAAACTACACTTTGTAGCATAAGACAATGAAGCAATTAGTTTCTGTAAAGCTGCTAGGCTTGTCAGTGTTAAATGTTGACTCAGTTATGAGTGAACATCCTTACAAGAAGGAAATGTGTATCCAGTTGCCTACAGCAAGCCAGAAAGCGAGATCCCTTCAACATGATATTGAATCCCTGTCACTTCTTTTGATCTCGCTCTGTTTTGAAACCAGAACTTCAGGGTAGAGTCTGATAAACTGTTTCTTTTTTGCCAACATTACATCATTAGGCACACAGAGTTGACTGCTCTACCTTAATAATCAGACAACTCCTGGGAGAGGACTTATTTCCCAAAGCAGCCACCTGAACTAACCCATCTAGTCCAGACACACAGAGCTCTGCTTCTTTGCAGCTGATTTAATTAAAAACCCTGCCTTCTACATTATTTAAGTCTCAATTTACAGGATGATTATTTTTATGTTGTGCTGATGATGGATGAACATGACTAAACTTAATAGTTATTGGGAAAACAAATACACATTTCTGTAAATTCCTAATAAGATTCTTTTGCTAATGAAAGACTAACTTCATAGATTTTTCTAACTTAAGCGTTTTGATTTGAGAAAATACTGTTGAAATGACACATGCAAAGTGGGTTCCTTCTAATAAAAACCGTCCTGCTCTCTCTGAATGGAGATGTTTGCATATCATCACATCACAAACAAACCCGGTGGTGACCCGAGTTAAATGTGGCTTGGAGCAATCGTGGTTTTGCATGTGAAATCTGCACAATACAGTCACATCAACTGATGGGTTTTGAGGGCACTGGAGTAACAGTTCAAGTACATTTGTCCGGTCTACTAAACACTGGGGATCATATTGCAGGACCTACCCAGCAGAAGCAGCTTCAGCTCCCTCCGTGCATCTCTTTTATCCCGTCGGAGTTGCTTCTCGATCTCAGCGTTGATTCGTTTGGACTCCTTCGCCTCCTCACTTAGGCAACAAGCCATCATGGAGTCTAAAGTCATCACCGCATGAGCTAAAAAAGCCCGTTTAACAGGGATACACCTCAGCTGATATCCTTTTATATAAGTCCGTTTCTATTCCTTAAATCCAGTGGTTACTCGGGGTTTTTAAGTCTCCAATGGTCTTTAATGCGTTTGTAGATTTTCCTCGTGAAAAAAACTGATATTAAACTACCAACTTCGACCCCAGAAACAGAGGGACACAACAGGCTGCCACGGCCACATTTGTACGATCCCTGTGCTGGTCGCCCGGCCGAGTGAAAGCCTAGCCGCCCCGACACACCGAGTTCCGCCCGCGCAGTGACAATGAGACCCCGTCCAAGTGTCCATGCAGGTAGACTGTCTCACTGTGTCAAGTCCTCGACGAACCACACGCCTTGGGATAATCCAAATAACAGTACACGCTCAGAGGAGCTCCCTCTCCCCACTGACTGAGACCCAGCGAGCAGGCTAACGGTTAGCCTGTTAGGTTAGCTCAGAAAACCATCCCTTAAAAAAGCGGCCAGCTCCGATTGACAGAGGACATTCATTGCATTGACTTAACGCTCTGAAGAGGACCTCAGCCACGCAAAGCCCTTGAGATGCAAAAACAGCTTAGGAAGACTCTAATGGACCATTTTCATCCGTGCATTTTATCGCCCCTGGTAATTTTTCCTGGTGGTGAACGCTCCTCGTCACCCACTCCTCCTTCAGCCCCGGTGTGGCGCTGCTGCTGACGTTACGCGGGAGGAAGTTGATTGAAGGAAGGAACAGCCAATCAGAGCAGAGGGTATGGAAAGCTTGTAGGCGGGCCTTTGTGAACTTTCCAAGTTTGTTTGAGAGGAACTCGAGAGGCGTGTCAGTTAAAGCGTCCCACAGGCACCGCCCATCTGCTGTCAAACACCAGCACCGCAGAGCTGTTTGTTTCTGCTCATCTGGAGGGAAATATATCAAAAGGGAATATTTAACTCCCCAAACATATAAAAATAAAGACATTTTCTACTTGTAACCTCAAATTATAGTCACAATTGTGTAATAAAATAAACGTTCAGATAATCTATTCAAATCAATTTTTTTTATTTTGCTCATAATTCTGAGAAAATTGTATATGCTTCTGCTATCATCATCAAATTCCAGTTTGAAACCATAACTTCCCAGCATACAAATAGTATCTGGTAAAAAAAATAAACAAATAAAAAATTAAGTTTTATCTTTTAAGCTAATATCAAGTTACTTTTTGGATGTTTTTAGTTTTGTTTCATAGCCTAATCTAATGTTTATTATGTGTGTAGGAATATATGTTTTTAAGCTAACTAGTATACAGCTGGAAAGTGACTACTTGTTAGAAAAAATATGTGAATTATAAGCAAGGGGGTAGAATAAATCATGATATTCAGGATATTTTTGTCTTTGTGATGCAAATCACATATTTCTAGATGGTTTCTTGACCAATGAAAGGTGCAGGCCTAAAACCTATACTGCAGCCAGCCACCAGGAAAGGAGCAACATGTTGTACTGCTGCCTTCAAAAAAAGGGACAGGCATGTCACGGAGGGTATAATTCATCATCTCCTCCAGACATTAGTGTTGGACATTGTTGGAAATGTTTCTGAAATCTACAAATCATTTTTAAAATGTGTTTTTACCATAGTTCTTCACACCCAAGTGTCAAGAAACCAGGTAATTAACTCAGTAAATACATGTCTACATGCTTCACCTCATTTTCTGTCTCTTTTGCCAGTCATATCTAGGTCGTACAAGGAAAATTGTGATCTGATGCAAAAAGATTGACAACTTACTCACACCTGGCAAACTTGATAAGCCTGTTTTGTGTCTGTTTATAATTACTGATAAATGCATTGTGAGTCTGAGGAGGCAGAAACAATTTAGGAGCACATTGTAAATGAATGAGGTGTTGAGTTTGACTAGTCTGAGCACAGGCAATGCTGCAGAGCAAGGTGACATCTTGTGGACATAAGATGTAGGCACAAAAGCAAGGTCATATCAAAGAGAAGCTTTTAGTTAAAAAAAATAGTCTTGTCTGCGTTCAACTTGGTTAGCAAATCTAAACAAATTATGGCATTTAAATCTTTATTTATGCACATTTATATTGACATGTGGTGCACAGTTCTAGCAATAACATCTATAATGATCCAACTAACTGTAAACAGTGGAAAATGTTCAGAAATTTTTTTTAAATTAGATTAGTCATTTGGGAAAAAACTCTGATCACCTTTGGTTTAAATGCCAAAGATGCACAAACCCTTACAGAACGAGATGTGGATATCAGCAAACACTTGGTATGTTTGGTATGATGGAGTAGATCTTCAGAAACGACTCATGACATGATTGTCCTTGCCTTCCCTCGTGTCACGAGATCCACTGAAACAACAGGCAAACCCATTCATTCACTGAGCATTATAGCTGTAATGCAACTGTGTGCAGTCAATACGACATTTGTTACAAATACCGGTATGTTTCATTATTTCTTTGTCATTTTTGTCTGCTTGTGCTCAACAACAACTTCTTAGTTCTCTTCATATTCTTGTGTAAGGAAGTGTAAAGGATCCAGAGCTTTTCGCTTCTGTAAAATGAATATTGTCCTCAGATGTCTCTCACATCTGCATGAGTTTTTACAAACCAGACTCTGTGACTCTAAATAGAAATGACTGGAATTAGCTTAGAAACTCGACACATTTCCTTATAAACTGAGTTTTAAACCTTTCAGCAAGATTTGGAGGGAAATCGACATTTGAAATGTTTTTTTTTATTACCTTGTACATTTTCAGATTGATACAAAACATAATCTACACAATTTTATGCACATACGTGTGTATACATGATGAATATTTATCTGGGAGATTTGGATTTTCCTCCATTTGCGGATAATGTCAGTATGTGCAAGCATCACCATTCTCCCTTTCTATCATTCTTCCTGTCGTTTAAACTGTTTGTTTCTTGATTTTTCTTATGCAAATATTGTTTCATTAAAACATCACAGAATTGTATTAAATTCTTTAATGACATCTTTAGTGAGCTCAGCTGATTGTTTAAATTAACTTTCTCTAACTCTAGAGTCATTAAAACGTAAAAAAAATAGATCCTCTCTGTACCATAAAACCCAAAGAATATTCATTTATACACCTAACACCTCACACACGTCTCCCAAAGCAGTGGACGGCTCAGATGATCTCAATATATGAAACCATGAAAACCTGGACAGACCAGTTCTGCTGGTCCGGACAAAAGAATGACATCCAAATAACAGCTGAAAAGACACTGTGGCAAATGATCTCCTGTACACTTAATCTGAGCTCTGAAATGTTACTGGACAATCAGTACCTTTGTTATGGATCATTTTAGGTGTTTGATTAAAAGTTTTAGTATTGCTGTTTGAATAGTTATTTTTGCAAGTATCCCCCTAATACTTTAGGGTCATAGTTATAACCTTATTAATAAAATTAATAAAATAATACAGAACTGACAAGTTTCCAAAATGTAGTAAAAGGAATAAATTAACAAAAACATGTGTCAGGTTCAAAGTTAACTTTTATATTTTATTATTATAATAAAACAAAACTTCTCTCTGCTTGTGATTTTTTTTTTCTTTTAAGCTCTCAGTCGAAACGTGAAGCAGGAAGCCTCTGCAGCACTCGAAACTTTATCCACAGTCTCAAACGCACTCGGTCGTAACACTTGCAGGTTAAAGAAATAATAGACTCCACTTCCGGTTAGGTATTTTCAAAGTAATTTTTCTAGATGGCGTTTTCTGATTAAATTTGACTCATTTCCACTAAAAAGGCAACTGTAATTTTCCAACTACGAAATGTCAAAAGCAATTTAAAAAACTGAACAAACACCAACCTGCTTTAGATCTGTAAGATCCACATTTTATGAGTGTCATGTTTACTTTGGAGCAATATATCTAAGGAGTGGCTCTTATCAAGGATGAATCATGCTGGACTAATGTGTCTCAGCTCTGCGTGGGAATAACTTCTTGAGCATGAAGCAGTTTAAGCCTAAACATAATCACTATTTTTAAAATACTGTCATCTGAATGAAAACATATATGTATTAACACATGTTAATTAAATAATACAATCTGTAAGGGTTATAAGACCAAGGGTGACATGAAGGGATCTCATTACAAAATAACTTAGAGATGTCTGTCTGGATACTTAGTTGTAAGTTAACCCACCCAAAAGGTTTTAGGCATTTAAAAAAAAAATTGAGCCATAGACTGCATCAAACCTTACATTTCATTCAAATAAAATTAAATGAAATTCTGGTTTAGGATTGGATATTTCACCTTTGAACATTTTTTAAAAATCTGTTAAACATAGAGTTCAAATAATGTGAAAGTTCCTCTATCCACTAGTTCACACTTTACTTACAAAAACACAATTTCTAACAAATAAATATAACTTTAAATGGCTCCTTTTGCATGGAAATGGTGCTTTTTAAAACATATATGTATATTTATATGTTTAAACTTTAACTTATTTTAATACACAGAAAATATTTCTCTGAAGAATTTAATATTGGAAATTTTCAGTGAAATAAAGGATAATGAACTTATTTTGTACATAAAAGTAACTCTGAAAGGAGGAACTGTCTTTACATGACCTTTATGTGCTCATGTATAATTTGAAATATATCAAAATAATGCACAATAAGTTCATGATTTGTTTGAAAAAGAATAGGATGAAGCATAGTTTATTTAACCTGCCCCTAAATAAACTTTTCACAAGTTCAATGTTTATAATAATCTCAGAACATAACATTAATAACATCAGAATATAATAACATCAAAGTATAATATGATCACAGCACATGTCATATATCATTCTTCCTCTTGTATCAGGTGAAAATCATTTCCTTTGTCTCATTTTTTTAAATATATTTGTACTTTGAGTCTTTATTCAATTCTGTTCCATAAAATGACTACAGATTGAAATAAACAGTTCTCCAAGTGTGGTTCTAGCATAATAATGTTTCATACTGTACTGTTAATAATATATTTGCTTAGTCAGGCCAGAATGACGTTCAACACAAACATCCTCTTATTTTGTAGGAAATCAACTAACTTCCGGTGCTTTCCCGGAGCTTCACCCGGAGCGCATTCCAGCTTCAGGGTGCTTTCAGCGGATCAGGGAGGCAGCGCATTCCACTGTAGGCGCGGTGGACTTTCCCCAGCGGCAGGTGGCTTTTGACACGAACCGGAGAAAGGTGTTAAAACCCGGCATCGGAAGACTGGCAGATGACCGGAGCTGCTAGCTGGTAGTGGAGCGCAGGTGTAATGGATTGTGAGAAGCAACCAGGGAGTACCAGTACCGTGTCCAGGAAGTTGGGCGCTCTGATTGGAGGTAAGGAGCTACGCTTTCTGAATACAGAGCAAACTTTTCTCTTTAGGAGACTCACAGAAAGCTCAGTTACATACAAAAACAACATGACAAAGTCAGTGACACTCAGCTTATTAAAGGTAACACTGTGTCCTACCTATGTAGACGTTTACGGCATCAATAAATATTCCCAGGTGTGGTGGAATAAATCACGACAGTGCCGTGTCAAAGTAAAGCAACACAAAAAAGGTTGCTTAGATACCAGTTTATTGTCAGTACTTGTTGATTTGTAGGGCGGGACTGTGTGTGACAGTTTGATTTCAGAGGGTTTTTGTCCATGGCGGGCTGCTTGTGGTGGTGCCACCGCACCTGTGTGTGCTTTCTGTCCGAGGAGGAGAAGACCTCCATGGCAGTGGACAGAGAGATCCAGAGGATCCTCAAGAAGCAAAAGAAGAATGAGAGACGAGAGATCAAAATCCTCCTGCTGGGTGAGTTTACAGTTTGCATGCATGATGGCTACAGAGTAAAAGGAATAGGAATATAAAATACATTATGACAGGGATGAATGCTTCAATAAATGACCCAGTGTTTAAAACTGCTTGACCTGTTTGGTAGCTGCCAGACAAGAGACTAAACTATGTAAGGCATGTGTCACTATGTGGGTATGTGAAGAATGATCCAGAATGGGATCAGCTATATACCTGAACACACACACACACACACACACACACACACATCTCAGTAACTACACAAAGCCTGCTTCAGGGCTGGTTTAACAACTCAAGGCTCCACGGACAGCAGTGTTTTCACCCTGATGCTTTGACTCACACAGCTAGCTGTGACAGAGGATATTTACAGGCAATAAAACTTAAAGGTGACAAAAGTAGAGCGGAAATGAGATAACATAAATTTTCTTAAGTCGTACCGTATTAAATCGATGTCTGTGTGTGCATAGGTTTGGTACATATGGCTGGACGTTTATGGACACTTTTTAGTGTGACGGTAAAGTCACACATTAAAGAGCGGATTGCAGGGAGTTTTTATATGAAATGCTGTCCAGAAATACTATTAGAAATGTTTATTGAGGGTATTTTGTTTCACAATACATAACGACAGATGTTTTTCTAGTAAAAAGTGCGCCTTTTCAGAAAGAAAAATCTCGATCTCTGACGCAACGATGGGGCGTTTGAAGCTAGGTGCTGCTTCCTCAGCTCACTGTGGCAAGTTGGTAGAGCGTTCGTGTTATCGAGCCAGTGTGTGTTCGTTTTCCTTAAAAATGTTAAATCTTTGTGTTTGTGGAGGCTGTACACTCTCCAGCCTTTCAGGACATCTGGTCCACAGGTTTCCCAGTAAGACAAAGAATTACACTATCTTCCGTGCCTGGCTGCGTTTTGTGCAGCTGAAAAGACGGGACTTCACTTCTGCTTCAGCTCCGAAAAACGTCAGTTATCCCTCTGGTTGTGACAAACCATTTGTGTCTGCTCTCTGGGACGTGAAGCAGGCTCAGAGCTGTATGGTTGTGGTCCATCATGTGTATAATTGTTAACATTTAAAGTTTCCTCATGTATCAGAGCTGTGATTTTCTCTAAATCGAGCTAAAAACAACTTTCGATCAGTGATACTGTCAAACTGATTTCATTTTACTCAGGGTTCCAATTTATTCCTGTATCAACAAACTGAACAGATAACGAGGTAATATGGACTGACTCGGGATTAGGGGAAACCCTGACATAGTACAGAGATCCTTTTCAACAATAACATTCATTTATTGCCCTGTGTTTTACTGCTTTCATCCCTGCATGAAGTGGAAGGAAACGGACGTTTGTGTACGAGGGAACAGGACTGTGTGTTAAACGTGTCATCATTTTGTAAAACATTCTGTTGTGTGAATCATTTGTTCCGTGTCCTCACTCGGAGGCTGACTGGTGATGTTCTTGTGATAAAACTGAGACGATGCCATGTTTCAGTCTCTTATTCTCTCCATGCTTGTGTTTCAAACCCTCATCTGGATTTCTTTGTTTTCTAAATGCTTGCCAAAAAGAAATTGTTAAACTTTGGGGGATTTTTCTAAAGTCCTTTGCAACGCCTTCAAGTGTGAAAACATGGAGTCATTAATGAGGCTGCAGACGAAGCTTACTGTCAGACTCGGAGAGGGGCCTAAGCGAGCACGCTTTAAGAAATGGACAGGACCTCTGTAATCTCACCCTGCACCTCAGTCCTAGACCCAACCACGCAGAGACATCCTCCAACACTGAAAGCCTTTGTGCTCTCCTGTCCTAACTGTATATCTAGCAGGTTGATAAAGAGGCAGCTGGAGAGAGGGAAGTCCTACTAACAGTCTTGAGGTTGGAGTTTGAACCACCTTAGATTATCCTCAGCAACGATTAGAAACAATCAGCTGGGATCACTGATAGCTCAGTTTGAAACCTAGTGCAGGTGGAATGTTCTTACTTAAATGCCAGTTTTAGAGTTAACCAGAGAAGTATTCGGAGGTGAGAGGTGTTCACAACTATCATCTTTCAACCGTTTCTTCCTCAGGAACCGGGGAGAGTGGGAAAACCACCTTCATCCGTCAGATGAGGATCATCCACGGCCGAGGCTTCTCAGAGGAGGACAGGAAGACCTTCGCCAGCTGTATCTTCCAGAACATCTTCACCGCCATCAAAGCCATGACGGGAGCCATGAGCACGCTCAGAATCCCCTACGCCAACCCCGAGAACGAGGTGGGCTCACACACATCCTGACTCATGAATGCTCACTCAAAATCACAGATGTGTGGGAATCGGATCAAAAGGTTTCTTCAGATTTTCTGAAAAACACCTTTTATAAGTAGAAAAGTACAAACAGAAAGTATAACAGGATGTGACCCCTTTTAGTTTGATAGGATTACAATCATTTTAGTAAAACACTTTATTCACCATGAAATGTCATCATTTGCTTTATAGACGTACGCCAAGATGCTGCAGGATGTAAACACAGTGCAGATCACCCAGCTGGAGCGGGGATACGTCAACGCAATCCGCCGTCTGTGGGCTGACTCGGGAATCCGGATCTGTTACAGCCGCCGCTGCGAGTACCAGCTCCTGGACTCCACCGAGTAGTGAGTAGACCGGGCTGTACCGGAACACAAAGCTGGGCCTCACCCTGCGCTAAGGACTGGAAATCTGAGCGAGTCTCATGAGGGTTCACGGTCACAGCAACAATATCAAAATACTGGCAGACGTTAGAGCTGAGTCTTAGTGAGTGTTGGAAGCTGGATGTGTAAGCATATTTAGTCCGAAACCTGAGAGTTTATAGTGGCTTCAGGTGATGTGAAAGGAGATACATCTATAGATTATAAACATGTAGATTAATTGTTCGGATAAAAGTCATGATTCGATTGATGAAACTTGTTTTTAAGTGTCAAGTTTCAGGCTGCATGGTGGCACTGTTGCCTCGCAGCAAGAAGGCCACGGGTTCACTTCCCGACTCTGGTCGTTCTGCATGGAGTTTGGGTTTCCTCTGACAGACCAAAATAAAATGTTTAAAATAAAATTTTTAAAAATAAAAATAATCACTAAATCCGGTATCTCGCTGGGCTGCGACCATCTCAATTCGCTCACGAATTACTAGAATTTTCGCCATGTTTGAAAATTTGTGAGACAAATTACAAATCCTCTCAAAATAGATGCAGAGCTGTTGTGGGCACCTGGAACCTGTCTCGAACCCTTTAGTTTCTGTGAGAGAATGTGCATGGGGGAATAAATGTAAGACAACTTTGGAAGGGTTGGTGATCAAGTTGTTAAAAAGTGGAGGGTAGATTTGCAGGACGGCCGCGTCGTTTTTGTATGACGTGGTAATATGTGATATAAAAGACACAATCTAAAACTTTTTCAGGATCACGAACACTGGTTAGGGGGTTCATTTACCAACAATCCAGAGGATAAACTAAACAATTGTCTAATTATCCAGAAGCAGGGGCGGTTCTAGGGGGGGCCAGGGCCCCCATGACAACAAGCTTGGCCCCCCTCTAAGTGCTGAGTCTCAGGCATTAGAGACAAAGGATTATTGCTAAATACTTAGCTGTTATTATATTATCTGTAATTATACACTAAATTTTATTGTTAGTGTTTCAAACACTCGAGCTTTCTTGGTTAAATTGTATTACATTCTTTTTTACTAGAGCTGCGTTTCCAACCACCATGTGATTATTGAGCGTTTGATTCAAACGCTGTGAAATAATCCTTTGAAATTGTGACAAAAACTTTTTAAATGTCACAGTGCCGAGTTACAGAGCGAGTGGATGTTTTTAGTCATCGTATAATGTATAGGATCAGGTGTCAGAACAAAGCCCAGCGTTGGCTCTCTCTTCTCCTGCCGTCCTGTGCCGTGTTTACCCGGCAGCTCGGCCGCCGTGATGCGAGCGCGATAAGAGACAGTCGGTCAACATTAGCTAATGACAACTTGGATCAACACGAGCCATAAAGGTGCCGTTTGCAAACAGCTCACTCCATCCTCTCCTTGTGTTTTTAATCATCGCTCTTTTCCTCGTCACTCATTTACTGTTGTTTGTTTTGCACGACACAGATTCGATGGAAAATAAACAGAAACGATTTGGGTTTTTTGAAGTTCAGAAGTGAAACATCCTCCTTCCTCTCCTTTCAGCTACATGAACAACTTGGACCGCATCTCAGCCCAGGACTACATCCCCACCGAACAGGACGTGCTGCGTGTTCGCTTCCCGACCACGGGCATCCACGACTACGCCTTCACCGTCAAGAACATCACACTAAGGTGGCCCGGCCTCACATTACCAGCCTCTCACAGGGACAAATCTAATACCCACACTATTCACTGCTCCCTGAATCAAATACTATTGACTCTCGCGGCGTCTTTGTCTGTTTGGAAGCAATAGGATCATATTTCTAATTGCCTCTGTACAAAGCTCTTGCTGGGAAGAGAGGTGTCGCTTTGTGTTTTATTTTGATCTAAAACCTGCTCGTTTATAACATTTTAAATGAAATCTGCCATTAAAGTGATTCGGATTGAAGATTTAAACTCTTTTTTTTAAAGCAAAATCAGTCAAAATGAGTCCACTTTAGAAGATCATTTAAGGTCATTTTGATGTAGTTTTGTGACTTTTAAGTATTTACTGAGTTTTTTAATCCAAAGTGGTCACATGTTGTCCTTGTGATGAATATTCAGCTGCACTGCTGTGACTTTTCAGGACATTTTTGCAGTTTGATCAGTTCCTCGTGGGTGTGTGAGAGCTCCGTTAGAACTGGGACACCCTCAGATTTGTTATTTTGTTAAAGGTTGTTGGCTCTTTATTTGAGCGTATTGGGTTTCATGAATGAATAAAGACTTGATTATATATACCTTAACAAATACTCACCAAAATAATTGAAATATAATAAACACACTATAACAGCCCTCAGATTTTACCAAGCAAAGTTCACCTTTTTAAAATCGATGCTAAATAAGCTTGTTATCCTCAGCTTTTAAAAAAAAAGGTTTATCTCCGTCTTTCCTCTGGCAGGATTGTGGACGTTGGTGGTCAGAAGTCTGAGCGTAGGAAGTGGATCCACTGCTTTGAAAACGTCACCTCACTCATCTTCTTGGCCTCGCTCAGCGAGTATGACCAGGTCCTGGAGGAGAGAGACTCCATCGTAAGAGAAAGTTGGTGTTAAAAGCTGCAGGAGGTGGATAAAATAATAGGAGCAATAAGAGGAAACTGTCTGTTTATTCACCATTTTATCTGCTCAAATATAGCAACTAGTGTTGGACTGATGTGCTTTACTTTAACTAGACTGACCACCATTAAAAAAAAGACAAATCTATTAAAATACTCATCATTTTGCAGCATTGTAAAATGCTACATTGAATTTTATTAGTCAAAACATTCTTTTTTTTTTACTATTCTTTTAGCTATAATAATTTTGTAAATACTTCGAACATGGTAGAAGTTTAAACTTTTTCTTGATGAGTCAGAATATGTTTTTATTTCTGATTTTGCTTTATGTTTTTAATTTGATTTAATTCATTTTCATTACTCTGGATAATCTTTTCATTCCAAGTCACATTTCTGATAGTTTTTATAGTTTCCTTAACTTGTGGGACATTTTAGTAAATCAAATATTAATATTGAGGTTTTCTTTATTAATACAGCGAATAAAAAAAGATTTTGATTTATTAGATTAGCAGAAAACTGTGAAAAGTTTCTTTATTTTCATTCATTCACTAATATCATTTTCCACCAGCAGGTGTCACTATTCTACAAGATATAATTTTAGTTCCTTCTCTTACTGCCTTTCTCCTCCCATCCAGTCACTAAGCTGTTTATCTCTCCCAGACACTTTTTGGACATTCATTATCCTCAGCGTTGGTCAGTTTCCTGCAGAAGCTGTCCTCCTTCCTCCTCAGCTGACCGAAACGCCTCCTCAGCCATTAAAACTCACGTTTATAGTCTTCTGGTGAAAGTCATCCCACTGAGCTAAAACACAAACATCCGTCTTCCTCAGAACCGCATGCAGGAGAGTCTGGCTCTGTTTTCCACCACCATCCATTCTGTCTGGTTCCAGAACACCTCCATCATCCTCTTCCTCAACAAAACCGACATCCTGGCTGACAAGATTCGAACCTCGGACCTGAACAAATACTTCTCCAATTTCCCAGGTCAGCTGGCTTTAGATGAGCACTTAAAGTGAGGAAGTGTATAACTGACATTAGCAGTGAAACAGTTACTCAAGTAAATGATTTGTTAAACACATTTTTGGTGGAAACGGCGTGATTGAAATGTTTGACGTGTCTGAACCAGCACATCACTTTGGTGACGCTCGCTCTGGCGGTCCAGACTTCCAGACATGAAATTACAGCAGACCTGAGTCAGAACCTGGTTATCAGTCAATTTCAGAGCCATCAGCGAGCCCAGTGGCTGCTGTTGATTCTCATCACAGAGCGGACAGAACCGCCGCCGCCGCCGCCGGGACACGAGGGCTGTGATGTTGTTCTGGTCCTCACAATTTACTCTGAACATGTGACCATCTGAACGCGGTCGCTAGGAACATTCTAGACTCTCAACACAAATTATTGACAGTCATTTTAGCCCTCCTCCCCTCTCTCTCTCCTTTTGTTTTTTCCTTATTTCTTTCCTTCATTTTTTCCATTTCTTCTTTACTTCTGCCCTTCCTTCCTTCTGTTATTCCTTCATCCCCTTCTCCTTCTTTTCTTTCTTCCTTTTTACTACTTTCATTCCTTCTTCCTTCCTTGCCTTTTTCCTCCTTCTTTTCTTTTTCTTCTGCCCTCTCATGCCTTCTTTCATTTACGTTCCTTCTTTCCTTTCTTCCTATCTATTCTATCTTCTTATTTTCATTTCCTTCATATTTTCTCACCCCTCCTTTTTTCCTTTTTCCCTCCCTCTCTCCTTCCTTCTTTCTATCCTCCCCAGTCCATCTATCTTTCCTCCACTCCTTCCCTTCCTTCCTTCATTCTTTCCATCCTCTCCAGTCCATTTTTCTATGGCCATTCCCTCCCTCCCTCCCTCCCTTCCTTCCTTCCTTCCTTCCTTCCTTCCTTCCTTCCTTCCTTCCTTCCTTCCTTCCTTCCTTCCTCCCTGGCTCCCTCCCTTCCTTTCTTCCTTCCTTCCTCCCTTCCTTCTTTCCTCCCTGGCTCCCTCCCTTCCTCTCTTCCTTCCGTCTTTCCTCCCTGGCTCCATCCCTTCCTCTCTTCCTCCCTTCCTTTCTTCCTTTCTTCTTTCCTCCCTGGCTCCCTCCCTTCCTCTCTTCCTCTCTTCCTCTCTTCCTTCCTTCTTTCCTCCCTGGCTCCCTCCCTTCCTCTCTTCCTTCCTTCTTTCCATCCTCGCCTCGTCCACCTTTCTTTCCTCCCTTTCTTGTTTCTTTCTTTCACCCCCCCCCCCCCCCCCCCCCCCCCCCACCTCCTGCCCATCTATCATCCTCCCTCCCCAGTTCTAATTGAATCCTTCAGGTCTACCCTTAGCTTGTCTGGTGTGAACGACGGACCCCCACCCCCACCCCCCATACACACACACACACCTCTATCCCCACCACATTCTCTCTCCTCTGTTACCCTTGGCAACTACAGACGGATACTTTGCTCCCTGCAGCCGAACTCCCCCACCCGAACACCCCCAGGTGTTCATGTAGAGATGAGCTGTGTGTTTGTGCGACGGGTAAGATGATGGGAGGGGGGGTGTTTAGTGACTGAAGCGGACATTTTACACGTGTGTGTGTGTGTGTGTGTGTGTGTGTGTTTTCCCCGTGTTTTTCACCACTCGCATTAGCAGAGTAAAATAATGAGTCATCCAGGGTCTAGCTCCTTGATGGAGATCTAACCTTAATGACGGCTCGGAGCAGCGGCTGCTGTTTGCTGCTCACGCTGTCGTGTTCCTGTGTTTCTGCTGCGTGGCCCTTATTACTGCCGCTCTAACTACATTTGAAGGCTGAGGCTGTTAAGTGGCCCTGGAGCTCGAGGCTGTCATGGAACAGAGAGAAGCCACTTCGAACCAGTTCTGAAACATTTAAAGACAATCGTATCAGAGCAGGAAATAGTTTGAGCTGCTTTGAGATTTTTATAGTGTGCTTTCACCTTCGTGTATTTAACTGCTGGAGACTCATTAATCTGTCCTGCGCATGTAAAGTCTCTGTTTAGAATCACAGAACAGATAGCTGTTTATTCTGTTCCTGTGCCAGTACTTTAACTCTCATCTTTGCGTCCCTCACCTTCGTCTTACAGGCAAGAAGCAAAACGCTGAGGACGCGCAGCAGTACATCCTTAAAATGTACGAGCAGAGGGCCATCAACCCTGAAAACAAGAACGACTGGAAGACTCTCTACCCACACTTCACCTGTGCGACAGACACCAACAACATCCGCAAGGTCTTCACTGACGTGCGGGACACGGTGCTGCTCAAGTCTCTGAGGGACTACGGAGTCATCTGAACTGAAACCGATCACCAAGAGGAACCTGATGGCCCTTTTCTCTACCTGGATCATTAACTCAAGGAAGCTCCATGAAGGCCAACGTGAGCTAATGTACAGAACCCTTCTAAAACCTGCCAGATCATCAGCCCTCCCCCCCTCCTTCTCCTCATTTGACTTCACTAAACCATCAGGAGGAGACGGGAGGTGTCTCTGCTCCACCTGGAACCACCCTTCTGTTCATCAGTTTGCAGCTTTCCTTGCAGTTAGATTTTTTTTGTCGCTTCAGTTTTTAAGATGAAGAGGGTTGAGGAAGCATCTGTGCTCCTAATTGAGGCAGGAGTAGAGCTGCTGTGAAGTGCTGCGAGGCCATTAACAGTGTAATGACTTTCAGAAAGTAGAGACGGGGACACACGCACGGGTGCGCCAGTGCTGCCATACACACTTTAAAACCCTTTAAGTGCATCCACCAGTTACAGGCAGGTAGAGTGGCTCACACCCCGAAACACAACGGTTAATGTCCGTAAAGACTTGTAAATATCTACAGCAGCCTTAACTAGTGGACGTCTCCTGAAGACACAACATCCAGCCAGCGTTGATGGGAAGCTGTTTTCTGGAGCTGATAGGCCACACAGTGAACGCTGATGGTGAATTTACGATCAACAGTCACGTCGGCTGATGAAGCGCTGAAGCGTGTTCTATCCCAGCGCCCTTTGCTTTTCTGCAGAGAAAAAACACTGACTGATTCAGTTGGGGCACTAAATATTACTGGTGCTTTAATCCTTATAGATGGACATTCTTTCTGCCCCAAAGTTAAAAAAGAAAAAGCATCTAAGACTGTTTTAAGGCCCTTAAGGGGCGACTTTTTGTTTAATCACGGGACTAAAATTCTTCTCCTTTCCATTCCATTCTAACTTCCATCCTTTCTGCTCTCACAGTTGTCTTCTGTTTTAAATCAAATGTTAATATTTTGAGTGGAGATCAATAAAATGATCTAATAATTACTAGTCAAAGCCGGCCAATCGGAATAGAGTGAGCTCATCAGGAGGAAGACTAGAGGAAGCAGGAAGAGGAATAGAAGATCAATATGGGATTTTGTAAAAGGAGCCTCAGAATAAAACTAGAGCTGCAAATGATCGTTTCCTATGAATGTCTGTCCAGTGTTTTTATACGATTCAGAAGCAGAAACAGTTTTCTAGTTGAAGTCGATAAAAATCCATAGCCTAAAATTTGCTTTTTGAAAGTCGGTGTGAAGAACCGGCGACTTATTCGTGTAAACAAGCGGTCGGCTGCGTCGCCTGAAGAATAATTACATGATGTCAGTAAGAACTCAGTCTCAGCAGGCGGCAGGAGGAAATTTAATATTGATCAGAAGTGAGAGTTCCACCTCTGTGTGCATCACTCAACACAGAGAGGAAAATGAGACTGAAATAAACTGACCTGGATGTGAGGCCTGATGAGCTCTCAGTGTGTGTGTGTGTGTGTGTGTGTGTGTGCGCTACAGTTTTTAGATTCCTCAAACACAAACATCTTCAAATTTAGATTTTTCTTTCTAAATGCTAAACTTTTTCATCACGGAACACTTTTTCTGCCCAATTTTGGCATCGGGAAACCTCCCATTTGGAGATGGGGTGAAGATTTTGGTGAACAGGGAAAAAAAGGATGTTTTCCTTGCAAAAAAATTCAAAATAAACTTAGAACACGGTTTGATTGTGTTCGTCTGTCAGTCTGCATAATGTTTGCTCACAGAAACAAATGAGGTCTCGGAGGCTGCAGTCCCACCGTCGCCCAAAGTTTGCAAATAACAACCTCCAGGATTTGCATAGGATTGACACATACATGCAGCGAGGCATTTCCATAAGCAGTGTGTGTTTATCTGCAGTGCAGGTTCGGAGGATTACACTAACGGCACAACTTTCACTTTCTGTGTAGAATGGAAGCTGCCTGATTCCTCCCTCCAGCTGCAGCAGGAAGGTATTTCCTCATTAGTGAGCGACGAATCGCTCCTCCAAACAAAAGTCGGTCACTTTTCCTCCACTGACAATCAGACAACACACGCAGGTCACAAATATTACAAAAAGGGACATTTGTTCGAGCCAATCCTCATGATTTTTAGTGAAAAGCACGTGCACATCTCACACACTGAGGCTGGTTGAAGCTGCACAGAAGCACGAGACTGACTCCAGCAACTCCTCCAGATGATTTTCTCAAATGTGTTTGTTCATGCAGCCAGCTGTGTGGTCATCTGACTGTGTGTGTGAGTGTGTGTGTGTGTGTGTTTAGATAAATACCCAGTAAGTCTCAGTTCCACAGCTCTCAATTTTTTTTGTTTTAGTAGAAATGAATACATTATATGAATTTTTGCTTCAGAAATGGAGGTAAATCTTAAACTCTGACTGTGTTACCATGGTAACACACTCTGTGGACGTTAAAACAAGCTGAGGCTTCGTCCTTTTAAACATTTAAAATATTTTATTTTTATTCTTATTTTACTGAGATTATGTTGAAGTACATTATTCATTCAATCACCGTTCATTTGTATACCAAACTCATATTTTATAACTACAACAGAAGATTTTAGCGGTGTGGAGGCGTTAAATCACTCTCCTTCACATAAAACCTCTTCGGTTCAGGTTTCTTCAACATAAATCATGTCACAAACAGAACTTAGACCTTTAAGGGATTTTTTGAAGCATGTTTTTGTGTGACTATGAATAATTGCCTCTTCGCTCATGTGAACAGCTTCCTGAACAGCCTCAGTTTGGAGAAAGTGAGTTAGGATTGATGTGCTAATGGCTAGTTTCTTTTTTTATTACATTTTGAAATAAATTGGAAGTTTTTTGTTTAGTTTTTCTTTTAGCTTTTGCTTTACCTCTTGAACTGTTTGTGTATTAAACTTTTACATTTCGGTTGTTTTTATTTTTAAATATTATTTATATTATACTATTTATTTTATAATATTATTTAGTGAAATTTTTTAAATCTTCAAACTTTTTAATGTTAAAAAGATTTTTTCCCCAGAATTTTAACGTTTTGTTTTTAACTTTTAAAACTTTTTTGGATAGTTTTCAGGTTTAGGCTTCAACTCAATTTTTAAATTATGCTCAAGACTAAATATGATCACCTGCTCTAAAAAGGATTAAAACAGCTCCAATATCCTGAATTTCATGTGAGCATTATTTTATATAAACCTGTCATTTTACATGGTTATTTCAGCAGAAATATTAGGTTTTCTTGGAGGAACTTTTGGAGTTTTGGACTAGCCGTTTGCTCATCAGTCCTGATGGACATAAACTCTATTTCTCCAAGCTGAGTCTGATCAGGAAGCCATCTACAATGGGTTAAATAGTAATGATCTTTTTTACACATAAACACTTTCCTGGTGAAGTGACTTGTTTTTATGTTGGTCTAATTTATATCCAACTATCTAGGATTTCTTTTACACCATTCATCACAAGTATAATTTAGAATACGTCGCTCCATCAGTAGTGGAGTTCTACTCTGATCCAAATAAAGAAAACAGGCACAAACTGCAGCAGAACTTCAGGTTTCACTTTAGTCTTTCTTTGAAACATGTTCTGTCTTTAAAAGCTTTCTTGTTATGTCAAAGCCACGTATACGTCATCCTCCTTGATGAACATTATAAGTAGCCAAACGTTGTTGTTTGTACATATTCTGAGCTACCAGTACAAATGTTAACATGAATACTGGGAATTTCTAATGGAATTTCTGAGAATTACAACCCTAATGTGAATGAGTCAGCTGCTCTTTTCTATTTCCCCATTAGAAAAACGAGAAACATTTAGTTAAGTACTCATAATGCCTCATGATAAACTGGAAGTCAAGGGTGTATTTGATGGTTTGTTTTTCCTCTTCAGTTCAACCATCACCATTCAGCTCAGATAGTCTGGAACAAAAGGAAACGCTCCTGAATCCACTGCATTAGAGATCCAGTTTGGGACAGAATTCATTCTGCACCACTGACATTTAAACTTATTGATTTCTGTGTGAGTGAGCGCGTGTGTGTGTGTGTGTGTGTGTGTGTGTGTGTGTGTGTGTGTGAGAGAGAGAGAGAGGGTCCTAAAATGAGTTTTCCTGATGAGTGGATTTAAAAACAAGAAGAAAGCTCAGCCGTTGTGCCCTTTGTCTATAATGAGAGATTTCCTAATCTAAATCTCAGGTGATAAATTCATATCTGTCCTTAAGAATTCATCACTGCTGTGCTCCCCCCCCACACACACACACACACATACACACACACACACACACATCACTGTTAGGTGGAGCACTCACTAGCTTCCCACTCAGGTGATTTTCTGGCCTGTTTTGTTTACTACGAACTGCTGCGTAACGATAAGAGCCGCCAAAGCTTTTCCATTCCCACCAAATTTCCCCGAGGCGCGTACGCATCTGTTTTGTGTTTATCAAACTAATGAAACACAAATTCAAGTACATAAACCCCACAAAAACTTTCAAACTTTAATATAAACACCTGCAGAGTCCAGGCCCTGCAGGGATTAAAAAAATAAAATAAAAAAGTTTGCAACATCCAGAGAGGAGCATCCTCACTCTGAGTGGTGGTTGGAGCCGGAGTTTGTGATGTTGACTTGTGTCACTCGGCTGCATGCTGCCAGATACTGCTGTTGTCGCATACCCAACCTGTTCCTTTTCTCTAACAGAGGCACGGGTTTTCAGAGGCTCTTTTCAAACGCATCGCAGCATAAGGGTACAAAGAGAAAAGGTGCTTATCAGCACAAGAAATGAATCCATTTGCCAGCATGAATCACCGCTGGCTCTCCCAAACAGCGCCAGCATTTGCAGCAGCAGCAGCAGCAGCTGTCCCTTTGTAGCAACATCGCTCTCACGGAGTTCTGTCAACACACACACACACACACACACACACACACACACACACACACACACACACACACACACACAGCAGAAAGGCTGCGTATCGATCAAATCTGTCCATCATGTTAAAATGATGATATTGTTGTCTCGTTTCTTTTGTTGTTCTGATGGTCCATGTGACGTATTACTTGGAGCTTTATTGCTTTACTGATATTTAAAACTCAGAAAGTTTGGATGTGAATTAAGTTTAAAATTCATGTTCTTAACCAGGAAACTGGTTTTCACTTTTTTAGATGATGCTTTAAGTTTTGCAGACAGTTATTTTGTTCAAGGTCTTCCTTCACGAAGTATGAACTACTGACTGCTGGATGATGAAATGTCAGAGTTTAGAGAGAAAGTTGTTCATCTATTTTTAAAAGCCTCCATCTGGATGCTTGTTAACTCGTTAGGCTCTTTATTTTCATTAGAATTCTTCCTGGTCTCTCTCCTTTGTCATAAAACCAACAGACACATCAGTAATTTAGTTGATTTTCAATGTTCAGTTTTAAAACCTCAAATTTTAAGGAAATTCTCACAATCCCCCTGATTGAGTAATCTGATGTTCAGGTGATGGACCTGTTGTGTGTGTGTGTGTGTGTGTGTGTGTGTGTGTGTGTGTGTGTGTGTGTGTGTGTGTGTGTGTGTGACCGTTCCACAGCTCAGACTCTTCCTTTGTTTGATCACATAATGAAGCAAATAGCCATGCTCTGCTGCTGTGATGTCTTATAAAAGCTTTTCTTTTCTTTGTCTCTCTGCAAGGCGCCTCTCTGATCACTTCATCTAATGGAAGACAAGTCAAACGAAGAGAGGGCTGCATGTCATCTCGCTCTCATCCCCTACAGGACTTAACATGCTCCAGTAGTTATTTACCTACACACTCAAATCCATCTAAAGTCATACAACAATTCTTTTCTATTACTTTTTGACACTCGGTGAGCTCCTACTATCATCCCTGGCACCAGATCAAATGAAAAAAAAGACCAAGAACGTATTTTTAGCTGGAATCATGAGATCCACTTCAGGTCAGGTCCTTCTAAACGGACAGGTTCTGTCCTCGTGGCCCGGTCCAGTCCCAGGGGAGAGGCATCCTCTGAACTGGTCTGGCTTGGGGTTAAAGTCTGAAAAATACTTGGAAATAACAAGTAGTGCAGTCAAGTATTTGAAAGATATTTAATGTGGTTGTGTTATCTGATTGTTTGCACACAAATATTACAATTAGTTCACATAAAAAACAATTATAAGAAAACAAGAAGAGATTATATTTATGAAAACAAAGAGAAAGCTACAAGTGTATAAAAAGTTAGCTCACTACTTTAACCTTTTTTACTCAGTAAAACTGGACCAAAAATCAAACAAGAGAGTAAAATAGGGCTTTATTAGCAACTTGTTGAAAAAGTTCTTGGTTATGTTTTTGCAGGTTGCATCATCCAGATTCACAGACTGATATTATTAAAAGCTGATTCGCCTTCCAGCTTGCAGACAAACAGACGAGTAATCCAGGGCATCAGGTTGTGTTAAAACCAAGATTTTAAAAAACTGATTTAAAACACACACTGTTAGTCAGGAAGACATTAAATTATGCAACACAAAAATGTGAATATTTCATGAGTTTTTGGTGCATTGGAGTGTTCAAAATGCACAACACCTGGATGTGAGTGAACATTGTTTTTATTACTGTCTTCAGAGTTTGTACTTTCAGGTTTTCAGTTGCATCTTTAATATCATATTTTCAGTTGTGTGTTTTTCTCCCTTGACATTTAACGGCTGTTTTGTTTTTGCTCTTTGACCAGTCGCCTTCTCTGGTCTCCACTTGAATTCTTTATTCTTTCAACTATAAAACAACTTTTGACAGAAAAAAAAACCCAAACTGAACACAATGGAGGCAACATTTCATCTGAAATTGCAACAATGAATTTAAGGTTTTTATTTGTAAGACCAGTTTGGGGCTTTAATTTGTCATTGCATCTCACTCCTCCTTTCCTTTCCTCTTTCTTTCCTTTTTGCACACTTGAAATCCAAATCTCAGCTTGCAGTTCTTTGTCAAATTAACACATTTCAGCTGCAGGTCACTGTAAGTGTTTGCCTCATAACAGGACAACTTATTAATATAAATGTAACCTGTTTGTCCAAGCAGCGTCCACTGATTAATTATCATACCACGCTGTCAGGAAGAGAAACCAGTGGCTGCCAGGCCGTAGAAACATGAGCTGTCATGGTGACTTCATTAGCTGAGAGGCGACAGAAAGATGCTGTTAAATATGTGGAAAGGACGTCACCTGAACGCACGCAACTCATATGTTTTTGCAGAGCACACGTACAAGAAAAAAAAAAGTCACATAATCTGTGACGCACATGTGTGAGATTAGGAGGCAAAGCTGTGGAGGGGAAGTGACACCTCTTCTTGTGTGAGCGCTTAGCAGGCTCCTGAAATGAAGAAGAAGTAATTATGGCATTCAGCGGTGCATGGAGAGAGTGCAGATAACACCTGCTTGCTGAGAGAACTCTTCAACGATGATTTTACTCGTCTTGTCCTGGACGACAACAGGCTGAGGAGAATGTGACACCTCTTGAATTAGAAAAAAGAAAAGGAAGCTGTATCTGTTTTCTTTTTTTTAATGAATGCACATTGTGGCTCAGCACGCAGGTTTTATTTACATTAAATAAGAATCCATTCTCAGCTAAAGCTTTGCAGAACCAAACACACGGACACTTTAAGGCTTTACTTTTAGTATTTTTATAATCTAATTACCTCTGAAGCCTTTATGTCTGTAATTACTCATAACTTTGCTCTCACACAGTTTGCGTCCTCTTTGTAGATACATCACATTATACTCATTTGTAGTGATTAGCACAATTAAGCCTCTGCTGTGGGGCTTTTAGCTGATGTTCTTTTCCAGCAGTTGATTGAGCTTAAATTCTTTTATTACCAGCCTCAAAAGCACTCAGTTCAGTAATTTTATACCGTCAGAGCATTGGGACTTTGGTTCAGCGCTCATGCAGCAGCAGCTGATAAGCAGATGAGTTCTGTCCATTACATGTCTCAGTCTGATTTCTTGTGCTTTGTTTACGTTTCTGGCAGATAAGAGAAGCTGTGACGTCATTAACGCGCCTGTATCTGTACGAGGTTTGTGAGTGAAATCATCGTAGAGTGAGGATTTTTCTTGCAGTTTTCTTCACATTTTATTGCAGGTTTTGCCTGACTATCCCTCTGTGTGTGGTCAATAGGAATACCATGAATGAATTTACATGAAACTCTCAGAAAGTAATCACTGGATACACATCTACAACGAGCTAATGTACTCCAGTGATCGCATAATAAACTATAACTCAGTTTTAGATATTGAGCTATATTTTCATGTTTGTAGCTGACAGTCATTTACAATGCAGCACAATCAGATCCTATTGCATGAGATCATTTTTAAAAGGCACTAGTTTGAAAATGGTTCAACCACTGAGTGTTATTTAATTAACCAAACGAATTCAACTTTTTACAGAATGCACTTTTTAAATATTTAAAAATATTTGTGTAAAAAACTCAGGCTGCAAATCAAAGTTTAATGCACAAACAAGTGATCAAATATGGACACTAGCCTTAAGCCTTAACTCCAGTTATAACAGATCTTAGTGGGAAACATGCATTCCTTCAAGGAATGCCAGACCTTTAACAACATCTTCAGTCCTTCACTTTCATTCCTCCCAACACCGATGCAAGAAAACAAGTTGAGGACGGGACACAAGGGTGGGCAACATTCATGAAACATGCAGCAGCTTCTCACATTTTTGGTGTCTTTTTAATGATTCTTGTTAAAACAGCTTTATACCACCTCTGTAAAATCATCTAGAAATGATCTCTCAAAGATCTTCTCCAGGTCAACTTTTTAAAGATAACTCGAACTCAAATCTAATCTAAATCTGTGCAGATAAGGAGGCAGAAATCAGACTGTTATCTGCTTGACTCTGTTTAGAAACAGACAGTTTATCAGCGCACTTTTTAAAATAAAACTTTATAAGTGCGTTTTTTGAAGAGTTAAACAGATCTACACCTGAAGATGTGAAAGAAGATGCTGTTTTCTGACCAATCAGGAGAGTTGTTGAGCTGTGAACCTGAACGGGATCAACATGATTAATAACATCTATGATAAGCATTCAGCAGGAAACATGCACTATATAAATGCATGTGTAAATCGCTAACATATGCTAAGATCTTTAGCCAGTTTCCTGCAAGACTTAGAGAGATGACTAATGATCTGACTCAGACGTTTGGTCAAAACACCAACAAACTACCAAAATTAGAAAAGGCAAAAACAGTCAAATAAAAACTCAATGAATCAGCCCAGTGAGTCACAGATTTATCCACTTTGTGTTTTTTTTTTTCCTGCAAGCCATCCAAAGTGTGCGAGTTCTTATTTAGCTGCTAAACTGCTGAAAGACTGCAGGAGATCTTTGGTTCCTTTCCGAGGGAGGAATAATGAGAAGTGCAGAGACAGATGGTGTCTGGGATGAGGCTGATGTTTCTGCCAGCGTATTTTCAACCACCTGGGAGCAGAAAACAGCCAGAGTGCTACAAACTTTAGCTCCCAGCTAACAATCTTCCCGAGCATCCCATTACTGTAGCGAGACAAAGAGACAGCAGAAATTAAGGAGGATGATTCAAGTCTCCTAAATGTTCTGTTCGCTGCGAGCAGCATGTAGGCAGAGCTGAGGGCTTTCATTTTTAATGAGAACCAGCTGTCCTGAGTGTGTGTTGGATTCCTGACTTTAAAGTCTTTCTGTTGTTCTCTCTTATGAGCCCTGATCAACACCTCGCTCCTCATCAGAGGGAGGAGGATGTTGTGGGATCTGTTTAACTTCCTGTTCAGACTGGTTGATCTGGTTTAGGTGTCTATCTAAAATGTTTGTATTAAAAGATAATCACTGTTTGTTTAACGTTTGTGTATCGAACATACAGCAGTTTTTTTAGCTTATAAATTTGCTGTCTTCAGGTCCTCAACATTTCTAAATGAACTCTTTTTGCAGCTCTCATGCAAAAAGAGTGTAGAACATCGTGGTGTAGTGATGAAAGGATGCTTGTTTAAGTTGTTGTTTGCATGTTTTGATCATGCTGCTTCCCTCCTCCTCCTCCTCTGGTGATGATGAAGCCAGATAAATGTTTCCTTACTTATTGTGCCAAGTTTATAGAGTCTTTTTAAAGTATGCAGTAGTTCAGAGATGAAACTATGAAGACAGCGTCAACGTATTTTCCTCCAGACTGGAGGGCAGCCTCCCAGTCTAAGCTGCAGGTCAGGCTTTAGAATAATAAGTTTCACCCACACAGCCTTTGTTCCTGTCCTTTGTGTGGGGGCCACTGCCGCAGGAGGAAGAAGAAATAATGGCGCCCTGCAACAGTGAGACTCCACCAGGCCAGAGCAGAAATACAGCAGGCTAAATGATGCGTTATTACAGGGATTCATAATGGCGTTCTAATTGGGCCCAAGCGGCATGGCTGCAGAATTTTATGCCAATCATTTCTTTTTCTGGCACTCTCTCTACTTTTCTCTTTTTCAGAACCTGTTTATTTCTCACTTTGTCCTGCTCCCATTTTCTTCATCTGTCTTCTCAACCATTCTGCTCTAGATAAGAAACAATAGAACAAAACTTCCTGGAGGTTATAAAACATCCAGAGAACAAAGCTTCATTCTTACAGGCCAATCAAACAAAGTGATGTTTATCTTGACAAGAGAACAAGGAAAGGGAAACACCCTTTAAAAATATGTTTCTGAAACAAATATTGAACTTAGACGACTCCTAAAACAATCGATCTGCTGTAGAGGAAAAACATTACAAACACTGAAACAAAACCCCCATTACACACCTGACTAACTCATCTCTTTAGACCTAAAGATCTATGATTTTCCCCTTTTTAAGCAGAAAACTGTTTTCATGATGATAAAATGTATTAAAAAGTCATGTAACTACTGCAGGGGGTATAAAGTAATAAATTACATTGACTCGTGATAATGTAATTAACTTTTAAGTTGTTTTAAAGATCTGTATTTTTCCCTAAGTGATTTTTTTGTTGCCTTTAAAATAGCATCTCTTACTGAGAAAATAAACATGTAGGTGCCAAAATGTGATTGAAAAACTCCACTAGAAGCTCCTGGAATTACTGGATTTGTTCTATCAGTCTCCCAGTAGGATCTGGATAGAGGTGATGACCAGCAGTGAGGCTGGGAGGAGCTCCAAGAATCACAGAAATCAAGTGTAAACTCCTCCTACTCAGCAAGCTGCTTCATCTGCTGCAGGTTAATGGAGCGGACCCAAAATAACACCGTCTGAGGAGGAGATTAAATCAAAAGAACTTCTGGGCCAGAGAGACAAAGTCTATTAGCAGTTAGCCTGTTAGCTCAGAGACTCTGAACTAATATAAACTAAACACCTGTTTAACAGGTGGAGGTGAGTTTAATAAATACCTGTACTGTTGTTTTGTACTTTAGGACAAAGTTTTCATACTTTTTTTCCTTCTGTTGTAACATGTGAAGTTCCCTGCTGGGGATTAATAAAGTCCTATTCATCCATCCATCATCCATCCATCCATCCATCCATCCATCCATCCATCCATCCATCCATCCATCCATCCATCCATCCATCATCCATCATCCATCATCCATCCATCCATCCATCATCCATCCATCCATCCATCCATCCATCATCCATCATCCATCAGACATCTCATCCATCATCCATCCATCCATCCATCCATCATCCATCATCCATCATCCATTATCATCCATTCATCATATCCATCCATCCATCCATCCTCCAACCATCCTCCATCCATCATCCATCCATCCATCCATCCATCCATCCATCCATCCATCCATCCATCATCCATTCATCCATCATCCATCCATCCATCCATCCATCATCCATCATCCATCATCCATCAATCATCCATCCATCCATCCATCCATCCATCATCCATCCATCCATCCATCCATCCATCCATCCATCCATCCATCCATCCATCATCCATCATCCATCCATCCATCCATTCGTCCATCATCCATCATCCATCCATCATCATCCATCCATCCATCATCCATCCATCCATCCATCCATCCACCAGCCATCCATCCATCATCCATCCATCCATCATCCATCCATCCATCCATCCATCCATCATCCATCATCCATCCATCATCCATCCATCCATCCTCCCTCCATCCATCCATCCTTCGTCCATCATCCATCATCCATCCATCATCACCCATCCATCCATCCATCCATCCATCATCCATCCATCCATCATCCATTCATCCATCATCCATCCATCCATCCATCCATCATCCATCATCCATCATCCATCATCCATCATCCATCCATCATCCATTCATCCATCATCCATCCATCCATCCATCCATCCATCCATCCATCCATCCATCCATCCATCCATCCATCCATCCATCCATCCATCCATCCATCCATCCATCCATCCATCATCCATTCAACCATCATCCATCCATCCATCCATCCATCATCCATCATCCATCATCCATCCATCCATCCATCCATCATCCATCATCCATCCTTCATCCATCCATCCATCATCCATCCATCCATCCATCCATCCATCCATCCATCCATCCATCCATCCATCCATCCATCCATCATCCATTCATCCATCATCATCCATCCATCCATCCATCATCCATCCATCCATCCTTCCATCCATCCTTCCATCCATCCATCATCCATTCAACCATCACCATCCATCCATCCATCCATCATCCATCATCCATCATCCATCATCCATCCATTCATCCATCATCCATCATCCATTCATCCATCATCCATCCATCCATCCATCCATCCATCATCCATCATCCATCATCCATTCATCCATCATCCATCCATCCATCATCCATTCATCCAACCATCCATCCATCATCCACCATCCATCCCCCCTCCCTCCATCCATCATCCATCCATCCCTCACCCATCCACCATCCACCATCCATCCATCCATCCATCCATCCATCCATCCATCATCCATCATCCATCCATCATCCCTCCATCCATCATCCATCCATCCATCCATCCATCCATCATCCATTTATCCATCATCCATCCATCCATCCATCCATCATCCATCATCCATCCATCCATCATCATCATCATCCATCATCCATCAATCATCCATTCATCCATCATCCATCCATCCATCCATTCGTCCATCATCCATCATCCATCCATCATCATCCATCCATCCATCATCCATCCATCCATCCATCCATCCATCCATCCATCCATCCATCCATC
>SSNR01000011.1:3641926-3676040 GCA_006937965.1 Callopanchax toddi
CATCCATCCATCCATCCATCCATCCATCCATCCATCATCCATCCATCCATCATCATCCATCCATCCATCATCATCCATCCATCCATCCATCATCATCCATCCATCCATCCATCCATCCATCCATCCATCATCCATCCATCCATCCATCCATCCATCCATCCATCCATCCATCATCCATCATCCATTCATCATCATCCATCCATCCATCCATCATCATCCATCCATCATCCATTCATCCATCCTCCATCCATCCATCCATCATCCCTCCCTCCCTCCATCATCCATCATCCATCCATCCATCCATCATCCATCCATCCATCATCCATTCATCCATCATCCATCCATCCATCCATCCATCCATCATCCATCATCCCTCCTCCATCCATCCATCCATCATCCATCCCTCCATCCATCATCCATCCATCCATCCATCCATCCCCCATCCATCCTCCCTCCCTCCATCCATCCATCCATCCATCCCTCCATCCTCCATCCATCCATCCATCCATCCTTCCATCCATCCATCATCCATCCATCATCCATCCATCCATCCTCCCTCCCTCCATCCATCCATCCATCCATCCATCCATCCATCCATCATCCATCATCCATTCATCCATCATCCATCCATCCATCCATCCATCCATCCATCCATCCATCCATCCATCCATCCATCCATCCATCATCCATCCATCCATCCATCCATCATCCATCCATCCATCATCCATCCATCCATCCATCCATCCATCCATCCATCCATCCATCCATCCATCCATCATCCATCCATCCATCCATCCATCCATCCATCCATCCTCCATCCATCCATCCATCATCCATTCATCCATCATCCATCCATCCATCCATCCATCCATCATCCATCATCCATCATCCCTCCATCCATCCATCCATCCATCCATCCATCCATCCACCCATCCACTCATCATCCTTTCATCCATCATCCATCCATCCATCCATCATCCATCCATCCATCTTCCATCATCCATCCATCATCCATCCATCCATCATCCATCCATCCATCCATCCATCATCATCCATCCATCCATCCATCATCATCCATCCATCCATCCATCCATCCATCCATCCATCATCCATCCATCCATCATCCATTCATCCATCATCCATCCATCCATCCATCCATCATACATCATCCATTCATCCTTCCTTCCATCATCCATCATCCATCCATCCATCATCCATCCTTCTTTCCATCCATCCATCATCCATCATCCATCCATCCATCCATCATCTATCCATCCATCATCCATCCATCCATCCATCTCCCCACCCCCCCATCATCCATCCATCCATCATCCATTCATCCATCATCCATCCATCCATCCATCCATCATCCATCATCCATCATCATCATCCATCCATCCATCCATCCATCCATCCATCCATCCATCCATCCATCCATCATCCATCCATCCATCCATCCATCATCCATCCATCCATCATCCATCATCCATCATCCATCATCCATCCATCATCCATTCATCCATCATCCATCCGTCCATCCCTCATCCATCATCCATCATCCATCAATCATCCATTCATCCATCATCCATCCATCCATCATCCATCCATCCATCATCCATCCATCCATCATCCATCCATCCATCCATCATCCATCCATCCATCCATCATCCATCCATCCATCCATCCATCATCCATCCATCCATCCATCCATCCATCCATCCATCCATCCATCCATCCATCCATCCATCCATCCATTATCCATCATCCATCCATCCATCCATTCGTCCATCATCCATCATCCATCCATCATCATCCATCCATCCATCCATCCATCCATCCATCCATCCATCCATCCATCCATCCATCCATCCATCCATCCCATCCATCATCCATCCATCCATCATCATCCATCCATCCATCATCCATCCATCCATCATCCATCCATCCATCCATCCATCCATCCATCCATCATCCATCATCCATCCATATAAAAAGTAGCTAACTTTGCTTTTACTTAAGTATTTTTACTCTTATAATTTCATTTGTACTTAAGCCAAATTTCACCAGAGTAACTTTTACTTGAGTGCATCTTTTTAGTACTTTTACCCCTCTAGTAATATAAAAATAAAACTATTATTTAAAACTCTGATGTTTTTCTTTTTATTTAGCATAATTCATGTTATCTGATCAGTTTGGGGAGTTTTGTGTAAATTAATTAGCTTCCCTTTTTTCTGGTCAGATGATTTTAAATATCCCAGTTTATCTGCAGCCGTCCACTTTTGTCATGAACTGACACCAAATACAGCAGATAAACTAAAACTCAAGAGAAGACGAAGTTTACTGTTAGTTTACAAGCTGGGCATGAAAGTGTAAATGAAATGGAAGCTGAATGAGTAGTAATAATAAAAACAGTGCTGCTGTTGTTTGAGAGTGGAGAGATAATTCTCATAGTTGAGCCAAACGAAGTTAATTAATGTTCTAAATAATTCATTCAGCATCTCCCCCTGCCCCTGGCTGTCCAGCTGCACAGAACTCAGCTCAAGTTAAAGAAGAAAATGAAGATTAGATGAACAGACAGCAGAAGAAGTCATCAGATCTGGTCCTTCTGAACGCCCCTCAGTTCTGATGAACTGGGTTACCTTGGTGATGATTTCTCTCCCTGTTGGTCTTAAATTTTAATGGATTCAAACAGAATTCCAAAACTCCATTTAGCTATTTCAGAAGTTTGCCCCAGATATATAAAAGTGGGGAGAGGATTAACAACAAGTGTTATAGAATGGAATCAATAATAGTTTCTTGTTGTTACTAAGAGGAGAGAATCAGCTCCCGGTTCTAAAGGGAGGCAGAAACGTTTGATTCACTAATTCATTGCTTCTCTGTTTAGTGGTAAAGAGCACCGGGCCTTCTAAGGGTATAATCACAGAGACCGATGAATACTGAGGTGTAATTACTTCTGGAGAAAGTTCACTGCCACTCAGCCTGCAGAAGCGAGTGTATCCTGTATGTGAGGCTGAATTAAAGGCTCCTAACAGCGGGGATGTAACCTATATGCATCAGCAGCGCTGGATTTACATATCTCACACTAATGGCTGTTTGATGAGATGAGGGAGATGAGTCTGACCTTTCATGAGAGCTGTGATGAGGCTGTGATTGTAGTAAAGATAGGCGGTGACCCTTGAACTCTCCTGGATAAAGAGGAACATAAATACACTATTAAAAATTAGATTTGCAGTTTAACATAAAGCGATGCCAGGATTCACTGAGCTCAAATTATGAATCAGTGGTTCGAGGAGCATGAGACACTTGTGCATCAGGAGCATCAGACCACAGTGGTCTGACTCTTCATCATCTCTAAAAGGTTCTGGCAAAAAATGAATGAAACTCAGGATGGAAATAAATCAAAAGCAGAAGCTCAAATAAGTGCTAAAAATAAGCAAAACCTTTGAGTCAGTAGACGAATTTTTCCCAATTCCTTACTTTTCCACTCTCCTTTCGCTGCATTTGGTTAAGTTTAAACATAAAAACAAGCTGTTTGGGTTTTGGCAGCAAAAAAATCTAATCATTTTCAAAATACATCTGTTTATGATTCTGATATTTAAAAACTAGCACTCAGACTTCTCTTCCAGCAGCAACAATTGATTGAACCTCTTGTTTGGCTCTTTTTAAAAAAATAGGGAAAGCCAAAGTAAAACCAAAGTGCTAAACCTTGTTTGTTCACAAAGTCACAAACCGACATCAAAACTCAATTTGTGTCCTCAAAGTCCCTGAGCCTGACTGTTTATTCCTCTCCATTAGGATGTTTCCCTTGCATTCCTAAGAGCAAAACAAACGAGATGCAACCTGTTAATAAGTGATCTTAAGCGAGTGTTCAGGCAGAATATGAAGCATACGCTCGGCGCGATGCCAGTGCGCATAGAATAAATGGAAAAGCCACAAATAGATGGAAATTTGTGCAGAAAACAGAGACATGGTGGTAAAAAATTAAAAAAGGCTTTCAGCTTGAGTGACAAATTAACAGTTATCCAGGGACTTCATTAATTAATTTACTTAATGAACAGGGGTGAGAAAAGAGGGAGGTTGGTGGGAAATAAACAACTTGTTAGTTCTGAGTTCAGTCAGAGGCTTTGTAAGACTAAAAAAAACAACTCATGAGACGGTTGCTAAATTAACACTTCAATTAATGCAGTGGATGAAACCGAAAAATATACTTTGCACTGAGAAGCTAATCAGTTTCAGATGAATATTTGATGCCAAGAGACAAAGAGATCTCATCATGCAGTTCTAACCAAGAAAGTTCATATTATAAAATATGAAGTTATTTGTCAGAGAAGTGATGGAATTACTGCATCGATCCACTCGATGGACGCGCTAATTCCTGCAGGAAGAGTATCAGGAAACACCGGGGAATAGAGAAAGATGAATGTTGAAATTTACAGGGTTTTCTCGGTATTTAAATGCACCTTTAAATGCATTGAGTGTTGTTTTTTAAATTCAACTAATAAACACATTTCTATATGTTAATGGATACTTTCGTCTCTCTTTAATAAGCTCGTGTAACAATTCTGATCTCTATTCTGCTCTGTTTTAATTAACTGACCGTGGCGAAGGTGGCTGATAAACTGTGATCCGTTTTATTTAACAAATGCTGATAATGAGGCCCGGGTCGTGTTTCTGCTGCTTTTTCACTGTTTTCTATGCTTGTCTTATACCTGCTATGCTAGTTCCCTCTGCAGCATCAAGTTCTGCCAATGAACTGAGAAACAGACTAAAAGGAAGACTCGAAGCTTCATTGCAGAGAGACTTTATGGTGAAACGTGATCCCAGACAAACCACAGCGCTGTCACACACGTCGTTCTTCATCTGCATGTGACAGAAACCACGTTCACCTGCAGCATCAGCAGGGGTCTGCTGCTTCATAGTTACAACAACCCTCTGTGGACCAATTACCACGACTGTGACTGGATCACTGACTCTTAATTTTGACAGCAAATACAAATCATAACGTGCTCGTGTGTGAAATACCATTTTCCAAATTAAATTAAAGGGACATGAGGGAGCTTTTGAAGAAAAGTAATAATTGCATGTTCAGTTTATTTAGGTTAATAAGTGATGAAGCATTTTAAATCAAAAAGAATGAGGCCACGTATCATTCCATTATCTTGAACAGGCTGTGAGCTGTAAAATGTTCTGCAATTCGGGGTCCGAATTTCCCGCGCTGTCCTACGGATGTGACGTCAACTGACGCTTCTGCGCGTTCTCGGGCTAAAAAAGTAATAATAAATGTATATCCAGTAGGTGGCAGTATTGCACCTTTGTGTAGTGTTGCTAGTCAATGGCGGACTTCCTTGTCTAAACCAGTGTTTTTTCTCATAAAACTGGTGTTATTTGGCAGCGTTTATGGAGCTGAAAACCTCTCTGATGGATTATAAGGGTTCCACAGAGCTAAAGGTGCTGTTATAGGCGACCGCACAGCAATCTGTCCATGTTTATGGTCTCGGCACTGTAGGCCGCAAATCCCCGACTGTTTCCTAGACCTCAGTCCGCTTACAGTGCATCTAAGGCGGCTCTGCTGCGCACGGACCTCCGGGTGCTACGGAGCTCCACTCCGTGATGTGAATTTGAGAAATCTAGGGTAATATATGCGGCGGGGCATGATTCTATCACGCTAGATTTCTCAAATTCTCCTCCGGGTGTCCGAGAACACCAGCTGATTAAAGCTTTTAGCATACAGGCAGCAGTGGAAGCTGGAACATAGCGGCTAGCGAGATTAGCTCTGTTAGATCGGCTCCCTCAGTCTGATCGTGTGTGTGTGCGTCGCGGGGCATTGTTTTACTATATTTCCTTTTGTATTAATAAAATGTATTTTTATTTATGGAATCATTCCTCCGGCTGCCTTTGGTTGAACCCTTATGAACTAGTGAGAAATTTGTGCTCGCTCCCGCTAAAAGCTGCAGTTATTCGCAGCGCCAGGCGCGGCGCTCGTGAGGTTTGTTTCTCAAAGCTCCCTCATGTCCCTTTAAGGGAACGCTGCTCCAGATTCACGTAAAAAGACACATTTAGTAAAAGTGTTGGATGGATTTGATATTCAAGTGTTTTAATTCACTTTGTTTTGTGTTTTAAAACCCAGTTAGAATGCACACACACCTTGATCTGACAGCTGGACATTCAGTTGGGCTGCACAACCCTTTATATGAGGCTTCTTTACATTTAAATCGTACAAAAAGAAAAAAAAAAGTTTTCCTAATTGAACTTCTATCAGTCCAGACTTACACTAACAGCAGTTCTTGCATTAATCATAGAATCTAATCACCTCTGATTTAGATTTAAAAACACTAAAAGATCCTTTTAAGGAACCTGCTGCATATTTTTCACAACAAGCAGGAAATCACGATGAAAGTTTTATTCTGGGGTGTTTTCTCGATGGGAAACCATCACTTCCCTGCTCTTATCTTCACATTCAGTGGCAGCTGCTGCAAGCAGAGTGACATCAGGCTTTTAGAGATAACAAGGTTTCCCCTCCTCTCCTCCATCATCTGATACCATCAGAGGGTATAATTAGACAGGTAATGGAGAGCAGAGAAACTCCAGGCCCATCCTTCTTAATGAAAAGAGCCATAACAATGCAAATCCTGGCTCTTTGATTACTCCGATGCCTGAAAGATGGATATTATTTTAACTTTTAAAGTATCAGAGAGAGCTAGATGATGAGATGCTGTTCCTAATTTAAATCAGTGAAGTTATGAGTTGCCCCAGATGAATAAAATGAGTAATAAAATGGGGAATGGGGGCGTGATGAGGCTTTGTGTCTGAGCCCATCCGCCCACTCTTCTTTCTCAAAATGGCAGTGATGGCTACTCTCTGTCTGGTCATTGTACCTTCTTGCTGCTTCTTCCTGTCATTTCTCCCTCATGTGGTCTCTGTCTTCACCATGATCTTATTTTTCTCCTCAGTTTTCTCCTATTTCTGTCTCAACAGAAAAGCGGTGAGGAAGGGGGTGAAGCACAGACGACGGCAGGAGGATCCATGTCTGCTAAATGTAGAGAAATCAGACCGAGGAGGCAGATTTAGGGATGTAAAATCTAATAAAGGGGAATATTTCCACTCACAGTTTAAACTGGAAGTTATTCCATTCAGTTTGAAGGCTGGTAGATAAAAGCAATGACAAAAAACTGAAATGAAACTTTAATGGAGGGAATGGATCTGCTAAATGCTTTTATTTTCTTTAGAACAGATTATTTGTGACTGATCATGTTCTGAAGTTCCAGTTCTGATGGAACATAACTGATAAATTCTGATCAGTTTCTGTTCTATCTTTAAAAACAAACATTTTTCTGGGGAAATGATCTGCTCTACATTTTTTCTTTATATTAAATTCTATAAAAACAAAAAGTTTTGTTTTTCTTTCTTGACTTTTAGCTCAACCGTTGCATCTGTGCTCCTCCAGAATTACCTCGATCAAGCTGTATCAAGACCTTCTGCCATGACTCTCCTCCTGGAGATCAGTGCGCCTCCGTGCACCTGAAAGACGACACTCAGGGCTTCGTGATGACCGGATCATGAGGATCGTTGCAGACCCTCAGACGGGCTCCTGCTGAAGGTTTTCTTCATGGTTCAGGTTCCCCACATTGCTGTATCACATGTTTAATTTAAAAGATGTCAAAATATGATTTTAACTGATGCCTTTATTTAAATTTGACTAAATAATTTTAGAGCTTTATGCATTTTATCATATGACAAACTTAAAGAAAGGTTGAAAACTTTTTAAACACACTCCCCTGAAGCTTTAGTTGGACACTGATTGATCTCAGGTTGAGGAGTTAAAAGTTTCTTTTCTCTTTTTTAGTCTTGAGACGTGAAGTAGAGTCTCAGCTGATCAACAGGGAATAAAAAGGATTCTGAGACTTTGTCCTGAAGTTTAAAAGTCTGCTGTTCTGTGAGGGAATGAGAAATAGAACTTTCAAACTGCACTAAAATCACTTAATTTAGTATAAACTCAATTAATATCTTTTAATATCATATGAGCTCACTATAACATCCCTTCCACTGGACCTGTTATCTGACTACATGTCAGAAATGGTCTCTTGTTTTTTTTTTCTCACTGCTTTCTTCTAAATTTTAACTTCTATATATTTATAGTAATGTTCCAGTTCTCATTACTTGCACACAGACTTGACTAACGGTCCGATTGCCACCTGTTACAGGTAGAAATGTTGATGGTTTCCACTCTAATCTAAAGTCCAAGGCCGAACCAGAGGAGCTGCTTGTTGGTTTATTGACAGACTGCCCTAAAGGCCATGAGCAACCTTTTAAAGTGACACCGAAAAGGGAAACATATCGACTTAAAAGCTCTTCGAGATATAAAGCCGGACTGGAAAGATTTGAGACTAACAATATCAGAAATAAAATCTGGTTATTGACTGACTGCAGCTAAAACATCCTGATCTTAAGAACCAGCTGGATAAAACCTGGTCACAGCATAAAAAGACTCTAATTTAAAAACATTTTATAGGATGGCTGTGAAGCAGAATCCAGAGGAGATTTTGAAGGACAGCTGAATAAACCCTGTTTACTAAAGATGCTGATGCTGACACCTCAGAACAAAACGTCTGCAGCTGGTTTCACTTCTGTATGTTTCTTTATTAGACAGTATCATTCTTATTTCACTGTTTAAGTTTACATCTGATCCCTTCAGAGGAAGAATTTGTTGATTTCTCCTCACAGACTTAATGACAAGTTTCCAACCCATTAGGAGAGGTTACAGCCCATTTAGTGAGGTCCCCACAGCGCAGCAGCAACAAGTCAAAGTGTGAGAATCAGCAGAGTCGGGGTGAATTAAAGAGGGAATTGGAAGAAGAGATATCAGAAGAAAGGGTGGATAAGGCTGAGAAAGCACAGAGATCAAACTCTCTGTGGGAGGAAGGCCAGTTTGGACCTGGTTTAGCCGGCTGAAGGTCTTCATCCAGCCTGCAGCATCTTTCACTAAACCACCAGGTTTGGTTTCTAACAAACTCATTATGGTGTTGAGAACAGATCAAAAACAACATTCACCTTTAAATGACATGTAAGGTCCCACTGAGATCATCTCTTCATCCACTGAGCTTGAGTTTGATGTGTCTTCATGATAATAAATAAAAGATAAACAGCTTCTCTAAAGAGATCAGCTCTCCTCGACATGAGGAGTAAAACCCAACAGGTAACTCGAGGGAATGGATGGAGATCATTTTTCAGTGGAAAAAATAAAATACCTCCAAACTGAGGCTCCAGGAAAAGTGTCAGATTTTTATGTTTTTTAAAAAGGCAGTGACTCAGACACCCACATTATTACTCTCAGACACCAAAAGTGGTTTTATTCATAATGTATTAAGAGTAAGGTCATAAAAATAGCTTCTCCATCTGTTCAAACACCTGTAAGTCAGTCCAGAGCGATTCTATTAGTAGGGATTTATAAAGCGCCCTCCCTTAAAGGAAACCAGACTCCGTCAGGTTCAAGAGCTCTTTGGTTTTCCACCCAGAGACTTTTTATAGTAATTTTCCTAAAATTGGAAGAGCTTTTTAAAGTTTATACATCTGTGACTTCCTTGTTTCTCGTGGTTGCTCTGATATTTCACGTCTGATTAAATGACCTCACCCAGGTCTATTATTGTATTCTCTCCAGAGAGTTTTTTGATTTACGGTGGATTGAACGCCAAACATACGGAGGTCACAAACATTACTGAGTGAGACTTTTATTATTATCCAGCACCTCTGTGCTTCAGTAAAGAGACGGAAGACGCTGCTACCAGATGTGATCGTAGACAACAATTCGTTTGTTTGGAGACAAAAACTCTTTAGTGATATATCGATGGACAGTTTTATCTTTCTTTGACCCCCTCTGCCTCTGCTTGTTATTTTTTAAGCTGCTTGTATTGGAGGAAGTTGTGTGACGTTCTTTCCTGTGCATCCATATCTTGATCATGTTTTTCTGAGTATTTTTCCTGTTTTACACTTCTGTTTGTGTCGGTTTTCACTGGAACCTAATGAGCACTGAGTGGGCGTCTGGTCCTCACCTGGCTTTGGAGCAGCCATCCTGTGTGACCTCTCTTGACCTCAAACGCCTCTTTTCCCATCAATCCTCCTCCACTGTGTCATTCATGTCATAAACCTCACATTGTTTGTCCTGTTTATGTTTCCAAACCCTCATAAACGATCCTGTTTTATACATCATTATTACGAACCAGTTTGCTGTTTTCTATTTTATTTTCAGTGCTGACAAATTACAAGTTTTAAAGCAAAGATCTGGCACAGCATTAGTTGATGCATTTCGAGTAGAAATGTTTCTTTTTGATCCCAAAAGAAGGTAAAAGACGAAAAGCTGTTCGCCAAGTAGCATCCACACCTCGCCACCAGAGCGACGTGTTCCTGCATCAAGCATGAAATGATCTAAAAGTCAGACATCATGATGCTAAGAACAAGTTTTTATTGTTTGAATATATATTAGTTTTAACGCTGAACAATCCAGTTGACATTTTATCAAATAATATAAATAATAAATAAAACGACTGAAACTCTCGTCCCGCTGACAGCGGTGGGGTTTCTCCTGAATAACCTTCCTCTGATTCTACAGACTTGATTTAGTTTTATAAAAGGTGTGACCTTTTAAGGCTGGTTATTAAACTCCATGGAAACATTCTGAGTAGCTGCTTTTGAGAAAAAAAAATGAAAAAATGAAATCTAAAATGAAGTGCAGCTCATTATCTGTGTTACTCAGCTGCTGCAGTCTTTTCGGCTCATCTTTATTAATAACACTTGTAATTATAGCTGGCATTGCACATTATGCATCCAGTCTAAAGAGCTGAAGACGCTGCTGGAGCGGTGCTGTGTTGGAGCTCAAAGAGAGCTCTTTACAAAAACCCACCTCCCTTTGCTCTATGTGATCCTCAGCCTTAAGGAAAAAGTAAATTAGATCTAAAGATCATTCTTTCATCGCTCTCCTCAGTCTGGTCCCAGTGACAGGAGGAGACTGGAGGAGACGAGAAAACCAGGAAACAGAAGACCAAGCAGGAGGTTTTACAGTTTATGCATCTTTAATTATTTAGTGTGAAATATGTGATCCAACTTTACGTGAGCATGCAAGCACAAAAACACTGCCTTCAACCATCTTTTTGTTTTGTTGTTGATTTTGTCACATATTCTGCAGCCTTGTCATGCATCATGAGGAAAATTTACTGGTCAGCAGGTCATGTGCTGAAGCATTTTTTGGAGTAATCAGGATTCTTATTTCAGGTTAATTTCAGAGTGACGAGGACACATGATGAAGAATAAACAAATCTCAGAATCCTGGAACAAACAGACAGAACCTGAGATTGAGGCGCTGATTAATTTGCAAACTAATTCCCTGGATTGTTCCCTGGTTCGTCTGAGAAACAGCTTCTGTGAATCAAGAAACATAAAAAGGCACTGTCAGGTTAGGGTGAAACAAATAAGAAAAGAAATTAGACACAGCGAGCCGAGGCCATCGCTATCATCTCAATCACATTCAATCCCCAAATGCAGCTGGAGGTCTGATTCGTATCTGTGCTCCTCACAGCTCTGTGACCAATCAATAGGTTTAAGCTGCTTTGCTCTCAGCCTGGTCTGAATGAATGAACACACCAAGAGGTCCGTCTGTTTTCCTGCTTAATGTCGAGAAATTCTCCAGACAGGGTGGAGCTCTCTGTCTGCAGCTCTCCATCACTCTCAATCAGCTACTATTGAGCTTAAAAAGCATGAATGTCTTCATCTTTAATAGTTTTTGCTCAGTTTACTTCACAGACAGGATTAGAGACAAATGCCTAAAGCAGACAGAAGAGCGAGTCAGTCCTGTAACCCTGATCGATAAAACGCTCTCTCTCCTAATCGCTCCTCACCAGGGGATTATTATCAGCTAACAGGCTCGAGCCGCCATGCATTAAAGAGAAAAACACTTCCTACATCCTGTGAAGTTACCTCAACATGTACGCTTAAGAGCATGCATGTAGCAGTGACTATAATTTACTCACTGACCGCCGTCCTTTTGACAGGTGTCCATTGTGCAGCTTGAAAAGAGCCCCTGTTTCTACAGAGGTGACCTCACAATCACAACACAGAATAAAGGTTTGGATAGAGAGTCTGATCCAGGAGATGACAGACATGAGACAGTAGTCTAAGAAAAACTCAGAAACCCAGATCTGCAGCTCTGGTCTATTGATTGTGTAGGTGATGTTTGCTGTGCAGATGAGACACGAGGATTCTTCAGTCAGAGTTTAGAGGATTATCTAAAGAAGCTAACGCCACTCGGTTTTAGGATCTTACCTTGTCAGGAGGATTGCATCTACTTTGTCTTGTGTAACATCAGTCGTGTGGTGAAACTGGCTGCATTCAGCAGACCAGATGATGTAAGCAAAAACTGAGCCTTCGGACTCACTTGATTGGAAATAACCTGAGAATGGCGTTCAGAACGGTGCAGGATGATCAGTTCCCCTTTGGGAGGCAGCAGGCTGCACAAGTCAGTCATTTACCTTAACCTGAGGACTTTTTAACTCTAAGGTATCAACACCAGACACTTCAGCTCTGTTTTTTAAACGTCGATGCTCATATCTGAGTCCTTTACCATAAACATGTCGTGCATCATGTGGATGAATGGAGGATTTTATGGAGAATGTATTCACCACCGCTCCCTCCATTAGAGTCTTTGTTGTGTTAATTAAACTCTTGACATCTGGATTTATCATCATCATCACTGCCCTGGTTTAGTTACAACCTATGGGCGTAGATTTGGCATGGACGGAGGTGAGATGTCCCCACCAATAATTTGATCCAAGGATGCAGAAATAGCGCTGCATCCCCACAAATAATACGTGGACTGACGTGCTTAATAAACTGCACTTCATTAGCTAGCTGTTGTCAAACATTACTGTCTTGATTACAAATGAGCTTCTTTAGAAATTACAGCATTTTAAAGAAGCTCATTCTACATCATTCAGCAGGGATGGTAGCACAAAGCAGTGAACTATCTTCTGACGTCTTGGTTTTTGGTTTCTGTTGACACATGTGCGCCCTCTTGTGGCAGTTTTGTGACATTACAACAAGCGTTAATTACAGCACGTTTAGTTGAAAAACCTTGGTAGCTATCGGCCTCTTGTGGCAATAAGGTGAAATTACAACAAACATTATTTACAATGCTTTTATATGAAAAACCTTGACAAATAAACAGTAAATTTAAGAACACAAATTCTCTGATCTAAAACCATTATTTAACCATACTTAGGATATGTTAAAATACTGTGATTTTTAAACTGTTTGTTGTATTTTCTCCTTATTGCCACAAGAGGGCGATAGCTACCAAGGTTTTTCATATAAAAGCGCTGTAAATAATGTTGTAATGTTAAAACCACCACAAGAAACCAGGTGTTTTATAGCCAAAGCAGAAATCAAAGACCTATGAGTCGTAAGATAGTTCACTGCTTTGTACTACCACATGCTGCTGTGCCTAAACCTGTCTGTGTCCAGGGGAAGGAGGCGTACGTTTCTGGATCGACCAGCATGAGCCACTCCGCACAGAGCCGCTTACACCTGTGGGACCTGCTCTGGGTCTGGGTGGACCATCAGCCATTTTTCCAGTGATATTAACTTTGGGACCAGCGTTACAGGATGGATTGTTTTAATCTGCAGCGCACGCACCCCCCACCCCCACCAAGAGCAAGTCTACGCCCTTGGTTACAATGCCTCATCAACACCACATCTCTGGTATTTAATAGCTTATAACTCAGATTCAAGCACAGATTTACTTCAAGTTCTGATTTAATGAAACTGATGAAGAGATCTGGAAACCCACAGGCATCAGTAACACGTCTAGAGAGATGAAGACTGGATTGATTCATTTGAGGGTATTTTTTAATACTTATACATGAAGATAAAGCCACAGATTGAACCTTCTGTTGGAGTCAAACTGATACTACAGTCCTCACATGATATTTATATATATATTCTTATTTTGGGCTCATCAACCTGAAGGAGAGCAGCCTGTTGTTTAAATACAGACTTAAATGTTAAGCTAATTAACAGCTAGAATAAACTAAACAATGGAGGAGAGAAAAGGCAAACAGAAACAGGAAATCATCTTATAAATGTGCACAATAAAGCCTGGTGGATACACATCAAACCTCTGGTGAGTCACAAACATATTTTAGGCACTGAGCTACTCTTCCAAAAGTCTCGTTATTAGTTTGGTTCTGGCAGCATGAAGCCAACAGCCTAACGGTATGTTTGAAGGCAAACTATTCATTCAGTGACGTCCATGCATTAAAAAAAGCCCCATGTTTTTCCTTTACTCTTGTGTGAATTCCAAAACAACCTGCAACGAAAAGCCCAACCACTCACATAGTGTGGGTAAATAGTTAAAGCTACATGTGCAGAGGCCAAATGACCCTGAAATGGAGAAACACACATGCTCAAGTTCACTCTATCTTCTAAAAGCCTGAGTGCTTTCTGTTAGATCAGGAGGCTCAGAACACATATCAGATGCTGAAAGTAAAGCATCGTATGTGGAGAACTCAAGGGACGAAACAAAGAAAGAAAGTCAGTTAAACTAATTAAAATATAAAGATTTCACTCTGAGGGGATAATAAAAGTCATGTGAAGATCCAGATTCACCTCGTTTCCACTGACGGATGCATCAGCGCTCAACGTGCAAACTCACAGAAGCCGTGTATAACCTGGATCTGCTTCATTTCCTCAGATTCATCTTCAGGAATGTCATTTTCTGAAGAGATGAGGATTTTTCGCCCCCTAATTGCACGTCTATGCCTGACTATGATGATGCCAGGATCTATCAGGTTCAAATCCTTAACGCGCGGTTCAGTGAGCACAAGACATCAGATCGGCCACCCAGATGTTAAGAATCAACGGCTGGGATGAAGTTTACTCATTAACTTCCACACCAGGAGAAAAAGCTTTGAAAATTATTATTTGCATATTTTTTATTGATTTTTGAGTGGCGAGGGTCATGATTTAAACTAATAATTAGATAAAAAATATAAAAATAAGTATTAGACCACCAATATAAAGCATTCCCTAAAGTTTTAGAAATTTTACACATAAAAAGGCCCCGAATTAAACGTCTATATGTGAGCTAAAACGTTGCTGCATGTTTATGCAGATTGAAAATCCCAGCTCTCCTCTCTGTCTGCACACACACCGTCTTAATAACCACCCTCCTGAGTTTCCATGAAAACCTTCACCGCTTTCAAAAACCCTCCTTCAGTCGCTCATTAGACGAGGTGACGAGCAGAATGAGAAGATCAACGTGACATTTCCTCCAACACCAGTAATTAATAAGACAAAAACAGGAGAATATGAGGCAGATCTTACAAACTGCTTCACTTCAGCTCCTCTTCTGTCATTATCAGCTGTTAAAATGGAGTCACTGCAACCATCAAATCAACTTGTTGCTTTAAACCAGTGATGGGTTTGAGGATGTTCTGGAAAACTTTAGTTACACCATGAATAATTTATTAGACGTGACACCTCCAAGGACAGAACAGAGAAACCTCTCTTACATCATTCTTCTGTCGTTGTATTCCTGGGAATAATAAGTGAATGATGTTTGTGGAAACCCTGAGTCTATTAAGAATAATTAAATCAGACATGATGAGTCAGCAAAATCAAGGAGGAGTGATGAGAGGAAATCCATAAAAGGCAGCGGATGAAACGGCGTTCACGCTGAATGAGATGAATGGAAATGGGTCCGTTTCAGTTTTACAACCTCCGCGTTTCCTTTCTTTAACGGCTGAGTTCCTCTGGAGGCCAGTTAAAGAAATGAGGTGTTATTAAAGCATCTGAAGGAGAATCATCTTTATAAGAGCAGAGAAGACAAGAAGACTTCAGTGAGAGCTGCAGACAAAGTGTGTTTGAATTTAAATAAAACGCTCAAAATGTTCCTTAAAGACGGCCTCACATCAGACCGGAGCAGCTGCTGTAATTAATTAAAACAAAGATGGTTTTAATACAGGCGTTTAACACGATCCCTGTGAGCTCATCAGCTGCAGAACAAAACGTCTGGTCTGCAAATCAGCTTCTGTTTGGACCAGAACCACGTCTGGTCACATCATCAACACGTCAATAAGAACCAGGCAGCTAAGCTGTGACTTTAAAACAAGATGTTTGTCACTCTTAAAAAATCTATTCAGGTTATTTTTTGCTAACGTTCAGCGTGTGGGTAAAGCTGAACTTTGATTTATCCTCTGACATGATCATAAGTTTTATTTGTGTGATGTTTCCAATCAGCTGCTGTTCCTTTGTTCTCTTGTTGTTTCGCACTCGTTCACAGCAGCCAGTCTGCTAAATTTAGCCTACGAACTCTAAATATATTCTTTACTATCATTTTAATGTGCTTATAATCAACTTCAAAGCAGCACCTGCTGATATAACCTGCATTAACCTCAGAGCAGGATGCACATAAAAACCACTGGTTCCGTTTTTGTTTTAATGACATTTCTGGAAGCTCCTCGTCAGCTTTAAAGCAGCTGAGCTTCTAATCTAATGATCCAGAATGTTTGAGTGTGAAAATCTCAAAGAAAGTGCAGAGCAACTCAAGCGTTGGAGGATACGTCTGACTGGCTGTGGTGACTTTCTCTTATGGCGCCCACGAGGTATAGAATTATAATGTAATGACGTCTTTAGTGCATTTGATGGAGGCTCTTATGCTACAGCAGCAGGATGGTAAAGTTCTGCCAGTAAACGTGAATTTAACAAGAAGAAAACTCGACTGATATTCATCTATTTAACATGCAAACAGCTGGTGGAGCTGCAGAATCAGAGAGCAGAAACATGAGGTGAAAGTTCAACGCTCCTGCAGGATTTCCCTTTTTTTCAGCTCACCCATCCTCCTAGAATTTGTGTAAATGTAAAAATCCCATCATCCTCTTTGTTCATCTCTTGTGTAGTTTCCTCCAGCCGACACCTGTTCGTTTGAAAGCAAACGTTCTTTGATTTTATGGAAGCAGCGTGTTGATAAAGGGCCGTCCTGCTCTTTCCCCGTGTTTCTAATTAAGATCCCAGTGCTGCAGCACTAATGTTAATTCACAGGTGTCTGCTGCCTGGCAGTCACCATGGCAACCTCAAGGTATGCCATCTAATCCGTAACACACACACACACACTCAGACACACATACATTTTTATTCCTGCTCCCTTATCAGGGCTGATTAATCTGGACAACAAACAGTGCTCGCTCGCTGTGGCGTGGGCAACCTGCTGCTGATTTCTCCCAAACAGGAAATTGAGGCTGACTGGTAAAAGTCAGATCTTAAACTGCAGCGCGGTTAGTAAATAAACCTTTAAGGTTTGTTTGTAAAAAAGCAAAAAATAATAAAAAATGGACTAAATCTTCTCATGAGGCTGCCCAGCTTTGGTTTAAACGTGATCGTGTCAGAGGATGGAGAACACCGTACAGCTCTCACTTAAAGTTCATGTCAGCACCTTTCATCTTCATCCTGTGGCTGGATGCTCTATTTGATCTGAAGACACACTTAAGAGAAACCTAATGATTAGCTGCAGAATCTCAATCAAATCCAAAACGCTTTAATAATCTCAGAGGGAAATGAGATGTTTAAGGAACTCTTTAATCTTTTTCTAGAAGTCATTGTAGGTTGTGGCTGTGGACGGGTCTTGTATAGCGGTGTGTGTTACAGTGGATCTGAAGAAACCTCTGACTGAAGACACTCAGTTCAATACCTGGATGACATCATCTTCATGATGCTAATCTACTCCCTTTGCTTTTTCAGCTCCTCTTATCCACCTCTCCTCCTCATTGGGTCACAGTTTAAATATTATTTGAGCTTTGATTTATTTTTTGAGCTTTTGAGATGTCAGTTAGCTGCTCCCTCCTATAAACAAGGTGGTTGCTATGGTTACGCATCATAAAAAAATGGCCAAAATGGCCAAAACAAAAAGTTGCTGCAAAAATCCTCCAAACAGCACATTCAAACCAAGACAACCAAATCATTCAAAACAAGCAACGCCCAGTTTCTGATCCACTTCTTCCTCCTTTGAGGGTCTCAGGGAGTAGATGTCTACCTCTAGCTGTCATGGTGCGATAGGCGGGGGACACCAGTCCATCACAGGGCCACAGAGAGACAACCAGTCACACCAGTCAACCAGTTGACCTAACATGCACGTTTTTAATCTGTGGCTGGAGAACAGAGAAAACCCACGTATGAAGAGAACATGCTACTTCTTACTGCGAGGCAACAGTGCAACTAACTCCAGTAGTTCAGGCACAAGTGTCGTCTTCCATCCAAAAATAATAGAAAAAGTCCCAAAACAAGTATTTTTGTACGGAGCTGCTGAAACAAGCTCCTAAAACTTGGGACTTCTTCAAATCTGCAGCACTAACATTAAAGCAGGTTGTTCAACTATTTCTGTTTGTTTTTATTGTGCTTCTCTAAAATTTTGCTTAGAAATTAGTGACATATTTGATGATATTTTGATGTTTGGACATGTAAATGTAGCACTCTGGTAGTGCTGTGATTAAAGTGACTGGAGGACTAACTGTTCAGTCCAAGATATGCAGCCAAAATTTTAAACCACCCTTCACTTAATTTAAAAAAAATAAAAGTTTCCTGTAATATTTTAAAGTGGTTTTGAACATAAAGGTTCCAGTTTTTCTGAACATCTTTTAATGATTTGGGGGATTTTTGCTGCTTTTGAACTGACTGCCTAAATATAACAGCTTTTTGTGCAGCATGTGTTTAAAAATTACTAACATTGACCAGTGGAGGTATTAAAAAAAACAAGGGTTTGACTTGTAGGGGAAAGCCCAGGTTTGTTAACAAGGGCTGCATTCCATTTATAAGAAGTTCTGCTCCTTAGCTGTTCTACGGCACAACCAGCTGCAGGAATGGAATGCAGCCCTCATTAATCCACCTGGGCTTTCCCTTTGTCGCTGTGAATCAAAACGTCTGTCGCGAAACGGGCCTGTACTGAATTTATTTAAACAATTTCCTGTTTTATTTCTCTGAGCGACCCATTTGAATCACAAACACAAAGAAGCCTTTTTGGTTTCAGCGTGTGAGGAAATGGTAACTCCTGTTCCAGATTCAGTGTCCATCACGAAGCCACATGTTGATGCTGCGACGGGCGGCGGGGGGGGTGGGTGTTTGTAAGTTACAGAAACGGTGTCGGGAGCTTTTATTGACGCAGACGTCGTGTCGGGATCTTGTCACTCTGATGATAGAGATGAATAATTTTCTGCTCTGAGAGAACAAACAGTGCGGCGCTTTTCTCAATGTTATCGTAAGATGATGAGAGACTGGAGAGGGAAATAGCCCTCTCCTTGTCTACAGGCTGGTAATGACTACTTGATGTAACCGCTTTCATTTCCTGTCACTTTATTGTCTTCTTTATGAAAAAGGAAGGTTTACTTTCATGATTACAATTAATGTTGGCATCACGGAAATTTGCATTTCCTGTCATGTCTTCGTCATTGACAAATAAAGATAAAATAAAATAGTCATCCATAAATTCTACAGCGTTGTGTGGGTAAAATCAAAAGGTAGGTGCTGTCTAATAATTCACTGCAAAACTACAACAAAACAAACAAAGATCAGAAAAACTAATAATGGTTTCCATGGTAACATATTGTGATTTTGGTCTAGCTGCAGGTTTCACCTGGGTCAGGGTTCACAGGTCAGAGCTGGATCGTCTCTTGTGATCATGGAGGTCCAAGCTGATGGCAGGTCTCCAATCTCAGAGGTCAAAGGTCACAGCAGACCATCGTTACTGATGATAAACAGCATCATGGATTTAGATTTAATTCAGTCATTTTATAACAGGTCAGTTTAAAGAAAACATCTCAATTTTCCCACACGAATCTCAAGGCCTTCAGATTCTGTACGCTAGTTTTACTGTGATGTTTTAAGGACACCAGTGTATTGACCACACATGAGGGATGTGAAGTTCTGTAACATCAGTCAGTTACACAGTCAACAGCTGCTAATGCTAAATACAGACCAATCAGGACGGACTTTCAGGATAATCAGTGCAACAATCAGCAAGCCTGTGATTTACAGTCCAATCTGATCATGACTCAGGTACCAGTGAGCTACAGAGTCAACTCGTCACACTTAAATGTAGTGGAAAAAACACACAGCTTCTGAAGAAGAAAGGGGAGCGATAAAAGCATTTTAGAGGAAAGATAAGAAGTCATTTTAACCGCGGGGACAGAAATGGAGCTCCGTGATGGATTGGTGAGTTATTTGGTGCAACATCATATTTGTGATAACATGCACATCATTAAAATCCTAGAGCAAAACATCCTGCAAGTTTACTGGATGACAATTTGACCAACAACTCCCCACTCACCACAAAACACACACACTTTTATCTCATTCCTTCACTCAGAGAGCGCTCCTCTCTGTGGTTGCCATAGTGATCCCAAAGCCAATAACAGCCCTAAAGCGTTCCTGTCTTAAAGTCAAGGAAGCTGAGGATGAAAATTGCCCCAATCAAATTTACACCAGCGTGTATAGGTTCCCACGGCGAAGCGAGCGTCGACCCTCAGACCCTCAGAACCTCAGCCGGGCTTGTTTTCTCCCCTCTCCATTCTCAGGAGAAGACAGCATTATAAATCAATTTACAAGCTGTGAGAGACATTTGGTAGAGGATGGAAATAAACAAAGGCATATGGAAGATATTGGAAAACATTTCCCTCCTCGACACATGCAGCGGCAGCGTCTTGTGCAGCTGGCAAAAGAAACCTAATAGTAGATACTCAGGTGTGTGTGTGATGAATCAGTGATGGTGAAGATACAGAGAGGATAAGGGAGTGTGAATCTCTTGAATTTAGAGAAACCTAGAGAATCAGAAGTTTCTGAACAGCTGACTGAGGTGGAGGAGACACGTGAGGTTGTGGATCAACTGCCTCAAGCAATCAGAGCCAAGGACTCTTTGCTGTGTTGCAACCTGTTGCATACAATAATATTCAAAAGGATCAAGGCTGTGACACTGACAGCTGAAATCGGACTGAGAGCAGGAGGTCAGGCAGGTATCAATAAGAAGCATCACTGAAAATGCTGATCAGGAATCAGGATGTAGTGTAGGACCCTACAGGAGCGTTTTGGACTCAATCAAACCTGATTCTCTTGCACTTTTCTCATCAGAAGAAAATGAAGGAATCTGTGAAACAAAAGTAGCTGGAATTAAAATGTGTTTCGAAGTTCACACTCACTTATCTGTGTCTTTATTGGAATCATTTGTGATGCTAAACAGGCCACAGGAAAAACTATATGTGTATTTGATGGAAGGAGGGTGTCATAAAGACGTACAGGGTTAACTTTAAAAAAGCAGAGAATCGATTATTAAAGTAAGGTCATGAATGAAAGGCAGAGGGAGATAGAGGTGATGGAGATTTATTACTGAAAATTTTAACAATTTAATTAAGCAAATTTGTTAAAAGCATGACAAGCCCACAATGTGCAAGCAATATTAATAAATTAAACCTCATTAACTGTCACAAAATGTCATCAGATCACATTAAAAACTAATAAACACCAAAATACACAGTGACTCCATTACATTTTATTAAAAGTAATTCACACCTATTAACATGTTAACCAGAGAACAGCAGTCAGTGGTCGCAGCATCACAGTATCAGAGTGATTCACTTCAAAACCACGAGAACAACAGCTGCACGAGGAAACCAGAGTCCGTGTTTTTAATCTGGAACGCAAAGAGTCAAGTGTCAAGTATGGGATCGGCACATTTCAGCTTCATCTGTCACAGCAAGCCCGCTGATACAGAAGAAAACCAGCAAATTTACAGATTACTCTCAAACGTCGATACAACACACATATGCGCTTTTCTAAGTTACAACGCTCCCGTAAAGCCTCTCTGCCCTTCACATAATTAAACAGCAACACAACAGGCTGAGAGAGGAGGAGGTTCCTGCTGATAATTCCTCTGTAGGTCTGATGAAAGTACATCAAATCCAACACAAACACCTTGTGCTCGTCCTCATCTGATCTGCAGAAACACAACCTGGGATTCTGGGTGGCGTTTTGTTTTCTTCACCGCGACAGAACACAGCAGCTGTTGAGTTGTTAGCAAGGATTTGGTGGGCAAAATAAATTAGTTAAACAAATCTCAGCTGCAGTTTAAATGCGACAAACTAGAGCGGACTTCCTAAATGAGAATATGCTTTAAGGCCCTTAAATGTCTCAGTGAGGCTGCTCACCTAACGCAGCAAGTGACCGAATGTGGAAAGAAGAAGAGGAAGCGCTTTAGTTTCAAGAGGGCTCTTCAGGACAACTGTCCAATTTAATACAGCAGGAGAGAGGCTGTAAATCTTTATCTCATCTCAAACTGATCACAACTTACTAATCCTCTAAACCGCTTAGTGCAACACAACTTTTCAGCTGGAACCACTGGTTTTCTCCATCGTCTCTGTGGAAACCTTTATGACCAAATTCACTTTAAATACTTAAAAACAGCTGATTTCATGGAGGCTACATTTCTATAATGTAACACATTTAGGTAAACTAAAAAGATGGGAAAAAACTTGCATATTTTTTCAGATCTGATAAACCATTACAGGGATACGCTGCCATTTTGAAGCATGTTTCTGTGCAAAAGTATAACTTATTACAAGTTCCAAAGCCGGTGTATTAAAACAGCTACAATCTCAAGTATCCTATAAACCTTTACACTGTTCTGCATGAAACAATTATTTAGATGCACAAATATCACCAGCAGCAACTACATCTACTGCCATGCATTCAGGGGTGACGTTCAGCATGAAATTCTTATATTTCTGCAAACATAACCATGTGACACAAACCTGATTTAATTTAGAAACTTACATTCTTATGATTTGCAAAAAAAAAAAAAAGTAGGTGATTTCAGCTGTTTTAAGTTGGTAGGAACACGTTTTGGTCAAACTATTAGCTCATTTGGAGTGGTGTGGTATTAATTATTAATCACGTTTTACAGAAACACTTCAAAATGGCTGAAAGTCCCTTTAACACAGGAACTCTGATCAGACAGACATCATCTCATAATTTCTCAGACTAAGTGCTACTAAGCGCCACATGACACCTGACAAAGCACTAATATAAAGCTATAAAAATAGGATACAGTCAAACAAGCTGCAGAACACCTCCATCACGAGGTGGGTGCAAGATTACAGCCGTGTGACTGACTGTATCTAAAGATCCACAAAACAAAAGCACTCAGATTTAGCACAAGTGAAACAGTTTAGCCATGCTAAGAAGACCCCGAGGGTTTGGTAATAACAGGGCAGGAGACTATTTCCAATGTAAAAAATACATCAAATCTACAAGTAGGTGTACAAACAAGTAGAGGTTTCACCAATTTTACACCATAGCAACCAACAGTGTTACTGTATACACTGTAAAAAAAAACATAGAATTTACGGTAAATTACTGGCAGCTGTGTTTGCCAGTAGTTCACCGTAAAAAATAGAGTGGAAATGTAAATAACATAACGGTATACTATTCTGTATACTGTAAAGAATAATACAGTATATTATTTAAAACTGTAAATTTTACAGTGAACTACTGGCAACCACAGCTGCGAGTATTTCACCGTAAATTTTACAGTGAACTACTGGCAACCACAGCTGCCAGTATTTCACCGTAAATTTTACAGTGAACTACTGGCAACCACAGCTGCCACTATTTCACCGTAAATTTTACAGTGAACTACTGGCAACCACAGCTGCCAGTATTTCACCGTAAATTTTACAGTGACCTACCGGCAACCACAGCTGCCAGTATTTCACCGTAAATTTCACAGTGAACTACCGGCAACCACAGCTGCCAGTATTTCACCGTAAATTTTACAGTGACTTACTGGCAACCACAGCTGCCAGTATTTCACCGTAAATTTCACAGTGAACTACCGCAACCACAGCTGCCAGTATTTCACCGTAAATTTTACAGTGACCTACCGGCAACCACAGCTGCCAGTATTTCACCGTAAATTTTACAGTGACCTACCGGCAACCACAGCTGCCAGTATTTCACCGTAAATTTTACAGTGAACTACCGGCAACCACAGCTGCCAGTATTTCACCGTAAATTTTACAGTGACCTACCGGCAACCACAGCTGCCAGTATTTCACCGTAAATTTCACAGTGAACTACTGGCAACCACAGCTGCCAGTATTTCACCGTAAATTTCACAGTGAACTACTGGCAACCAGAGCTGCCAGTAGTTCACCATAAATTTTACAGTGTGTTCATGTCACAGAGGAACTTTTACTGGAGAGCAAGAAGAAACCTCAACTTATCACTTGGTGATTTCTTCTATTTCTTCAGGCGAGTACAGAAAAAAAATCAAGCTGTAAAAAACAACAGACTGCTGTTCATGTTAGAGCGCATAATATTGTTTTCTTTGTTGTCAGTGTTGTCTGTCATCTGGTTTGACATTTTCCTCTTCGTCCCCCGGGCTTCGTTAGAACTGAAACTGAAACGCCGCTCCTCGTCACTTCCCACTCACTGGTGCATAATTAGCATTTCTCTGACAAATGCTGAAGCTATTACTTACAGTTTGTAGTCAAATACAGTGCAAATCACACACGTGTCAAGAGTCGCTTCAAAAGCTTTTTACAAAACACGCCGTGTCATACAAAAAAAAACAAAACAAGAAGGTACAACTTCAGAGAAAAACGTGCTGATCAGGACACACTAAAACTCTTTGTCTCTCTCTCTCTCACACACTCACACGCACACACACACAGTAAGGCTTTAGGGTTTCATAAAAACGTTGAGCATGTCATACAGACACCATGTTCACGCCATGCAGCTGATACTGTGCTCTAATCTCCTCAGAGGAACATAAAAACATTTACATGCACAAAGTCACATGTCTACTGTGATACCGAGGCACTCTGGCTAAAGCCTGGTTGCATACGTTGATGATGGACTATTTTTACATGGTTTATAAGGTGTGTATTTTTTCCCTATTTTGGCGTAAAATGATGTTTAAGAAGGTACCATTAAATTAAACCTTTGAGTTTCTAGTCCCTGCCCATCAAAGTGGGAGGGTTCTAATAAAAGATCAGTCCAGTTGATTAGAGAGCAGCTGCCTTAGGAGAATTTAAGGTATCACCGTTAGGTCAGGAGGAAAGTGACACATCGTGTAAACTTGTCAAACTGTATGTGAAATTTTATTTATGGGAATGAAAAACTTCAAAAGATGATTAAATGGTTTTAAAATGCAGATAAAATGTCATTTTTACTGCAAACATGTATTATTTTATTATCCTAAGAAGAGTTTTTGTGGGGGGTTTATTCATTTAAGGCATCCACACTCCTTACCTTGTTTTGTGTGGTGGAAAAATACTATTTAGTGATCATAGAAACATGATATTCTGAGTCCAGGTCAAGCTGTCCTTCCTTTGTTACAGTGTTCTAGATCTATGTTTTCATTCCAATTTGGACAAGATCTTAGTTTGATCTAGTGTACAAGTACATTCTCTCACTGTCTGAATGTCGCATTTCCTAAGAAATGTCTCTACTTTATAATAAAATTTAGAATTTGATTGGATTTGTTCATTAACATGTCGATTTTCTCATACTTAAAAGGGTTTTGAAAACATAAACACCAAAATAGGTTTACAGTGATAAAATAGAAAATTACTAACATTTTTTTTATTTTTTTGCAGTCTATCATAAGAGTTGCATATAAAGAACATGTGGAGAGGATAAAACACAGCTTTGTGCTGATTTGAACATATGAATATTTACATGTGCTTTACAGCGTTAACCAGGGGTCACATCAGGTCACAGGAGTTTGATTATGCTGTCGACATGTAAGCTATTTAAAAATACGGGAGTGAGAGAATCACCCTCTAATACAGACCTACTTTGGTTTCTTATTTTATCAGAAGTACAAAAAACTATCAGAAGCATGTTGGGTGTCCGGAGCCAATTTAACTTTACAGCTTTAAGCCCAAAATTCCAATCAGAAATGAGTTTTGCAGCACATGGAGTTGTTAAATAATCGTGTGTCGTCTTGGTGTTCAGTCTGATCATGTCAGTCTCACTTACTTAATCAATCATATTATAATTCTATTTTTGATGTGCATGTAGATGTGGTCGCTCTTCCCTCCCCTGCAGATCAAAGGTTCATTTGCACATCAGGATGTAGCACCACTTCAAAGCTCGCACTCATTCACAAAAGCATCTCTGCGCCCAGCAGATGGTGGAGCTGATGCAAAGTCCTGCGCTGCGGCGGACTTCTGCCACATTACAATAATAAAAACCACACAACGCACGCTGAGCACGTCGGAGGTGAGGACACGAGATGCACAGGTGCCGTCCAACCTTTGAGCTCAGGGTTGCGTGCTCAGGAGGAAAAGCTTACATCTGTCGAATTCATGTGTTGCTGCAGAGCTCAGACTGGTTTAATAAGCATGCATGACTGGAGAAAGAGCCGAGTAAACCTTGACCACCATACATCCTTCATGCATGTAGATCAGGAGGGGTCAGTTCTGAAGTTGTGGTTTTGTGTGTGTATTTGCACAAATCCAAAACTAAAGCTTTCTCGGCAAATCCTTGATTTTATAGTCACTTTTGTGGTTTTGAGATCAAACCAGTGCAAACATTAAATTTTGCTCTGTATCCGTGGGGTTCTCCTCCTTTAACCTCCTTGGTTTTAGAGTCCTGAGAGCAGCTTGGTCAGTGAGACCTCCCTCTCCCCCAGCAGCGTGTCCCTTTTGAGGCTGGTACCTTTGTTCACCACCTTGAACTTGACGGAGAGATTCTTCACTTGGATCGAGCTTATGGAGTCAAAGAAGAAGTCCTCGTTGAAGACCGGGTTGCGGCTGTTCTTGATGATGTTGCTCCTCTGCTTCTGCAGCTTGCCGGGGTTCAGGTAGACGGACACGCAACAGTTGATGCTCTTGATGTCAAAGTTCTTGTCGTAAAGACTTTCTGCTGCCAGTACACGGATGAGCAGGCGGGACGTGCTGGAGTCATAGTTGGCGCTGATCCTCACCGTCCCACCTTTGTGCAGGTTGATGGTGTGCTCTCGCTGGAGGCCAGGATCCGACGCCGCCGCGCCGCCGTGGAGCGAGGGGACGTGAAGCCGCCGCTGGATGTTGGGGCTGGGCTCGGCCGAGCTGCACTCGTCTGTGGAGAGGGAGCTGTGGCGGGCGAACGTCCGCTTGGCTTTGACAACTTTGGCCTGGGTCTCGTGTGTGAAGATTTTGAGCAGGGATGCAGAGCGAGACAGCAGCGGAGAGCTGAAGGGAGAGGACTCAGCCGAGGAGCAGGTGTCGCTTTCTCCACCGCTGAAGTAACGGTAAGGGTTCATGTGAGGAGTGTTGCAGTCAGCAGGATTCAGATGGTTTCCTGCTTCGCCGCTCTTTCCTGGGGTCTTCCTCTGTGTGTTTGGAGAAGTGATGGGACTGGTGAGCTCACAGTGAAACAGCGACTCCTTACGCCGAGTGTGGGGGCTCTCCTTCAGAGTCGCAAAGCCGTATGATGTCTGAGTCTTGGGAACATAAGGCAGGGACATTGCTGTCTGCGACTGGGGATCTGCATTGGTGTCTCCGGTCACATCATCAGCACTCTCTATCTGGATGATGTGGCGGTTCGCTGCTTTCAGCAAGTTCTTTGTGTCTCCTGCAAGCTTAGCCACCAGACGAGGACTTCTGGGGCTGCTGATCTTCCTGGTGGTGCCGAGGGTTTGCTCAGATGTGGACGGCTGCAGCCCCTCTTTGGGCTTCAAGTTTGGAACCTCGGGCTCTGCAGGACAGCTGACCAGCTTTGGAGGGATAAAAAAATCAGGAATCTTATCTGGAGTGAGCACGTTGCTGTAGGCTGGGGCGACGACTTTCTTGTCTCCACCATCCCCTTGTCTGAGGACACCAGTCTCCACAGAGCCACGGATCTTGTCCAGAACCCACATGGTCCCACCAGACAGTGGGATTTAGGGATCAGGTTGAGTCAGGAGCGTCTGCAATTAATGAGACAGTGGTGGGGAAAGGATCAGAGGAGAGTCACTCCAGAGAGGAGAGGGATGAAACGCAGCCTGCAATTCAACTTTAGGAGGAAACGGGAACCATTACAGTTCTGATCAACTGAATCGCGTCCCTCTTTATTGTGACTGAGCTAAATTTAGCTAGATATCTTTCTAAAGCTTACGTTACCTAAAAAGAAAAAATTCTGAAAACATGAAATTGAGCATTTTTAAAGTTTTAGAGTTAATAATAAAGCTCTGATTCTCCTGCCTAACTTAGACAATAATAAACCTGATAGATCGTGGCTTAGTGCCAAAGAAATGTTTTAATCTAATAATTGCTTTAACATGTAAATTAATTAAAATAGGCCGTCAAAATCAACCTAATGTTAAAAAGAAGGATTTATTAACCATTAAACATCTCATTCCTTCATCAAGAACCGAATTATAAACGAGAAAGTTGCAAAACTCAACAGGTGCCAGAAGCTTCCTCCTTTCTGCGTCCTGCAGCTTCCAAACACCAACCCGCTTTAAAACCCGACCGCTTCTGATCAAAAATGACATTCATAAATGAAGCACTTACAGCCTGAAGTGAAGCAGCGTCTTCTCTTTGTGCGCTCCTTCAGTAACAGGTGTCCTCCCGGAAGCGGCGGTGCGCTCCGCGCCGCGGCTGCTCTGCGCCCTCAGACGGTCTCCGCTCCGGAGCGCCTGTCGTGCGTTTTAACGGCGGCACGAGCTGCAGCTGACCAATAAGATCAACCTCTGCCACTCCGCGTTTCCCAGCGGAACCAGTTAAAACTCGCCTGTTGCGTCTGAAGTGGCACATGGAACAAATCCTGCTTTACGCACGAAGCTGTGGAACCAATTTAAAACTAATTAAAACGTATGCTGCCTTTCCTGTTCATTTATTAATTTACATGCATAGTTCCTCAAATGATTTAAGGGCGTATGAGTGTTTTTCTGTTTGTTTGTTGAAGCCTGTAAATCCTTAAACAACAAGAATAAAAGAAACAGGAAAAACCTGCTTCTATCTTTATTCAGATCCGTCTTCTTTAGTCCAATTATTGTGGGGTTTTTTTTTCATTCCAGGTCTTTGTGTGTCTATCTTTGGGTTTAAATAAGCTGATTGGTTTCCTTGGAAACTTTGCTATGGCAACAAATACATTTGTCTAAAATTGGATGGGCCCCATGACTTCATTGATCTGCAGGACAAAAAGCACTTTATTTGTCCAGATTGCCTGGTTTTGAGCTCAAGTGCCGTGGAAGCTGTGACTCAGTCTGCCACTGAACTGCATTTAGTTAACAAGGATCTTAAAAACACACAGACTTCATGCAGCAAACCAAAGCTTCCTGTGATTGGACCTGGATGCACACTTTAGCCTCACTTTGATGGAAATGAGCAAAAGGCAGCAGCTTTTAACGAGCTGCTGTATGTTTACCTTCTCATGAGAGGGCTCAGTGTGTGTTGGGTTATTTTCACTGGAACATCCATTTGTGAAGCTCCTCGTGTGAATGAATGATGTCAGACATTCATGACCTCATTCCAGTGGGGGTAGAGCTAATTATTCACCAAACAACAAATCAAATCACAGGACTAAACTGACCTGGACGCTATGGTTTAGTCTACTGATGAGAACTGTTATTTGAACCTTGTGCAGATCATAATTACACACTCTGATGTCATCATATTTACTCTGCTGCTGAGGCTCATTTAAATCCTACCTGACTTCTTCACACTTATCAAATAAAAGCTGCTCAGTGAACGCTTCAAAGTGAACACTGATTATTTGTCTTTTTCTGTTTGTTTTTACGCTAAAGAAATAAAGACGACTTTTTATTTAGAAAATGAGTCGACATGCTCTAGCTTTTCCTTGGTCAATAATCTTTAAAAAAAAAAGATTTTTTTTTTGGGGGGGGGCAATCTTGCATAAAATAATTTGTGTTTCTACAATAAAATTAGTTTAACACAATATGTTCCACAATTTGTAGAAAAAAAGGAACACATTTTATTATAAAGTGTGAAAGAAAAGTTTATTAAGATACCTTTTTGTGGATACATGACTCCAGGCTCACTGTTAACAGCTTCCTGTAGAAACTAATGAGATCGATACCTGAGCTTTGGAGACTCGTCAGAGAAAAGGTTAATGTGTCTGTTCTGCTCTCATTAAAGGGGCCGGCCTCTCTACAACTTTGTCCGAGAACGAGGAGAACACTAGAGGAAAGTGTTGCTCCTTCTCTGACGAACAGATCTGACTCAGTGTGTGTTCTTGTTCTCACAGGCACAGAGATTAAGGTTGACGACAAGAAGGAGGAGAAACAGAATAATCAGCTGAAGGTTGAGAGTCAGAGTGTGGAACATCCTGCTGATGATCGATTGGCTTCCTGGACAGACAGGAGGAAGAAGAAGAGGGGCCTGCTCAGAAACAAAAAGCACAGCAGGAGGTCTGGTGTACTTCCAGGTTTGATCACAACCTCTTCTCTCTCTCTCTATGTGTGTGTGTGTCTGCGTTAACGTGATCACCTAGACTGCCTGAAAAAGGAGTAAATAAAGAATCCTGACCAACCAGAGGGAACATTTCCACCTCCTTCCTTCTTATTGTTGCCATTTATCTTTCCTTCCTTCCCTCCTGCCTGCCGACCTGTTTCCCACCCTCACAGCTTCTGTTGCCTTGGAGACGTCTCATAGACTGACATATGGATTACCCCCCCCTTTCTCCCACCTCCCCATATCATACATTTCTTCACCTCTCCAGTCTGTTGCAGCCTCCCCTTCCTCTCTCCCTGCAGCTTGCTGAAGCCTCGGACTCGGACCTGCCTTCTAGTCACTTCGAGTCCAGAGATTCCTGCCAGTTGGAGAACAAGGGACATAGTGGCACATGTGAGTCATGGTCCCAGTGTGAAAGCTGCACACAAGGCTTGAACATCTGGCTCTGATCCAGCAGAAGGGTTTTTATGCGCAGCGGTTGGAGTGGTGTTATCCATTCAGACGTGCACACACACACACACACACACAAATCTGTGCAAAGTATGAACGAAACCACATTGGGAGGAAGCAATTCAGCAAATGCCAGCACCATTTGAGTGTCTTGTGTTCTCTGCTTGGCTGGACTGGCATTTGGAATGGACACACGCAGGGCCAAAGGTCAAACCTGTTGCCACAGGAAGCACATTTGATGGACTCTGCTGCAAATATGGTCTATTCCTGTGGTGGTGGTTTGGGAGGGGGAGGGATGAATGACTTAGGGAGAGGGTTGGTAAAAAAACAAAATAAGTAATGTAAGATTTAAAACAATAACTGAGGACAGAGCAGAACGCTGCTACAAGCAAAGCCCCAAATGCACCATATTGATTTATTAGTTTGCTGGATTAAAAACTCACAGATGAATGATTTTCCTTTCCTTGTGGCCAGTGGCAGATCTAGAAAAAAATTAGAGGGGTGGGGGGGGGGGCAGGCAGGGGCCAACTGCTATTTTAAAGGGGTACATTCTAAAACACTAAGCGCTTAACATGGGGCCACATGGGGGCCGAGCTTGTTGTCAGGGGGGCACGGGCCCCCCCCCCCCCCCCCCCCCCCCCCCCCCCAGAGGGTTATGAGGGTTATTTAAATCCTTCATGAAATATTGGCTCCCTCTACTGGTGATGTGTTGGTACTGCAGCTCAACTCATTCATGGAACATTGGCGCCCTCACCTGGTGATGTGTTGGTACTGCAGCTTAAATCATTCATGGAACATTGGCGCCCTCTACAGAAAAAACAAGGAGTCTGACTAGATTCCAATGAAAGAGTTCATTAAAAACATTTCTAAAAAAATAAAACTCTGAAATGACAAAAAAGTAGTATTTCTTATTGATTGTTTAATTAAGTTGCCATTCCTTTCTGTTTGGATCCAACATAATATCATATTATAGAATAGCGTGCTTTGGGTAGATCTAAATCGTTTAGAATTTTGGCCGGTAAAAAATATGTTTGGCAGGTAAATTATATCATCTACCGGCCAACTTGGCCGGTGAGTCAAAAGTTTAATTTTGGACCCTGACCACAGGCAGGCCATTCCACATGTTAGGAGCTGCCTGCTACAGTTTAAAGTTAGGAGGGAAAAAATAGATTATTGAACGATAAAACTCTGGGTATATGGCTGAGACACCACATATACAGTCAGTTTTTTAAGCAGAAGTTTATATGACTTTATTAATCTTTAATCCTCTGTATTTCAAAGGACAGGAAGCCCTAAAGTAAAATCAGGGAAACATCTTGAGTTTGTGCTGATTGAACTGGGCGAGTTAAAAAAAAAAAAGAGGAAAACAACTTTAAAAATAATTTAGTAAAATTTACAAACAAGCCTCTTTTTTCTCAAATTTACTGTCTGAGTTTACAGACTTGCAGACATGAGCTGATGCTGCCCCCTAGTGGTGTGAAGCAGAAACTACTTAAACAGGTAAAAGAAGGAAGAGTTTGGTGTTCAGGAAGAAAACAAAACAGGTTTTAATCTAACCCACCCTGATTTTACAGAGGAACCAGTGTGTGCAGGACACACACACACACACACACACACACACACACACACACACACACACACACACACACACACACCTCAATAACTGTGAGCAAAACTAAACCATTAAAGAAAAGAAGCTAGGAAAAAGATTCCTGAAAAAGTGTGAATGTGGACCGTTATTAGACCCTTATCTTCTAGATTAATGATACTCTGGTGCAACTGATACACACAGTCACACAATAAAAAACTAATTACAGGGTTTTATCGGTTAGAGCTAAATAAACACATTCCTGAAAGCACAGAAACTCATTTATCTCCTCTATCAAACAGACATCAGGCGTTTAATCACAGGAAACAGCTTTCATTAGTGTTCCTGCTCTAAAAATATCATGAAAACATTTGATCTTTTCACATTTGAGTTGACTTTTAAAATGCATCTGTAGGATGAAACATGTGTCCAGAAGTTTAAGGTTTGTTCTAATTTGAATACAGATGCAGTCTCTGCAGATTTTTATTACATTCAAGTTTGGGAAGGCTGAAACCAATATAAACAACTTTAAATGTGCTTCTTAGAAAGTTTAATTCATTTTTTAAAATTACACACACAACTGCAACTGTATATTTTCAAAAATAAAAGGGAAAAAAATATTTTTAAAAATAACTAAATGATAGCAATTATTGCATTTCCCCACAAACAAACAAAAAATAAAATGTAACATTTGATGCTGTAGACATGACAGGTCCTTTTGTGCAAAGTTGATTTTTTTATTTTTTACCTGCTGACATCCAGCTTTACTGCATTAGATCTGATATATTTTTGTACTCTATAAATATTATGCTCTACAGAGTACGGCGGTTTGATCTTGTCCTATTAGTTTGTTCAATTACATTTAAGATTAAATAAAAATTCAATGTTTAGGATGTGAGAAAAAGGTTTTCCTGTTGTTGACAGATGTTTAACTGATATGGAAAAAACTACAAGACCAACATCAAAGCAAAGAAGAAAGAACATTTATGATCAGCTAAAGGGAATCCATCAAAACTCAACACTAATCCTGATATTTATAATAGCAAATATTTAATGTGCAGTTGATTTATAAATATCTTACCTTTGTTTCCTACAAGATCAACATTTCCTTGAGAGGAGGAAACAGAAAGAAGGAAAAAAAAAGATGTAATTTAGGAGAAGGGATTTCCTAAAGTCTGTTAAGATTCCAGAAAGCATCAGAAAATCCTTGTCAGTCTCCACCACCCTGCAAGCAGTGTGTCTACTGTGTACACATCTCATCCTCAGCTTTCCTCACATGAACAAAAAACACACAGGGTCAGATAAATCTTACCTCTCATTCACTCATTTCAGAGGCTGCAGCAAAACAGAAAATGATTCAGACTTTTAAAATGACTAAAAGAGAATAAATAACCATAAAATAATCCTTAGAACTAGACGGCATCTAATAAAGAACTTTATTTCAGATTTTAAATAGATTTACAAACCATAAGAAAAAAAAAAAGAAAATATAAACAAGAAAAAAAACAAAGAAACATCAAGTGATCGTCAAAATATCCACATGTGCATATCAAGGTAGAGATTGTAAACAGTCTTTCGAAGCCAAAAGGTGAGTCCCCCCCCCCCCCCCCCC
>SSNR01000011.1:3676050-3698975 GCA_006937965.1 Callopanchax toddi
CCCCCCCCCCCCCCCCGCCCCCCTCCCTCCAGGGTCAGGTTTACTCAGCTGGAAAAGAACCGGTGGGTTGTTGTTGTTGTTGTTTCCTGAGGTTTTTGTTGTTTTCTTAACTGCTGGGTTTCATCTCAATCCGAGTTCAGAGAACTTGGGGAACGAGTGGAGAGGAAAGACAACAGGAAAACAGAAATTTGACAAAGAAGTTAAAACCCCCTTTAAAAATGAAATAATGCTTGAGTGAGCATCATCCATACATCATGAAACGGGCTTCAGATCATTACTGAGAACTCTGTGAGACATTCATGGCAAGGTGTAATGTAAGAAACATTTCTGTTGTCAGATAATTGTGTAATTAGTTGTACGGTTATTTATTCTTCCATGAATAACGCTTATTGAGTTCACAGCCTTAAAACAAACATGAAAACCTTCCAGCTCGCGTCATAATTTAGAAAAACAAGTCAAAGCTGAAAAGAAATGAAGTCATCAACCCTCCGCTCCATCGGTCTCAGGTCAGATCAGATTAGAGGAGTTTTAATCTCAGACACAATCCCGACCCGTACAGCAGATCTAAAACCACAAACACAAATCAGCATGCTAGTGAAGAACCACGGCATGCTCAGAGACCAACCTAGAACTTCCTTATTCTTGCACTTCCTCTTCACATTTTTCTGCACAATCAGCAAATTGTTTTTCTTCCCACAAAACGGAAACATGGCTACAGTAACGTTAGAGAGCCTGATTGGAAACACTGCTGGTTGGCTGGGGGTGATGTGTTAAAGTGTGTGACAGAGAACACTCCTGGCAGTGAGTAAAGTCCTCCGGTGGTGCACAGGAGACTGAAAACTAACCCCACCCCCCCGTCCACCTGCATATTCAGCAGCTCATTTTCCATTCTTCTGAATCGCTCGCTCTGCTACCTGATCTCCTCTGAGGTAACAGGATTCAGGTGAGTCAAGATGGCTGCAATCCAGTCTAGTTAAAAAAGGCTTGTGCACACAGTCACCAGCAGGAGGCGACCAGACCAGGACTGACAAACCACAGACAAAAACAAAGATGGATTCAGCTGCACTCGTCCATCGTCACTCCAAGGCCTTCACTGGTCCAGCTGGAGTTTGTCCTCACTGTTGGAAGGTGACCGCCACATTTAAAGCTCTGCATATTAAGAAAGATTCAGCTCTGACTGCATAGGATTTTTTTAAATACAGTACACAGGATTTTATGAGCAGCAGCAGCAGCAGGCTCAGGTAGCTGTTTTCTTCAACATATCCAGGCAGCTAAAAGCACGTGCTTTTACTCTGAAGGCTGTGGGGCAGTAGGAGCAGGTCTGGTCTACATTTGACTCTGCAGATCAGCTGTTGGATCTCAACTTTCTCACTCACACCACCAGACAAATCTGACAGATGCTTCTATAAATAATTTTGTACATCACACTGTGCGCTCTGCCACTTTTCTATGTTTAGCTGGTGGTCAGTCACTTGGATCTGGAGTATTATGGTTAAAATAAAGGCACGAGAAAGTGTGAGTGGATATTTGAGACAACTTCCCCATTTGAGCAGCACGAGCTTTGTGACTTTACAAAACGTCAAGAGTGGGACAAGGACTGGGTCAGCCTGCTAACGGGACGTCTCCAGCAGCGAGGACGCTGCTATTTGAGAACATCTTTTTCCGTAATTACCTTCCTTTGCAAAAGCTTTCTTGGTTTACAGTAAGGGATGCATCGATACCACAGTATACAGAGCACTTACAGCTGATACAGAGTACTAATAAACGCTTAGTCATGGTTTGTATGGATTCAATACAACAGAAAAAAATAATGACCATTAAAAAAACAAAACAAGTAAATCAAAATAATAAGGAAAAAAATGTTTTCTTCAATCGATTTGATCTGGTTTTGATGCAAATAGAGAACTGAATAATGTCTTCCAGTGTAAAAATACAAAATAAAATAAATGTGAAACACTCTGACCAAACTCTCATCTAGCCCGTCCTGATGTGGAGACTCTGATAAACCAAAACAGACACAAACGGCCTTTCAATGTGTGCATTATACGGCAGAAATGCTTGCCTATGTGTGCAGCATATTTGTCTTTACTGTGGATCAACTCTAACTTTTCTACACAGCAGATTAGAAACAGTCAGATCCTGAACTTTGTGTGTTTTCTGAAGCAGCTGTTTGATGTAGAGAAGCTTTCACTTCCTCTGATTCTTTGCTGTTGTGGCCGTTAGCAAAACACAGCTAAATAAAACATGCTACCGCTTTCCTAAGTTGCCGCCACTGAGAGCTGATGGTCATGCTACTGTAACGTGGCATTGGAACACTTCTAAGTACACGGACACAGTATTGGGTCTATACTCGATGCTGGTATCGGTGCATCCCTATTTACAGTGATGTTACGTTCCCGTCTGCTGATGGAGCATCAGAAGTGAACAATGCTGCACCAAAGAGAAGTCTGACTCAGACGAAAGCTCTGTTCCACTCAACATCTGTGGAACAAATAAGTCTCAAAGGTGAAAAGCTTTTTAGGAAATGTAAACAGATGTTGATGGAAAATAAGCAAAATGACACGAGTCACTTCTTTACATTTTCCTGCTGTTTGTGTTCACTTTGTGTGTAACCTCTACTCAAACAAACAACACAAAAAAAGTAAATGAACAAATAAGAAAAATCTTAAACCAACTCTGCAGCTCTTCTCTTCACAGAATCAGGCTTTAGTGTCCAGACTGCGACTGCACGTAACAGAAGGTGGACAGAGGGGCTCGTGCTCAGTGAGGAAGAAGTGGGAGTTAAAGTCCGGTCCATGACGGAAGAGGGAGGCGTGTGTGTGTAGGTGAGAACAGGAAGTGGTCAGGGGTAGGGGAGGAGGTGGATGACGTCACATGGTCAGGAGTCCTCAGTGCCAGAGTCATCCTCATCATAGCAACAGCCCTCATTGTCGTCATCGTCCTCGTCGTCTTCATCAAGCTCCTCGTCATCGTAGTAGTCATCGTATAAAAGGTTGGAGCCGTCGTCTGTGGGTGGGACTTGGGTGCGCACGCAGTATTCGTCCAACGTGACTGGAACCTTTATGCCGTCCCGCTCTGCGTCAGCTTTGGTAGCCAGCACCTGTTTCCTTTAAGGTGGGAAAGAAAAAGTGCTTCAGTGTCATAAATCTGCCTAGTAAACCTTGTTTTTGAGGAGTGCTGTGTGTGCGTGTGCCATCGCTCTCCGTACCTTATGATCTCGATGTATTCTTTGTCTTTGCCCTTGCTGTCCCTCCATTTGCGGTACATGACGGATGCGTCAACATTAGCTGGAGAAAATGTGTTTGGTTCGTTCAGCAGAGAGATGACACTGAGCAGGATGGTCCTGAAGGAAGTGCAGAGAGAAGATCGACAATTCAGAGAAATTAAAATACAGCAAAGGGTTACAAAACTAAAAAAAAAAAAGGAGGTAGAGAAGCTGGAAACCAGATAAGACAGGATACGAAGACTGGTCCAGATATGGAAACAAAGACCTGGACAAAAAGAGGGGAAACCCAAGCAGCCACTAAACATCAGTTTACATCACCACCATTTGATTTCAGCTCCAAAAGCTTCTGGTTAGGCAGATAGTGATCATCCAGCACTGCCACGCATGACTTAACCTAATTAACCAGTTACATTACCAGTACAAAGATCAGATGGTACAGGGGGTGTTGTCCCTCAAACTCCCACCATCACTGGCTTCTAGTGGAAGTCTCAAACTGTTTTTTAAATTCTTATTTAGCTGTCATCATCAACTCTGAAGCTGCAGAGGCACCAGTCCTGATGTGATATATTCAACTATTAAAAAAAAGTCTGAACTAAGCAGAAAAGATGGAAGAACTGGAGGCCTGAAGAATTCAACTTGCGACGAGTAAAAATCTGAAATAAAGGATTATTTATACATTCTGTTAGGATGAGCGCTGCGGTGAATCAGGAGCAGCTTGGGTGGAGGTTGATTTACAGCGTTTAACCTCCAAACTGCTCTCTCAATCCATCTTCTTTACTGGGGCCAAAATGTGGGACTGTCTGTGTGATAATCAGCTCCAGGCTGCAGCAGGCATGTTACTGTGGACACACATCTGGAGAGGAGTGTGTGTGATGAGAGGTAAAGCTACACACGGACAATATAGGAAACTATGAGGTAAAACAGCAAACGTCAGTTTATTAATAATTGATATTTTTCCTGTAAAATAAAACATTTCCTGGACCATTTTGCTCTCCACCAGTAGCAGAGCTTTTCCCTTCAAACTGACCAAGGTTACTTTCTTTATTTTAACAACTACGTGGTAAAGGTTCTGCAACCTGTGGCTCTGGGGCCACATGTGGTTCTTCAGCGCATCTGAAGACCAAGACTTATTTGAACAGAGTTACTGACATTAGGAAAGGGCAGCTGTAGCAGAATTTCCCCACATTTGCAGTGAGTGCATGGATTTTCTGCATAGGAATGACTCATTCTACAGGAAGGTTGGGCTGCCTGTGTGAACTCAGATTTTTAATGGAAGTTTGGCACATAAAATGTTATAAATGCAACATGCACACAGGACTCCATTGTTTCAGCTCCAGAATTCATTAAAAACTCCTCAACTTTTCTCTCAAACAATCTTAAAATGCAGCAAATAGTTCTACTTGAACCAAAAGGATTTTAACTTGTTCCCTAGTTTAGACTAAAACGGCTCATCATGGTTTTGAACAGTGAATGTTTCTGAAGTACAACTAGGTTCTTGTTGGCGGACATCATCAGGTAGGAGCAACAGTTCTTTCTACTCTGTACTACAAAATGTGAGAACTTGATCTGTAGTGAAGAAAAAAAACCAACTGATTTAGTGCAAAACAATACCTGACGTTCTGCGTGGGGTTCCACCTCTCTGAAGGCAGCTCTCCGCTCTGTGGGTCGTCCACTGGTGGATGCAGGATAGAGATACACACATCCCCGTTCTAGGAAGACAAAACGATAAACGTGTTAATATTTCACCAAATACTATTATAGATAACTACTCAGAAAACATTTTAAAAATGTATTTTCTGATTGATCAACACTCGTGCATTTACACATTAAGATTTGACTTTCTCACCGCTTCTAAATGAATTACCTCATAGATGTTGGGATGCCACATTTTGGTGAGGAAACGGAAAGCAGGTGGAGAGTAGGGGTAGTCAACAGGGAACTTGATCCGAGCCTGAGGGTGAGACAAGACGCATTAATAACGTGGAAGGACGGTTGTTTACCCAACTCTGCTGCCAACTGACAAGTCCAAACTACTTCCCACCAAACTATTCCTGCTTGGGAAACATTTCCAGTGATTAGGCAAACAAGACTGGTTGAGCAATAGTTAGGCAGCTGCATGTAAATAAAGCCGAGACTGGGCTTCAGCTTCCTTACAGTGTGTAGTAGTGGATCCATGAAAATCTACTCAACTGGTACTTATACACAAACGTGTACTCTGTCTGGACATTTACTAACAAAAGACAATTAAACAAAGACATATAAACACATAGCTGACAAACAGAAACAGGGCTTCTTTATTTAGGCTTTTTCCTGCTGATGGATGAATCTACACAACCAAGATCATCAGCTCTGATAGCGATTTAAATAAAAACATATAAAAATAGTAACTGTGGAGTCACTACAAACCCTTCCAAGGTGGTTGAGCATGGAGGAGGTAATAACGGTGTAATGTAATATGGTGTGGAGGATGGGAGGGATGGAGGCTCGCAGTGTGTGGAGCTCAGGGAGACCTCAGCAGGCTGGAGGGGGCTGGTGGTATAAAGACATTGTGTGTGTCGTCTCCAGCTGTCACCGCAGCCCAAAACAATCCACTGCTCACATCCATGTTCCTCCATCCATGTTCCTAGACACATTCTGAGTAAATCCAGTGTGTAGAGGATCCCTCCGCCCTCACCAGCAGGCGTGGCGGGGCAGACGGGAGGAGCGCGCACACAAACACACGCACCCCGACTGGAACGATTACACACATGCACATCACTCACAGCAGGAAACCTGCTGCTGAAACCCTCATCTCTCACACACACACACACACACGCTCACATTTGCTGATTTGGCACGGTCAGCTGGTCCTGACTGAGGAGATTTGTGGGGTGGAGGAGCTGAGAAGCACTAGGAAAATAAAGAAGGCTGGACTCTATATAATATAAGCTTTTTAGCCCTCATTGACTGTGTTGCACAATTTAAACCAAGCGCCAAAATATCTGAGTGTTCAGGAACTCTTCTTTTGGTTAAAGATTTTAGAGCCTCGTGTCCCGTCTCCTGCAGTACTGTAGATGATATAGTTGTAGTATTTGTCAGGACATGTATTATATAAAGAGATCAGCGACCCACTAATCTGATCTCACCCTATAAAACCGAACTGGAGAAGAAACATTAAGGCAGTTCTGTAAAATGAGGGAAATAACCTAAATCCTGTGTCTGACTGGTCCTGCCAGAAAGCTGGCAGCCAGGCAGAGTGCAGGGTTCAATCCAACACTGTACACACTACAGGCTGCCAACAGCACATAGCAGGCAGCTAAGAGGGGGTGGAGGTGGAGGAAAGTCACACAACAGCAGTGACAGTTTAGTTTTTGTCCCAAAATATTTCTGTCCACTGGCTGCAAACATGGCAAACTTATCAAGTTTGAGAAAACTGACCCTCTAACTCTGGTATAATCAACAGGTCCAATTCAAATAAAGACAAAACTAGTTCAATTTATAATCTGTCCATAAAAAACCAACATGGCCAGACTGCAACAAGCAGGAAACTGAGCTCCTCAGTGGAGAATGAACGACTTGCTCTGCCCTCAAAAACAAACAAATCTTTGTACATATTGACTAAAAACTCATCCCATATCTCAGTCTTGAGCTTGTTGCTGGGAGGCACACACACACACACACAAACAAACACACACACACACCTACACGGTGCTTCTAATACAACAACCTCCTTTATCAATTATCCTTAGACTGAATAAGACTGAATAAAACTACATTAAAGCTGTAAAGTTTAGAAACTGGATCAAAATGAATGTGAGAACTCACCCCAGCATGAGCATGAGTTCACTTTTTTAATGGTTTTCTGTAGTTACAGCACCACATTTTGGTAGATTAGCTTTAGCTAGAAGTCACACAGCTGACAGTTAGCTGGATGGATGAGTGGAGTAAATTAAAAAACACAAAGACGCTTCTTGATTGGCTCATTTACACTCCAGCAGCAGTACGTAATCGACATTTGCATTGAAAATGTTCAATGAGAAAAAAATTTAAGCATAGCTGGGTCAACTAGAAAAGGCTAAGTTTCACAAAGAAAAGAGAAAAACGTTTACCGACACCCCAGATGTTTCACACGCCCCTTGGTGGACCTGTATCAGCTTTTCTCCTCCTTCCAAACCAAAGTCAACAGACATCTGTACTCCTGTTATTGACACATACCAACACGCTGGATCAGTCTCACAATAAGAGACTACATCCACTGTGCTCCTTCACAGAGCAGATCAAACATCATCTTCACTAACTACTGCGTGTATTTGTTGCTACGTCTACTTTTGGCTCGTCTGCCACGCTGCTGAATTGGACCGGGCTCAGAAACAACAGAATCCACAATCAGACAGCATCTTACTCTGAACATCTTATTTGAGCAGCAGACACGAGTGCAGCCAATTTCCTCCAAAGCATACAAAAACAAGACTTATGAAAGACCTCTTGTCTTGTTACCAAGAATGCAGAATGCGAGCTCAGTTGCCTCATTTTATGAAAGTCTTTCCAGGACTGTGACCTAAAAAACTGCCTTCAGGAGAGAACAGGGATAAGAGAGGGAACACACACACACACACACACCATGAGAATTGACAGCAAGGTGACGTGAAACAAGTGAGAAGACCCTGAAAAGATCAAATCATTCTGTTCTCTTTGTGAACCTTCTGAGTGTCTTAAATCACACACACACCCTTAACTTACAGTCATCCTGAATGATGGGAAAAACGACCTTAAGTAGAGAGGAATCCACAGCCCAAAACACACACACACACACATTTCCAGAGATTATGTTCAAACCCAACAGGCCCCCCATCTAATTATCTCAGCTCTACAACCACAAAGAGAGAGAAAAGGATTAAAACTTCGGAGTCATGTGTCAAAGTGATTCTTACGTGATCTGGGCACACAGACTTTTCAAACAATCGGTGCATAGATCCATGTTTAAGAGATATGATTACCACACCAGTAGCCCAAATGGGAAGGAAAAGAAAGCGGTGCCAGGATTTTAACGAGCTGGGGCCCCACACTCACCTCTGCTCACACCAGGCTCTCCTTTCAAAAGGGGACAACAGTGAGGAAGAGCTCTGTGTTTTCTAGAGCTGGGTGTTGCAGTATCCCCCCCCCCCCCCCCCCCGCCTTTTTTTTTTTTTTTTTCCTTTGGCCTTGCTCTTGTGTCTCTGTGACACAGCTAGAGGGGGAAACATGACTCTGGCAGCTCAGCTCGGCCCAGCCAAGCCTTGTGCAGCTGGGCTGGGCCTTCTTGCAAACACCCTTCCCTCAACTTAGAAGACTTGTTATACCGAGCATGTGGACAGAGAAGAAATGAAGGTAAGAGAACAAATACAACAGAACAAGCCATCTGTTAAGCACCTACTAAAAAAGTTAAGAAGAACAATACAGCAAATATCAGCTCACATTGTAACTTAATGCACCCTGAATAAAACACCCAACTTCAGCGTTCTCCCACAGCGGTGCAGCTCTGCGTCACTCCACATATGACATCGTTTCTGCTGCACATCGCCACGAGAAACCTCTTTGTAAAGCACAAACGCTTAACATACAGACACAGCAACTTCTGTTGTACGGAGCAGAGACGAAGGTAACACCTGGTCACAAAGACTGTTATGTGAAAAGTTTTTTCATTAAAATCTTAAGTTTCATTAATTGATCTTGTTATTTTAATATCACAATAAACAGAAATGTGAACAAAACAAAGCTACAATAGATGTGTTTGTTTTTATTTCACAAAGAAGCTGTAAAAAAGTATAAATATTAAAACATAAATGAATCTCCATCAATAGCCTCTAATGATAAGTCAATTTGTTCAAGTAGGAGCAAAAATGATGGCTTTTTTGTGGATAGCTAAATGTTAAAGGAGATTTTACACCCAAACAAACAAACAAACGTTTCTTTGCTTGATACCATGTTGGTACAGCATATTAGTAGTGCTTATGAATGTAGAGACACTGCTGAGAACCCGTGCAAAATACAGTAATCATTTAAGGACTGAGGGTAGATTTAATCTACACTGTGCTTATGTGTGTTACTCTGGTGAGAGCAAAAAGGCTGAAACAGTTGGATTTTAATCATTTTAAAACCAAAATAAATCAGCAAAAAAAAAAAAAAAAACCCCAAAGAGCTTAAAGGACATTTTATATTAAAATGTCACACTTCAGCATCTGACAACAGGACTGAAAATCCATGCCAAGGTCAGAAAAGAAAAATCCTGGATCCAAATCACAATCTAGATTGTACACCTGTCCATAAATCCACTAACAAACAATCTGCACCACCTCCTTAGTGGAGGGAGTCTGCGCTATGAGAGTAGCCAAGTCAGCTGCTTAATACACGTCCCAATTTCATAACCAGCTATGAACCAATATGATCCTCTGCCAGCAATCGGACACTCTGAGCTTGAAGGAATACTTCAAACGATGAGACGGAAGACAAACAAGACCCGGAGAAGTCTTGGAACAGGGGAGCATGTGAAACCTACAGGTCAGTTTATACCCCTGGGGTCATTGTGTATCCAGGTCAGTTACCTAATCATGTTTGAATAACATTTCAATACGTTTCAGTCCACTGTGTGCCTGCAGTCATCACTCTGACAACAACACCCATGTAGAAGGGAAAACCCTGACTCAGCCAGGTTTCATGCAACAGTTTAGCTTGTTTGAGTAACTTGGTCAAAACGGTTTTTTTGTTGTTGTTGTTGTTAGAATAACTGGTTGGATGGAAACCTAGAAGAGAACAATGAGTCATAACCATGCAGTGGCTTTCACAGCCGGGATGTGCATTCCTGCCTCGACAAAGGAATCCTGTAGCACCGACACGCAGAAAGCCATCTACAGCGGCCGGGATGGGGCCCTCAGCTCGTGGTGGAAAAATAAAGATAAAAGACCAGAAGTGAAACGGACACGTTCCTCAAAAACTAGATTTACTAACACTAGCATAACCGAAGAAAAGTTTTCATTTCATCAGTGCTGATCCATCACACTAAGAGGGATTATCCAAACACACTGAACAATCATTTCCAATTTGGAAACAACAGCAGCTTAGCATGATGCAAATATGATAACAAGCTGATTAGAACGTGTTGAATTTGATTGGAGTCTCCATTGCTACAAACCTAAATCTTCTGATGTCCCGAGCTATTTTCCCCTTCAGTAAAACCAGATGATTATATCCCATTTTAATAAAGCCTTTATCACCACCTGATGTAAAAAAAAATCTATGACAGCTGAGCTTCTAGTGAAACTGTTAAGGGTTTGGTTGTATTTGTCTGATAAAATCAAAGATCTCTACAAAATGAATAACTATATTAGAAATGAATTTTAAACAATGTCAGTTAAAGTTATTACTTACATAGAAATGAATCAATAGCAGGATGTTACTGTACATCTAAAACACTGGAGTGTACCTTATAGTTAGATTTAAAGTGAATTAGTTAATTTAGCTGCATGTTTAGGTCAAGAACTGTATAGTAAAGTGCTAAGAATGTTATTTTTAAATACAAATTTATTTAGAAATTAAAGATTGTCCAAGTTAAAAAAAAAAAAAAGGAAAATCAATACTCGCAGAGAAGCAACAGGTTTGAAATAAACACACCTCTACTCTCATGGGAGGAAGTCAGAAAACAAGTTCATGAGTTACCAGGAAATAGACAAGGCATGCTGGGATAGAGGCCATCTGAGTTTCAAACGCAACGTTATCATGCTTTAGGGATTGGTTTCTAGGCGTAAATCAGAAAATGCAAACAAGCAGCCGATTCATCCCAGGGCTGTTGATTTACAAATGATCAACACAAAATAAATGATTGAATCAGCTGATGAAGCTCAAGAGTACAGGGCTGGGTAACAACTGTGATTACTTAATCACACTATAAAAGAAAAAGGTAAACATGGTGCTCCTTGATGGAAAATGAAATCAATATAGTTGTGCTTTTGAGGATTACACTTGAAATATTAATTAAACAAAAACACACAACTACTGGTGATGTTTTACACAAAATATTTCCTACATCGTTTAAAAAAAAAAAACATGTTAAGACAGTCATATGCACCTCCACAAACTGTGTTGTTGTAAGAAGGATTGTTTATTATGTCACACTGTCCACTACAGTGAGTTTCTCCTCTACAGGTAATATTTATACTGGGAGTTACCTGATGCCAATTACATTTCATTATTATTAAAGTTTATCTTCCTAATTTCCACCAAAACACCCAGTGGTTTCTGGTATCAGCGTTTTGTGTTGTTGATTTTAGAGGATAAGAGGTATTTGATTCGTACTATCTGTAAATGCTGAATAAAGGAAAGTTTGAAATAGCATTTTTGGGGGATATTTAAACAGCTAATGTACAGAAATTAGCATTTAGAGATCCAAAAGGTCATGTATAAAAACTATCTGGCTCTGATTCATCCATGACTGTAATGATGAAAGAGAGTATGGTTGAATTAATGAGCCAGCTGATGAGCTTCCCATTCAGAGTTAATACAAATCAGCCTTTTGTTTCTGAGTTAAAGGTATAACAATGTCATCATGTACCTACTGTACCTACACTGTACAATAAGTGTATTTTTTTTAACAAACAGCAGACAAAAGCTTCCGCGTGAGGAAACCTTCAACAGTGAAACTCTAATTCTGAATGAGGAGAGTTGATTTAAAGTTAAACAAAGAGCTGTGTTTACCACAGCAACGTGAAGCAGAAAACAACTGCCGAATAAGAGCTGACGTTTAAAACTTGCTTACTTATATTATGGTTAATGTAGACTGGTGTTAACGTCTATGTTGACCTTTATGTGTTAAATATAGGCTAAATTAATCCGCAAAAGAACAATAGATCTACTGCTAGCTAACATTAGCTACTCACCTTAAAATAACCACCCTCATAGTGCGTGTTCGGGGGTCCGAAAATCGCTACTTCCCAGTTGTACATGTCCGACTCGTCCACCAAAGTTATCTTGAAACCTTCGACTGGCTCGTCTTGGAGACTTTTCATCTCCAACATTAGTGCTTTTTGTGAACTGGCTACATGATGTCCATGCTGAGCCATATTCCACTACGATTAGTATCAATATATCAGCAACCCACCACACAACTGTGACTGCGAAGGACAAAGCTGGATCGGCAAAAACAATAGCTACCCGTGAAACCGAAGCCCGTCGCGCACAGGAACGCGTTAATGTTAGTTTCCGCTGGTAAGTCTTCAAAACAGGATCTAAAATCGCGACGACTGGGCTTTATTTGGTCACAGCTGGTCCGCCTTCTTCCTCCGGTTGTGAATAATCCCAAAGAGCCCAGTACAATTTAAATCTGCCTCAATAAAGTCAGAGGATGTGTGCTTATCTTCCGGTTACAGCTTTCAAAATAAGAGTTTTAACTCTAACATTTCCTGATAAATTCCAAGTTTTGTTTCCAGAGTAATATTTATATATTTTATAAATTAATTTTATGCCAGTTTGGTTTTTGTCTCTTTTTTAAATTTTTTTTATATGTCAGATCTCAATTTTCCCTGCGTGCCACTTTCTCCTCATGTTTCTAGTTATTCTCTTAGGTCCTTAGTACTTTATCTCAAATAAACCCTTAGCAGACAAACCTGAATATTAAATTTTCAACACCCTCGTGGGTTACCAAAATTTATTAAATGAATGTGTGCTTTGATTGCCGTGTTTTGTTTAATACAAGTTTGGTTTCAAACGCACACGAAACGTCTTATTTTGACATTTCAAACAGGAAACTGGAGTTTGACAAAGATGCTCCCAAAGCTAGCCTGCTGTTCGGGTGTGGAAAAAATTAAAGGTCGCCCGAGAAATGTTTGCCTTCAAATAAACTCGTTCTACTGGAAACGATGAAAACTGCTCTGGAAGTTTCGTCAGCTGAACTTTTCTTTCTTCAGCTGTCAGAACTGTCGTTACCTACATTTCAAAGCAAGGCTTTATGGGAACTGAAGTTTATCTCAGTAAAACTGTCTTATGTCAGGTGTAAATTCTTGAACACAAAATATATTGAACGTTCTGGTATATGCACGTTTTTATTATTATTTCTGGAGCACACACCCACACAAAAGACTACAGAAGCTTTTCACAGCGTTTATTTCTAATTTGGGTGGACTTCCTTTAAAGGGAGCATAGATAATTTATGTTGCCCCCATGACATCATGACAATTTACACTGTAAGCTTGATAACTGAACATGGAGAAATAAAAGACATGCCCATTAAAAATATGTCATTTTGAGAGTATATTTCAAAGTCACAAGCCAAACTTGATAACTCACAATAACCGAGTGAACAGAGAACTAAGACGGTGGAATTGTTCCTTAGTACACTGCTTCATGTGAACTGCTCTATTCAAATATTCTTCTGAGCCCCACGCTCATGGTGTCATGACACCAAAGCCCCTTCTGTCCCCATGTTTAATAATTTAAAACATACAGTGATATCACTTCTTTTAATGTCTGAACTTAGAATAGATAAAAACACAATACCATCAAAAGTAGAGAATGACCAAGTCAATGCTGTGTTTAAAAAAGAAAGAGAAGAAAGAGGGGGGAAGACAGTATGGAATGATCAGTTTATGTTTGAGTAACCATGTCCATGAAACAGGAACACAAAAAACTTAAAAGTGTACATTCCTAATCATGCAATATACAAAATTCATCTAATATGCACAAAATGATCATAATAATCAATGCATGATGAGATGAGTTGTTTCTGGGATTCAATGATAGTTGTTTTCAGGAATACATACATAAATATCTTCTTTCCCTGAAGAACAACTGGTCTCCTGCAAGTTTGGACTCTACTGGACTGAATACCTAGTGGAATGGTTGACCTTCTGGTCACAGACATCATTATCAGAGTTATCTACAATAGCAGACAAATGTAAAGGGGCCTTACCAGTATATATGAACAGAAGCCATCAAGTCAGTCATCTTGCTACAACGATGTTAGCTCAAACATAAAGGATGCAAGTTAAATCATCCAATGACTCAAAGGGGATTGTTATAGAAGGGTCATTTGTTCCTAATAATAAGGGCCTTTTATGCTTTTTATGACACAAAAAGAGGCAAGGCAGTTTCTTAAAAGAGCAAAGAAACATCAGGGATACATGTTAGATGTTGGCCACCATAGGTTGAATTAACTACCATGATGTAAACGTTCAAGCGGCATGATAATTCACAAGATCACATGAAAACTGAGAGGATGCTCCCTTACAGTGGACACACGTCTGACTAATACTGCTCTAGAGAAAGCTGGATTTACTGGCTGGTGGAAGGTTTTACTACATGCTTCTTTAACTGATCACAAGTCCAGTCTTTATGAGTTAACTAATTAGTGACACGAAGCAAGAACACCCTGTAACAATAGTGGTTTCAGAAAAATATAGTTATTAGAATTAGATCATTAATACAACCAATAAAACCATCTGAGAGTTAAGGATGACAAAACTACCTCATTATATACTCTTTATGTAACTACACTTCAGAACTTGATCATTTGTGGAAGGTTTAAACTCTTAAGGGTAAAATAGCACAAATAATTCAGTAAGTAGATATTTTCAGGAGTTAAATGGAGACGAGACTTATAAACACATAAAACACAGTCAGACTGCAGGGGTCAAGGCACAGAGCAAAACCACTCAAATTAGCCTCACAAGGACTCTGCAGATTTGCTTTGAGTCTTAACAATAAGCAGGTAGGACAAAAGCCTTTTCCATACAAGGTAAAGTTAGCTTTTAGTGTATTTAGCTTTGGTTTCATCTGTTCTATTGTCAATGCAGCTGCCCAATGTTTGGTCTTTTCCAGACACAAGGTCAAGTTGGAATATTCTCCATTCTTCAGGTAAAACTAGTCTGAAAAAAGAAAGTCAGTCACACAGTTTTTCCAGGCCTAAACAGATGAGCTGCTCTGATGTTCAGTGAGCGGAAAGAAGGGGTCGAGACAAAGGCGCAGACAGGCTTCAACGAACACACGGAAAAAAAAAAAAAGAGGAGAGGAAAAACATAACGTCAAACGAAAACAAACTACAGACAAAAACATTAAACTTCAAACCATAAAAATACAATTCAACCATCAACGGCAAATGTCCAGTTGTCAATATTACATTACATAACTGTCACAGACTGAACTGCCAGCAGAGTGGAGGGTGGACAGGGAGCGCAGAAAAGAGCAGAGGACTTGAGGGCATCCAGAAACAGGAGTTCAGTGAAAAGTCAGGCTGGAACAGGGAGGCAGTTTGAAAACAAGGAAGCAAAAAAAAAATCAAAGTGGGTTGCAGAGAAGACTGAGCATGAAGACAAAAAGTCTGTACTTCAAGTACGAGTGAGTGACCAACAGAGCTGCGAGTGCAGAGGAGAAACAAAGTGTGGGGCACTGAAATAAAAGTAAGGAAAAGGAAATCTTGCGAATCTGAGGACAAATAAATAGGGCGAAGCTGGAAGTGCCAGCCACAGTGTTTCGTAACGTGATTATGTCGTGTTTCGGTGAGGGAGTGGGCGAATGGCATGGAGGGGTCGTTGGGGGGCACCATGGGGCTGTCAGACACAATCAGCACTGAGAAAAGGTCTGCTTGATCTCATCCAGCACATTCCCAAGCAGCGTCGGCTCATCACATTTAGCGTCAATGGACACCGTCTGACCAGACTGGAAGAGAGAAAGCAACAAAGTTAAAGCCATCATTTTATAAATCATCTCAAATATCCGGATTGCAAGCGTGTAAACATTTTGGTGCATTAGTGACAGTTTTTTTAAAGTTTCCTTTTTTGGTTCTAATTTTTGAATAAATAAAAATTTGAATAAAAACTCAACAATGAGCAGTTTTCCTGCTTCACTTACAGTTTTGACCAGCAGACAGACATGGTGACCCTGAATGGACCTGCTGTACATGGAGGCACAGGAGTCGATCCTCTCCACAACTAATTAAACACAAACAGTGAAAGGACATTATTATTAGTCTTTTCACAAGATTACTAACAATATGGTGCAAGTTCATCATTGTTATGACTCTCAAAAATTCAAATTTTCTACAAAAATAACTAATCCAAAATACTGCTTATTCTTTAGGACCATTAAAAGAGAATCTGTACCAGAGAAGTGGTGGTGAAAGCAGATCCTGGCCAGTAGATGGTGAAAGGGCATGTTAACCCCTTCCAGTCTGATAGAGCTGCTCTTCAAGTCTCCGGACTCCAGCAGCTTTGCAAAAGCATCACTGGCATAAAAACAACACAAAGTATTAACAAATATAAATAAATGAGGGCGTTGTCCAACAGAAGACCAGATTCCACTTGAGCTATTCTGCAGACTTGTCTCTAGTCGCTATATTCTGTGAATGGTGGCTCAGTGGGAGCACCCTTAATTTTGTTGTGTATAAGGACAAAAAGGCTATTCTATTCAGTAAAAATGTCCCCATTGAAAACACAAAATATTTATACTGTTTGGGTGTTTCAGAACTGCATATTGTTATTTTTATTCTTTATATGGTTGCACTTGTCATCCACATGAAAACACAGCTCCTGGTCTCTGACAAGTTTTTTAAAATTTATTTTAAAGCCAGGGTGAAGATTTTCTAACAGTCTGACTGTGATGATTCAGCGTGAACAAGAAAACGTCAATGTGCTGCCATCTGTGATGGTTTGACATCATATTAAACGCTGGTCTGACAGCGTTTCAACTGGGTCTGGAATGTTCCTCTGGACTGAGACTAATGTGGATACTTTAGTTGCTTTTTTTTTAGATGGAAGAAAAAAAAACAGATTTATAAAATACCTTTGTTTGTTTGAACAGAAAAAGAATTGAGATTCCTTAAAAACTATGATTTAGATAAACTGATCATTAATTGCGCCAACCTGTAACAAGGAGTAGTGATTAGGTAGGAGGTGCAGGTAAAGTGCAGTTTAAAGTCCAGCTTCTCATGAGTGGAGGATTCTTCATTCTGTAAAATGACCAAACATCAAATTAAAATTGATCACAAAATCTGCAAAGAAGCAATGTGGGTTTAAGCAATAAGATCAAATACCATTGTTTAGGTAAATGTTTGTGATTTATTAGAATTTTATTTGGAAAATTATTAGTCTTTTTATGACAAACCTTGACAATAAAAGTCAGAGTTCCCTTCAGTTTCTGTGGCATTATGATACTTTGCACAGTGAAGACAAATCTTGCCTCGTTGGACACACCTTCAATAACAAAAATAATTAAAAAAGAAATGTAATATTAGGAGACTCAGCAATTAATTTATAAGGTGATATTTTAAATAAAGCCACCAAACAGCAGCCAAAACAAAAACAATTAGAACTAAGTCTGATTATCAATCACAATTTGAATATTGCACCACCTACAAAGTGTATGTTGTGCATATAATAATTTAGTAATGAACAATTAAAAAGCTGCCTTCTGCGGATCACCACTGACCAGGTGGAAGCTGAAAGGGGACGGTGAGGCCATCGTGAGGACCTGAGCCTTCTGGCCTCTGCAGCTTAGAGTTCAGAGAATCCAACACGTTGAATTCCATGGATTTCAGGAAGCTGTCACACTTGTTCTCAAATATGACCGACACAACCACCTGACTACCGTCCTGCAGGTTACCCTGAATGTCATACACCTGAGTAACAAAGAAAAACAATAAAAACAGGTAATTTACCATTTAGTCACAGATTATTCTCCTCTTAAAATACAGTCAGAAAAAACATTCAAGAAACACAGCATTTCAGATGAACAACTCTGAAAAGAAAGGGAACATCGGAAGTTCCTAGAACCAGTTTGAACACATGGAGATGAACACAGAGACGTTCTCAGAAAGAGGAGAAACACTGCTGTGCTACAGAGGCATTCATGTTATCTGCCTCAGAGGACAGCCTGTAAAAAGAACAAGGACAGAGAAAAGCACATCTACCAAGGAGGTTTTAAAATATTCCGTCAGTGACAGAACTTGAAAAAATACCTCGTCAGCGTCTTCCATCATCTTTAAAGAGAACAAGAGAAAGTATTTGGGTTGATTTGTGTTTTTATTTTAAATGCTGTTGTTGCCTACAGAGCCCAGGTAGTGTCAGGTGCCAGAAATAAAAATAAAAGTAGAAGAAATCTGTTCACAGTTTTAGTACACATATGTTGTTCTGAACAAATCATTTCTCCCCCACACCAATCGTAGGGAAAAACGAGAATAGTTTACTAAATAATTTTAATCAAGTCGTATTTAAAACTGGACAAATAATTTTGATACATTCTCTTTTAATTATTGATCTTCTAACTTTTGCTTTAATCATGTACAGAGGAAGTGTGTATGTGTGTTTAGTGTTTGTTCTTGTTGCACTGAATGGGACTGCATACATTTTCATTGAACTTTTGTATAATAACAATAAAGATTCTGATTTTAACTGTCAGAGGAGAACTTAGGGACCGTCTGAAAAGAGCAGCATCTGAGAATAAAATATTCTCACAAATTATAACATTGTCCTAAATCAAGTGTTAGAATAACACATAAATGTTTGATGTGATCAATAATACAACAGTTGGTACTAATGGTGTTATTAAACATTACAGTCACGTGTTGCACTTTGTAAACAGTCCCTAAGCAGTTGTTTCAGTCTATTATTGTCTGATTTGTTACCTCAGAGATCTCTTCCCTCCCATCTCTGACTCAAAAACAACGCTCAACCCAGCACCTGCTGCACACAACACTCAGTTTAATTGAGTTTTGATTACAGCTTACATTCTGTTTTCTACAGTTGTTCTTGAATTCTGCTTTTTTTTAAGCGCTACTGATCCAAGAAACTAGAATAGTTCCAGCTTTAGCTACTGAACCCAAAATACGTCACGGCATTTGAAAATCTGTGCGCTCAGTTAACCAAACTGAGAACACATCTTTTACAGATCCATGGTTTACAGAACCAAGAGAACAGATTTCCACAACCTCTACTTGAATTTCTGCACTTAGCACTGATCTGCCTCCATAGTTGTCTCAGATAAATAACACATGGTAATTACTATTTTGGTATGAAATCACATGTTACAGATAATTAACCCTGCTTGACAAACAAGTCCATATTTACCAAACTATTTATTTATCCATCAATATCAACAATGTACCATTATTAAACTAGCTTTAAACCCCAACACTATCTGACTTTGTCTTTGGTTTAAATGGGAACTGTCCTGTTGGAAAAGTATGAAGACAAATGTATGCATTAGACATTAAACTGGGGAATTAAATGGTACAATCTAAATGAGGATAAATGGCGATGAAAAATAAAGAAGGCTGTTCTGCAGCAGTTTCCCAATCACCATCACTCACCATCTTGATGTAGGAGTTCTCAGCCAGCAGGCAGTAATTGGACATGGGCTGAAAGAAGAGAAGAGCTCAGGTCAGATCAGGCATTCTCTGTCACTCAGTGTGATAACCAGGCAACAGGAGCTTGTTCCATCTAGCTGCTGTGTAATACGTGTCTGTGTGAGAGGGAGAGTGTGTGTGTGTGATACTCAGAGGGATTAACCAGAGTTACTATGAAGCATGAGGATAAATTATTCTGCTTAAAGGGAAAATTAAGTTATTTGTGGATATCAGAGTTTTAATCAAGAAACAGAAGCACAGGAAAACAACAGGGTTTAATTACAGTTTAGCTTAATTATAATAGAGAATCAAATGGTTTGAAAACGATCTAGATCAATACATAAAGCTTTGTTTTAGGATGTTTTAACACTGACCGGGAGGGGCTCTTCCTCCTCCTCCACAGTTCCATTCTGCACCGACTCTCCACCTCCGTCACTGTGGTGATGATGGTGATGATGCTTCTTCTTCTTTTTCTTCTCCTTGTCTTCCTTTTCCTTTTTCTGCTTCTTCTTCTTGTGTTTGGATGACTTCTTATCAAAACAACAGATAAAAATGTAGACATTTTATTAGACTTTTGTAAAACAACAAATAAATAATATAAAAACTAACAGAACTTCTCCTGTAGAGACTACACAAACTCGCAGATTGATGGCAAGTCATTTACACAGAATTGTGAGAATGTGCTGCGTCCTGTCAGGCCTTTGTGAACTGGAATCTCAAGCACTGTGGCCAAACTTTGCAATTAACACATTATCAGCGGTGACTCACAGTCTCCTCCATTTCTGTGTCTTTGGGTTCATCGGGCTCGGAGTCTGGCGCCGTGACAGAGGGTGCCCCAGGCGCTGGAGCTGCTTCTGCCGCCGCTGCTACTGTTGCTACTTCCTGCTCTCGCAAACACAAAGAAACAACAACAAAAAAGAATTAGCAAGAGTGATCACAGTCACTTTGTTGTTGTCACTTCTGTGCTGGGAGAGCAAAGTACAGTTATTGTAAAAAAAATAATAATAAAAATCTACTGAGATCACCAATGATACATCAAAAACCACCACGATGATACAACACTAACCAAGTCTGAACAAGCTACACAAACTACATAAAAAGAAATACAGTCTAAATCCTGGTGCACAGGATTCCCGTGATGGCACAAGCATGTGCAACTAAAATCTGTTATTTGAGTGTGACTGCTAATGCAAAAACAAGTCTTCCATGTGAACATGCTGAAGCACGTTTCTGGGTCACCTTTCACTCCGGGGCTGATCGCTCCAACGATAAAACACACAAACATCTGACAGGCCTGGTTTCACTGAACTATTCTTCTTGTGTGAAGCTATTAAAGATGAAAGAGCACATTTATGTCTGTGATGTGACACAAGCAGACTTATACATTTAAATTAATAATGACATGTTTATAACTGCTGACAGACGAGATGAAGATTAAAGGAGGCTGTTTTCTGGATTTACAGGAAGACTTTTTCAAAAGCGTTGTAAAAAAGACAAAAGGGAGTCTTCTAAAATGATTAGGTCATGTTTACATTTAGGCTTTGATGGTGGCCATCTTGAACTGGATTGGGTCCAACAGTTAATCGGTTGTAGATATACATCTAATGATTACTTTCTAAAAGTTTCATTAAAATCCATCTGCTTGTTTATGAGATATTTTGCAAACATTACAGACAAACGAACACACACGTGCAAGCACAGACAAAAGCATTATCGCCTTCCTTTCACCTTCAGCAGTGGACGATAAGAGCGATCACAACCCCACATTGTGATGCAAGAAGAACGCAACCAAAACAAACACAATACAGACCAGATTTGTGCTCTGTGTCCCCACCTTCCTCCCACTATGACCTCAAGAACTGGCACTTTATGACGGTAACACTGTGTGTGCAAACAAACGCATGCTAGAAGACAGAGGGACGCATAAAAGATAAACACAACGGCGTTTTGTGACCTGTGAAAGAGAAAACTTTAAAAAGGTGTCCAAAATGAGAAAACTAAACAAAAAGTGATGCTTATCCAAAGATCACAGATACAGAGTGTAGGAAACCTAATGGAGGTTTATGAAACACAGTGATGAGGATGTGAAGGCAGAACATGAAGAGAGGAAAGGGGGGACGCGACTCAACCTGGGTTTTAGAGGGCACTGGAGCGTTTGAGAGCCAGAAATCCAGGTCCGAAACCTAGGAGAGGGAGGGAGGGAGAGGAGTGGCAGGAGGTGAGAGGGGTGAGGCCGCAAACAGGTTCTGCATCTTACTACTATTCATGAAAACAGATACAGAGATTACACTGCACTATTTCATGAATAAATCAAGTATTTGGCAAAAGAGTGCAGCGTCAGCTATGAGGAAACGGATACTTGATCACGAGAGCCGATTGAAAGAGAGGCTGGGAAGAAGCAATGGAAGTGCTGAGTCAAATATGATCAAATATATCTGTATCTAAACATATTCATAATTCAATTTTTAATCAAATGTTTTAAAATTAGCCAATCTCTTTTACACATAAAATATTAGATATTAAACTGGCTACATGAGAGACTGCTTTGTTTAAACACATTACAGAAGCACACCTCAGCGGAGGTGGAAGTGGGCGGAGCTGCCATTTCATTCGTTTCTTCTGCCTGGACCACAGGCTCATCCGCCTCACCCCCAAGAAGGTCCTCCTCCTCCTTCTCTTCAGGTTTGTGTTTTTTCTTCTTTTTCTCTTCTTTGCTCTTCTATAAAAAAAGAAGAAAAACTCTCCCCATCAGTCAGGCAGAGACAAAAACTCACTGAGTCATCGCAGCAGCTGACAGCTCTTTGATGTCGATCTGTAAATCTGATTTATAAAAAAACAGATTCAGATAAACCTGATTAAAACAGCACCTTTACCTTTCTATCCCTGTCTTTATCCTTCTTCTTCTCCCTCTTTTCTTTGCTGCTCTTCTTTTTGGGCTCCTGTGAAGCAACGTTTTCTCTCTCTCCATCTTCTGCTGGGCTTTTCAGAACCTCGACTGCACGGTGAGACCTAACTGGCAGCTTCTCATTGTCTGCAAGCGGCCTGGACAGATAAAAGATACAGAAACATTATAAATCTACTCATGAGACACTGGTGATATTTGGTGCCTGATCTTGAAACAAAAAAAGCTTTTAGACTTCCTACATTCTATGAATTAGTTACAAAAGCTGAACAAAGCATGTCAGGTGCATCAAACTGTCACACTCAAGCAAATATCTTAGAATTCAAAGCTTCAGTCAAAGCATTGTTCTGCCATTCCTGCTGCAGAGCTTCAGGCATCAAACCATCTCAGACGTTAAGAACCAAAGCATTCCTCCATTTTGAACTTGTGAGCTTTAACAACCCCCCCCCCCCCCC
>SSNR01000011.1:3698985-3770369 GCA_006937965.1 Callopanchax toddi
AACCCCCCCCCCCCCCCAAAAGCTTCGTTCTTTCAGATAAAAACGTGCAATGTGTCCCTCTGCTGGCTATCCTCCATTAAACAGAACTTTATGTAATGTTCATGTTATTACTTTGTCCTCTAGATGTACAGCACTAAATCAGCTCTCAGACATTCTTGTAATATTTTAACGTATTCTTCATTGAAAATTTTCAACAATTTTCAATAAATTTTTACTATCCAATAAGTTTTCCACTCACTTCAGAAATTAATTTTTAAAACGTGTCCACTTTTCTAATTTTTTAAGCACATGCAATGTGCTCTCAGAGCCAGGTATAGGAACTGGGCAGAAAATGAGTGAACATCAGCAAAAGCCTCCATAAAAAGCTTTGAAAGAGTACTAGCACCGTTTGAGCTCACACTGGTTTAAGAGAGGGAATGTCTGACTGAACTCAGCTGAGACAGAGCTGACAACTGTGGACAAAATAAGTAGTTTTAATTCCTGTAATGAGTCTTCTAAATGCATATTGATATGTTCTATTTTGAGGGGGGAAAAGTGACAAAATGCTTTTAGAAGCTCATTTCAGGAGGACAGGCAGCAACAAGATTGAAGTCCTGAAAATATCAGCATTAGTTACAAAATAATTCCAGTTATTTTTTGTTTTTATTATTTTAACATAGAAATACTTTTATTTTGAAGAGCAAAACTGTTTGTTCAGGATCACCAATGCTGATATTGTCAAGCTGAGTATAAAACCAGAGAAAGAGGAAGAAAGGCATCAGGATCAGAGAAAAGGGATGCTGACAAATGGGTCCAAAGCTACAAGCAGTCTCTACATTTAAAATACAAGGAAAACAGAGCAGAGAGGAAGCAAGAATTGTGAGTTCCAAACTGTAAAAAGACATTTATAAGTTGAACAAACGGACAGTAAGGGAGCTGGAGGCCGTCAGAGCCCGAGTCCTGTGGCTGGGATGCTACTCACCTTTTCCCAGCTGATTCCACCAAACTGCCCCCCCACAAAGAGGCAGTGATGGTTGTGTGTATGCATAGAAGAGAGGAAGCAGAAGACCATGAGGGGTGTAAGGAAGGGAAAAGCCAAGCCACAGTGGCTTCAATGCTGTGGCCAGAAAGCTCAAGAAGATTGAACCATCACAATACTCCATTTACTGTCTAAAAACAAATTTCTCAATGTTGCAGCTTGACTTTCACTTTATAACAAAACACTGGATGTCAGAAGCTCAATGGAAAATAAGTTAACTCCATAAAGGACCACTGACAGTAACAGGATGCACCAGGTTCAAACCAGGTTTCAAATCTAAAAAAAAATTAGAAAAACTCAAACCACTTAAAAGACTGGAGCTGTTCTCAGGAACAGATAAAACAGCTGCAATAAAATATCACTAAAAGTAGAATAAAAACAAGAACTCATCTGTAGTTTTGGTTTAGTAAAATAAGAATTAGAATGAAGGTTTGGGTGTTTTTGTTGAGATTTGAGAAAATGCATCATTAAGCGGTAAAAGTCTGACCACACGCAAAACTGGGATCAATATAGTTTGAACTCACTTGTCCAGGTCAATGTCCAGAGCTTTGTGCGGGTCAGCAGGGTCTCTTTCATCATCATCACTGGGTAAGGCATTCTAACACAACAAGAATAAACAAACAGGAGATCATTTGCTGATTCATAACACATTATATGAGATGTGAGGAACCAGTCAAAGGCACAATGATTATACTGTATAATCAAACTTATGGAATTATTTTGCTACAACAAACAGATCAATCTACAGTAGAGGTTTTGTGTTATTTGCAGAGGTAAAAGATGCAACCTGAACTTGTAAATTTGACTTAAAAAAAAAAAACTAGAATTCTTTTTGGTCCAAAGCTAAATCATATATGTGTTTGTGTGTAACCGAGGCTTGTCTAAACATTATCCATTCTAACGTTTCCTATTAAAGTCACACTGAGCCTACCTCTGGCATCTCCTCCGTTACAATGTCAACCATGTGAGCAGGTGTGATGTCCTCTTCACTCTCCGGACCAGAATCATGTTTCTTCCCTCGTCCACTGCGCTTTTCTTTCCTCTTCTTCTTTTCCTTCTTCTTCTTCTCTGCTCTCTCCTTCTGACGGCGCTCCTCTTCCATTTTCACGTACTGGTCGGACATAGGCAGACCTGGGCGACAAAATGTGAATTAAAAACTAACAAATGTGTTTGGAATTATGTGGAAACAGGATTGTTTGGAAGCTGAATCCTGGATGTACCGTCATGCTAAACATCAAACATGCCATTTAGATCAGGAGTGTCAAACTCCGGTTCTTGAGGGCTGCTGTCCTTCTAGTATCAGTATTTATCCTGATAAAACACAACTAAATATTTTGTTAAATTACATCTTAAGCATTCCATCAAGTTCTATAGAAGCCTGTTAATCATCCACTGATTCAAACCAGGTGTGATGGAGCTGAGAAACATTTAAAACATGCTGGATGCAGCACTCCAGGACTGGAGTTCCCCCCCTGATTTAGATTAATGCGAGTTAAACAGGTGTTGTGTGTTATTGTCAGGATAATATCTGCCACCTGGGACTTTGAGAGGCACACTGAGGTCAATCTGCACAACGGGGATGTGCTCCACTCCAGGAGCGTCCTGATACACCTACACAGAAGAACAACACTCTTTATAACGATACAGTCCTTATGTTTAGTAAATACTCCGTACAGCTTTAAAAAGTACTACAATTAATAAATTATTAGTGAAACATGGTAGACAGACCTTTTGAGAGGATGGAGAAGCCTTGATGTAGAATGGATTATTAGCTTGCTCCTGTTTTCTGGCTTCTCTCCTCTGGGAATGAGGAAGTAAAATCAGCAGCATGGATTAATCCATTGATAACATCAGTTTTAGAAGAACTGATCCACATGGGAAGCTGGATTAATCACAGTAAAACTCTGAGATGATCGATACAGTCTGCTGAAACAACAACTACAGGAGTTTGACAACATTTCCAAACACACATCTGTCTGTTTAATGTTGAATTTACTGAATGGTTAAATAAAATGTCGTCATATATGTGAAAAGGTTAACAGGACAAAATATATTTAAAAAAAAAAAATATATATATATATATATATTTATATATATATATATATATATATATATGTATGTATATATAGTGCGGTTCATGAGTGCGTACTCTTGCCAGCTCTTTCTCGTCCACCTCTGTGTGACGAGGGCGGGAGTGTTTCGGCTCCTCCTTTGCAAAAATTGCCTTTGGTTGCTCGTCCTCAGACTCGCTTTCAGATGGAGGCTCATTGATCCAAGCATCCAGGTCCAGGCTTCATAAACAAAAACATGCACAAATCATTGGTAACAGCTCAAAGAGGTATGGATTTAGAAAAGTTTCAGAGTTTTTTTTTTTTTTTTTTTTTAAAGGTAAATACAGAAACCTTGTATTTGAAATCAGAAACACAGCTCAAAATATGCAACAATGTTTGTTGTGAATCTATTACTGTAGTGAGTAAACTCACCCTTCAGGAACAGGTACTTTCTTCTGTGCTTTTGGAGCTACGGGGTTGAGTTCTCCAGCAAACAGTGCACACACTTCTTCCGATACTTCTACATCCTTCTGCTGAAGTTTCTGAATGTACTTGACCAGTTGAAGGATGCAAGATGCCTGAAGAAAGGAGGCAAGCCAAAACAGATTACAGCTACGTTGTGGATTGTTATGTAGCTTTCAGATTCTTAGCATTTTAAAGCTCAGTAACTTTTGCTTGGTGCGACTCATTTGTTCTTACCCTTTCCTGCACTTCCAGGTTGGCGCTCTGAACAAACAGCGGTAGCCTGTCAATCATCAGCTGACTGGCTTCCTGTGCAGTTGTGCTGTCTGTGTTTCCCTCCTGACTCTTCAGCACAGTGGCAAACAGCTTGGCTGCATTCTGTACATACACAGCCTGGATGTGGCCTGGTAGCGTGGCCACCTTGGGCCTCAGCATGGCCTCCAATGTCTGCATTGGGTTCTCCAGGTGTCTGAGAAAAATCACAGAAAATGTTAAAACACAGTATACAGAACTTGTTTTATGTTTATTTACTTAGCAGACCCCTTTATCCAAAGCAACGTACAACAATTAACCTATCAGGAATGTTGTGATTGTAAGGGGGAAACAAGAGTACTGGAGGAAACCCACACATGCATGGGGGGAAAATACAAACTAGATACAGAAAAGCTGCAGCTGGGAATCAAACTTGCAACTTTCCTGAAGCAAGGCAAAAGTACCACCATGCACCCATACGCAATCTGAAGGAATTGTGACTGATTTTGACTTTATAGGAAAAAAACAACAGAAAACTCCACTAACTCAGAGAACTCCCCACAGATCCAGGCCGCAGCATACAGCACTTCACAGATGCCATTTCGCTGCGTGTTGCCGGTCAGCATGTGGGCGTTGTCCAGCAGAGTCGCCATCTGAGCAACAGCAAAAACCCGGATGGCTTTGACCCGAATAGCAACATCCAGCATCTGAGAGGCGATGAGGTGGCCGTGCCGTGTGCCCTCTAATCGGGTCAGCTCCACCAGAATACTGATGTACCTGCCAGGCAGATATAAAGAGGATGGCATTTAAAACTCGGAGTGGAAAAAACGTGAAACAGAAATATTGTTACGCTAATGAAGAGCAGAACAAACCATTCAAAGTTGGTGATGTATTGATAGTTGCTTTGGCTGCAAATGTCGATGATCTTTGTGAGTAGTTCATCTCTGTAGGTGGTTCCTTCTGCTTTGTCTACATGTAGCATCAGCTTCTTTACAATCTCCATCAAGTTCTTCTTGGACACCTGGGGGGAGATTAAACCAAAGGAGTGTGAAGTTTTCACTGTACAAACTAACAAAATTAGATTGACAGAAAACACTGGATTTACTAGATTAAGCTTGAGTGAAGATTTTGTACATCAAACTATGGGGTTATAAAAATCTGATATGTTTTAGAAAAAGTGCTTGAAAGAGGCAAGAGCTTAAACAAATACAAGAAGCTTTAGATTATCACGCACGCACACTTTGAGGTTATTCTCTTAACACATAATGTGTCACAGACAGTCATCCAGTGCCGTTTAAAATAAAACCCAAACCCAGTATGTATCTAAGCACAAGGAGACCAGTAGTTGTTGTTTCATACCATGCCATAGAGCAGGTCCAAGGCTCTGAGACGAATGGACTCATCTTTGTCGTCCAGACACTGGAGGATGAGGTCCTTATGAGACTGCACTGACTTGGGGTGGGTCTTCAATATCTTTGACATGGCGAGCAGGCCCAAATATTTCACTGCATTATAACAAAACAAACACAAAGTTTCCTGAAGAAAATGACAAAAGTTCAGTCTTTACTTAAACTTGCAGGAGCCTGTTTAAATCTGTAAATGATTAAATAAATAAATAACTACTTCTACAACAAATCCATGAGCTGATCTATAAAGTGCTGTATTTTATATAAAGGAAAAACTAATGAAACGCAAAACACAGAACAATGGAAAGGACACACACACACACACACGACAACAAAGACCTTTTGTTTTAACCTTTGTTCTGTCCTTGAAGTTTTTGTTTTCTTTTATAATTCTGAAAATCTGCTCAAGCACGGGGCTCTCTCCATTGTTTTATCTGGCAGAGACCAATGCCTCTCAGGTTGCTGAGTCAATAAACGTGTGCAGCGGTGACCTTAGGGGTCAGGTAACGATCATCACCACATTGTAAAAATAACCAAGGATGTTGTTTTGGAAGAAGAGCAGAGGACAATGAAGGGTGTCACCTATAGCTCCGCTTGAATATTGGAATAATCACAACAGCTGATCAGTATGTTGAGGGACATTTTTTCAAATTGTTGGCAACTTGTTAACGTGACAAAATCCTAACGGCAGAAAGTAAGATTGTATTTTATCGTTTCCTTCATCCAATATCAACCTGAGCAGCCCTGACTTCACCATTAAATTGTCTTCATAATCCAGAGAAATGCTGTACTTTAAGGGTGTCTTTCATGATGCTTTTAGGCAAACAAAGATCCAGTTTGACTCGTGTTCTTTCTCTAGTTTTGTAGTAGAAATTGCTGCATAAATGAATAAAGCTTCTTACAAGGCACCTCATGTGCAGGCCACACTGAATGAAAGGAGTTTGTAACCCGAGTCAATGTACAGGACACAGCTGGCTCGGCACCGTCCAACAGGCCACGCTGTGAGGCTCAGATGCAGAAAATACGCTTACAGAGATCAATGGACTGATGCTGTCCCAAAAACTGGACATGTTAGAACCAGAAGATAAACAACTAATTTATGCCACCAGTTTAATGGGTTATTTCCACTGGCTTTGCACACACCAACTCCAGATTACCGTTTATAAAAATGTAGCATCTGATTCTAACAGGGAGCCAAAATATTAGGTTCTTTAACATAATACTTTTGAGCAATAGTCCAGTAATTTATCTGTAAAGATCAAACAGTTTCTAAACATAATGAAATCCAACAAAAAGTCCAGTAAAAGAATAAAACTACAGGTTCCCCACCTGGATCTACTGATACAAGCAGCCTACTGTCTACACCACTCACACAACTATCTACAAATCACAGTCCAGATAACTCGAATGGCTCAATAAACTGATGAAGTTAAATGCTGACAGGCTTTAGTGCAGATGAATTGGGGCAATACGTATAAAACAAATACTAATCCTTTGTTTCTGTTACAGAAGTAAGCTTTAAGAATTTTACATAAAGTACATCCAAGAGAACATACTAATGGATTGTTTGTTCAGTCATAAATTATAAAATTCAGAGTTTTGATTAATTTGAAAACTGTACTAATTATGTTCAAGGCTAGAAATAAGTCACTGCCAACACAGTTACAGAAGTTTTTTGTTTTGATCACAAATAATGAAAAAAGTAGAAAGAAATCTGAGTTTAAAAGAATATTTGTTCGCACTACATTAAAGCAAATGTGCATTTCAATATATGGAGTAAAACTATGGAATAACCTGGATGATGATTTTAAAAAATGTGCAACTACTGATCAATTAAAAAAAATGTATAAAGAAAAAATGCTAAAATCCTATGATCTTGTGAGTTAATGATAGAGGATTGATATGCTTTAGTTCTGGTATTGTTTGTGAAGATAAAGCTGTTTACTTTTTGTGTATAAGGCCATTTTGTAATTTATTTTGTCTTTAGTTGAAGGGGGTAGGTCATATAAGATTTTTTCTTCTTCCTCCCCACTTTTCACTCAAATGATTTGTATTCTGGTTGGTATTTTGTATTTTGATTTGACGTTTGTATATTGAATTTTTTGAGTGAAATAAACTTATTGAATTGAAATTGAAAATTGTTGCCTCAATCCAGGACAAACCACAGAAAGTTGCAACTTTGCGTGCTGTCTGGAGGAAATTATGTGACATAAGAACAATGGTATTCCAAGCAGGCCTCCATAATAGAGGAAAATACGGCGATAACATTCGAGTTATCCAGAATCAGGGGTCTATGGTGTTGTCGTCTACAAGGATGGACTGTTCCAGTCAGAAACACACAGACAATGAGAAAATGACACACTGCAGGCATTGACAGAGGGCTCACAGTTCTGGTCCGAGTCTTCTATCAGGATTCGCAGTTTCTGCACACAGAGCTATGGGAACGAAACAGGAGAAGAACAGAAGAGGAGGAGAGATCAATTAACACGACTTTCCACACCAGTTTCAGTTCAATCACATGAAAACACACAAAAACAGAAATGGAAGAGAAAACTGAGCTCCTAAACTGCTTTTATACAGGATGCAGTGCGAACTTATTTACATCTTTCTCTCATGCAGCTGCAGAACAGATTTGTGTTCATCCCACATGGCTCCCATGAAGACATCGTTCTTGTACATTTTATATTATTGAAATTTTATTGGTGGAGGCTCTAAATAAGCCTAATTGGCTTTTGCCTCCTCCTGCACTGGTTTTTAAATTCTTTGTCTTATTATGTTTGTATTTTTATTGTGCAAAAAAAGAAAAAAAAAAATGAAGACTGTACTTTTAAGTTCAAACAACTTCAGTTTCGTCTCAGAGCTCTGTGATGACACCTCGACATATCTAATCAGAGATATGCACTGGAGTGTGTGTTTGTCCATCGACTGCTGTGAGTTAATCATGTCGGGGTTCTATAGAAGTGATCGACTGCCTGAGTTTAGTTATTTTTATTTCAAGAGGTCTGGTGTTGCCGTCACGTTGTCACATACACAGATATAAAGGTGTCATAAAGGTCAAACTCCCTGAATGAGACCAAAGCTGCAAAGAACTGCAGATATTATGAACCCAGATGATCTCAGCTGTTGCTAGTCTCATCTGCCTCTTAATCCATAAAAGCTTTCATCTAACCATTTGACAGGTACATCCAACATCAAAGTCTAGAAGCTGGAAAAGCAATCTGGGTACTTTTTGCATGTATCCAGCTCTCTGCTTTGCATCATTCCTCCACAGAAAATGAAGCACACACTGCATGCTGTGTGAAAGTAGAATGAACCTAAACCGTTCTAAATAGTTCAATTTTTTTGTATTACTGAGTTGGAGATGAGAAAAAATGTCTTCCTTGCATATTTGACAGTCTCTATTTCTATGCAAGCTGTGTCTCATCAGGCAGACTTGTGACAGCATGCATCAGGATTCAACTGGAGTGGAAATGGTTCATAATGAGCATTTCTAAAGATGGAGGGCAGAAACTTGAAGCTCTACCTGGATACTAGCACTGTGGTTAGGCATCCCAGAGGACAAGGAAATCAGCACTGTAATGAGGAACAAGAAGGCAATTAGACCTGAATATCAAACTAACCCTAAATCCATTTAACAAATCCTAAACAGGTCTGTGATGTAGCAGAATACTAGAATTATACAAACAAACTTAAACAGATTCTCAGTACTGACCTGCAATAACAGTGTTGACACATTCATACAGCAGAGACATAGCAGAAGTACTGTAAGAGAGGAAGACAGGGTAAGAAACAAAAAGCAAATGGAGATAATTATTAGTTCATGCATTATATGAGACTCACCCTCTATAGAAGAACTGTAAAACAGAATTTCATCTCACCTGTGGATCAGGTTTGTCAGAGGTTCAATAAGCTTCTTCCCCAGCCTCGGTTCCAGAGGTGTGAGTGCACCAAACTGGAAAAGAGTGAAGCGACCCTTTTGTAAAATCCAACTATGTGATTTACATTTGTTTATCTATTTTATGGTAGAAATTTGAACAATATGTACTATAAAACATCCTGCTGACTTACCAGCTTGATGATCTTAATGAGAACCCAGTTGTTAGTAGAAGACGTCATGAGTTTGAAGAAAAGTGGAGCCAGAGACAGGTAGTTCTTGGGATTTCTCCTGGCCAGCTCACAGATAACATTTACAGCTGCTGACTGGACACCTAAAAATAAAAAAAGAACAAAATCAAATCTTAAGAAGGTTCACCACTTTCAAAAGAAACGATTTAAATAAAACTTTGAAATGCAGGTTTTGTGTTGCAGACGTGACATGATTTGAATTGGGTACAAAAAACTATGTGCAACAACATAAAGACTAAATGCATATTCAAAAGCACTTTTTATGTACAGCAGTTATTAAGCTATCATAATAAGTAAAAAAAAAAGTTCCAGTGTGCTTTAAATCAGTGATTTCATTTCCTGGTTCTTGCTGTAAACTGCCCCACTCATTTTAGATGCATTTCTGCTCCAACACACCCAAATCAAAGGACTGAATTACCTCAACAGCTTGTCTATAAGTTCTGACATCAGTTTAAACCAGGTGTGTGAAAACAACAAAACATCTCAAACACGTAGAGCATTGAGTCAGGATAAACAGGGTAGAGAAACACTGCTTGAGATGTTTATCATTCTAGAGTTTACTTTTTAAGAGCGCTTGAAACATTTTCTACAGATTCTGTTAAAAATCTAAAGCTCTACTGATAACCTCTGTGCCAAATCTGCAGCACCTGCCAAGCTGTTTTAAAAGCCAGATTGTGCAAACGTCACCCTGTCAGTGATTTCATTATAGATCTGACAAGTGATGCCAGGCATCTCCTGGTTACTGGTGGAAAAGAAATACTCTGACAAAAACAAAAAGCTGTGCTGAAGAGGTGAAATGGCTTCAAATCATTTGACATTTTCACAGGAGTGAACTGTTGTGTATTTTCTTGCTATAAAGCTGGATAGTCATAGGAGAGAATTCCTTTTGGTTAAAAACAACCACCACAAAACCTTTTTGGCAGCATTACAAACATCCTATTTCATATTGCCTCTTGCTGAATAATATATGGGATTCAGATGACAGGATGTACAAGTCCCCAGAAAGCTTCTACCATTTAGGATTTGCCTAAAAACGGCAAACAAACCTGACCCAAAGCAACGAGAGTAAACGAAAAAGAGAAGCTGTCCTGTGTAACAAACCTGGATCTGGATCCTCCAGTTTCTCCTTGAGCCTTGGAAAAGCGGGGCGGAGGGATTCTGGGTACTTCAAAAACACCTTATACATGATTAACACTGCTTTCTTCCTGATGTACGGTTTAGTGTGGGACATCTACGGTGAACAAAACAGCAAAAACAGATGAGACAGTTGTGTTCAAACTGTCAAAAATGACATGTTTTATCTGTGAGATTCTTAAAGAAAAAAGACCTTGAAGAAAAACAAAAAGTGATGTAGGGGGGGGGGGGTCATGTTAGTAAACTTGACATTTTCTGCATGACTCACCAGTGTCATGATGTCATTAGCAAGATCCCGAGCCAGATCAGGAGTCACAAAGCAGGAGAGGCCAGTCAGGGCAACACCTGTATCGTACTGGTTTGGGCTACTGAGATCCTGGAGAAAAAAAAATTGTAAAAATAAAAGATTAAATAAAACAGAAACAATATGGGTTAGAAATGAAGTACAGGGACGTTCACTGGGTGCACCAAACAAGTGCATCACTGACCTTTCGGATTTGATTGGTTGTCAGCATGATGACATCTGTGCTCTCATGAAAGCACTGTGAGGCTGCTAAGTAACCAATCCTCTGCAAGGAGAAAAGCAGACGAGAAAAACAGAAACATTTATTATAGAATATCAACAATATATTTAGCAGTCACAATTTTACAGTAAAAGTATATGAAGATGTCAGGTTAATTTACAAGACCTGCATTGTGAGCAAAAATGGTAATAATGCAGTTTTACCTTGTATGTGAACTTCGAGGAGCTCATGACTTCAACAATGTTGAAAGCAGCCCAGCTGACATCATAGCCCAACATCTGAAGCTGTAACACAAAAGAGACAAACTGTAAATAGAAGCAAAAACGGGATTAAACCGAGAAACTATCTGATCTGAGCTGGAAGCTCTCAAAGGGAGCGTAGCTGCCAGCTGAAGCAAGATGTTGACAAAAATAGAATGACTGATAACATTTGTCCAGGTGCTACTGGTAGCTAGATCAGGTTCTGGGTAAATCTTTGGTAATATAAAATTTGCACATGCAATCTTACACCTGTTTTGTAAAAACAACTCTGGCTAACAGGCTGCTTTTATAGAACAACAGTAAAGTTTTAACAGAAACAATGAAATAAGACTTTCATTTTGTGGCCTGTTAAAACTAAACTCTGTGTTGCTGTTTCCAGAATAATCAGCGCTATTTTAGTCATTACAGGTGACTAATGTGACAAAACTTCACCAAGTTACAGAATTTGTTTTCTCTGCAAACAAACCGTCCAAAAATGAACTGCAGTATATCCAACTTCATTTAACAATACAATACTTTGTGTTAAAGTTTACTCACATTGAGAAAAATGTTACATGTTCTGAAATAAGTCAGGCATTTCAATAAAAATATTCTTCAACCTCATCATTGACTTTATTATAGTCAGAAAGAGGCCTTGTTTGTGTTTTGACAGCAGTTTGCCTAAAAGTTATTGATCAGGAATGCTTGAGTCTGTGATTATCTTGAAGAATGTGAGGTGCACTTTAAGCTTTAACCTAACTGATGCTTCAACCAAAAGAAGCAGAAGAGTTAAACCGACAGGCGCACACAGGGTCTCATCTGAACAAGTATGAGTGGAGGTAAAGAGCAGATGTGTCAGAGCCAGAGTATCTGGAAGGTGAAAGATCTTACGTAGGTGAGCTTGCACACAGCATTGGCTTTGACAGCGATGTTGTCTTGCTTGAGCTCCTGTTTGATCTCATCAATGCACGTGGAGATGTATTTGGCCTAAGGACAGGCAAAAAAGAGGACAAAGCAAACAGCAGATCAGATTAGGTAGAGTAATATCCGGAGTGCTGCATTTCTACTGAGAGAAAAAAAAAAATCCTGGAAGCTCTGTTGCTTTCCATCTAGCCAGCAGAGAGAGAACTAAATGAACAAGTTTGATCTAATCAAACCTTTTTTTTACATTTTTTTTTTATCAGTTAATACTTTTACTATCACACTTGTTGTAGCTTTAGGGAGGATACTAAACCAGTGCCTAAACAACAAACAAATAAATATTGTCAAAATATTTCATAAAACACACAAAAAACAAACAGAAAATGTAACAGAATAATGACTAAAAGTTATATTGTATCCGACTTTAAAAGCTTATTCATCAGTAAACTAATAATAACTACGGTAATCATCTTTGAACTAGTTGCCCTCATGACTACAGCTATAATCTAATATATTGTTGGAGAAATTGCGAGCAGTCAGCCCATTTTATTCAGCAGTGGGGAGTGAGCCAAATCAGACCTTTAATGCAAGAAATCAGTAAACCATTGTTGGAGCAACCTAATAAAACAAACACATATAGCTGAGTAGAGAGTGTGCTGGTCATGTGTGTGCAGTCATGAGACAGCACACTGACAGGAGGAGGGGGGGTGGAGGAAGGATTGCAGCAACTCCATAAGAAACTGTGGGTTTGGTGTAGCAGAAAGTCGGCAGGGAAATTAAACGTACCAGAGACACACAGTAATTATTCACAACACTCCTCTTTGATTACCAATTCAGCACATACTAAAATAACTGAAATAGTTGATGGAAGGTCAACATGAACAAGCCACTGGACAGCAACAGACTTGGGCTGGAGATAAACGTAAGGTCCTGTGTTTTCCAAACTGTTATTTGATCCTAACTAGAGCTCTGTCCTGTCTTTAAACAGACGACACCTCCAAACAGCTCCAAAACCCTTCCAAAGAGCAACCATCCTGAACTATTTGAGGACATCCTCACACCTTTCCTCAATATGCCCTCTGTTCCAGAGCTTGAAAGAGAGCGAATGAATGAGCTGTGCAAATATTTAGCTCACATGTGAAAACTGGGAGTATGTTAAAAATGTGGGCTTACTAAGAAGGGGAAAAAAAGGCAAGAGACACACATGAGTACGCACACAGAGTATTAATATTTCAGCAGACCATCCACTGTTGACAGGGCAACCAGCACCTTATCTAGACGGCCCTGGTTAGGTTACTGCAGCCGAGGAGCGACTTACACTGAATCAAGAGATCAAGAGCCTTAAACAACACAGCTGATCTAAGGGATTGCTTTTTATTTACAAATAAATGAAAGGTGCTTAAAATGATGAATCAATTTTCTTGTTTTACCCCTGCTCAAATGCTAATCTAATGATTAGATTGTAAGGTTAAGAAAAATGTCCCACTGAGAAAGACTCCTAAAGTTATCAAATTAGACAAACTACTTTTAACACCTGGACTGCAGCTGGTTGCAGGTGTGCAGTGATACAACCCTGGGACTTTACCTTTACAAACCTAAAAGTTTAGGATGATGTAATGTAGAAAACATGGCCGCCCTCTGAGCTGGTTATCATTATCAGTCGCTGGATGAAATGCTTGCCAACTCATTTTGAACATTTTATGTTGATTTAATATCCAGACTAGTTTCAGTCGCTTTGATGATCTTAAAATGAGACTTAATTCAAATTGGATTATACATCATCACACCATTCATTCATCAGCAAACTTATTTAAATTTTGTAAGCTCAATGTGCACAGTCACTTAAAGGATTTGACAAATTTAGAAACTGCTGCAGAATAAATAATAATAATAAAGACCTGCTGGTGAGGATTTGGCCCTGAAGCCCCACAGCTGAACCACACAGTAAAAAGGCAACCAAACTATAAGTTGCCACGTTTTTCACTTTACAGCCATTTGTTCTCTTTATGTTGTCTTACATCATCTTGTGTCTCTTATAGTCGCTTTTTGTTTCTTTCAGGTAGATTTGTGTATTTTGTTTTGGGTTATGAGTGTCTGTCTGTACTCATTCATGCAGCTGTTTGTAAGTTAGTGTGCTAAACACCAACATTTCTGTGTGTGTGTTTTTTTTTTTTTGCAACTTGTATTTTGTGCATTATTTTAGTGACTGGTTTCATTAGCCCTGCGCCCTGAGGGAGGCCGGTCATACTGTGTCCCTGGTTTGGTCCCAGTTATGCTGAAGTAAGTTCCTGGTAAACGGTGATTCATTTCCACCTTCTTTCTCTGAGTGAACTGTCAGCACAACCCAGCCTTCCTTGCTCACACCTAGCTTTGTTCTACAAAGCCAGCGACAGTTTACAACAAGCAATTTGTCCCTAAGCAAACGTCAACCAGCTACATAAACAACTGGGTCTAGTTAACCGCTAGCTAGTGGCTGAAACAACTAGCTAACTCCTCAGGGTTAGCTGGTAGTTAGCTAGTCGGTGTAACGGTGATAGCTAAATGAGTTGACTGAAAAAAACAAACGAAAAAGACGAATGAATGAAGGTTTAAGATGTTGACAGCATCTGCTCGTTTCACCTCATCTTCCTTGTGATTCCTGATGCCACGTACTAAATCCTGGAGATTTTTGTCGAACATCCGATCGATGCTCCCTTTGACAATCTTCAAAGCCATGACTGTCTGCGACTTGTACCGCTTCTGTCCTGCGGGGCCAGGCGCCTTGCGGGGGGAGAGAGGTCTTCTTAGACTAGTTTCTCATCCACCCGGGGTACCGTGCGTTCAGGGTCCGCAGCAGCTAACCGAGCCCGGGCAGGTGAAGCTGCTGAGGCCAGACGGGGCGTCCTGAGCTGTGCAGAGACGCTGGCAGTGGATCTGTGTAGGAAATGGCTGACAAAATGGCGTCTAAAGTCAGCTGACTGGAGTGTTATGCGAGATTCTCATGTGGGAATCAGTGGAATTAAAGGTCTAGAGTCCCCAGTTCAGTCTGGAGCAGCTAGCTACAGCTAATGGATAATAATAATAATAATAATAATAATAATAATAATAATAATAATAATAATAATAATAATAATAATAATAATGGGTCTCTAAGAGCACAATTATTACCATGGACATTTTCAAATCAACAAATATATATATATTTAGTTTATTACTTACTGAAATAAGTTATTTAATTACATTATAATTTTCTCTAAAATGTGTTATTTCTACATGCAAATGAGTCTTCATCAATCCACACAATCAGTATTGTTATCAAATAAAATTAATTGATGTATATTCATAAACATAATTAAAATATTATTAATAAAATATTGTCAGCAACATTTTTTTAAATAGTTTTAATGGTCATTTCTTTATTATTACCCACAAATAAGACACAGCTGGAGGGGTAGAAGCAGCTAGGCTATTTTAATTCAGCTCACGATGATCTAAACTTAAGAAAAACCCTAAATAAAATCAACAAATCAAGATATTTTAATGAATTTTGAATAAGTACTGCTTAAGGCAACTTCATTCTGTTTTGAGGTCTTAAATTTGTAGTGTTTAGAACACATTTATGTTAAAAAAATAAACTTCAATCCTGATTGAGTTGCTCCATTCATTTTTGTTAAATTGATCCTCTCTCTTTTATTGTTATTTGTCTCTTTTCTCTCTGCCTGTTCACTCTGTTCCATCCAGGGGCGGTTCTAGGAGGAAGCCAGGGTGGGCCAGTGCCCACCTGACAGCAAGCTTGGCCCCCCTGCTAAGTGCTGATCAGTACAGTCACTGAAATGATAATCAAGACATCAAAGTCTTTTTGCAAAATAGTTTTATTTTTAAATTTATTAAAGTTATTGTGTCCAAAGCAACTGTAACTAAATTGCTGTTATTACAGTATATTGCTGTAATTATGCACTCAAATTTGAAAAGGTGCTCCCAAACTAGAGAGGATATCCCTCGAATGAGTTCTGGGTCTTCCCAAAGGTCTCCTCTCAGTGGGACCTGCTTGAAAAACCTTTAGAGGGAACTAACCAGGAGGCATCCAAATCAGATGCCTGAACCACCTCAGCTGACTCCTTTCAATGTGGAGCATTGGCCCTACCTGAGCTGATGAAGCTCCTTATTTTTGAGGCGGAGTCCAGCTGTGTGCCTACAGAGGAAGCTAAATTCATCTGCTTGTATCCAGGATCTCATTCTTTTGGTCATGATCCACATCTCATGGCCGTAGGTGAAGGTTGTAGACAGACCAGTACATTGAGGATTTTTTCCTTTCGATTCTGCTCCCTCTTCCTCCCGCCAGACAGAAGCAGTGCTTCATTACTGAAGACCTGATCTGTCTCCTGCTCCAACACTCAGAACAAGACACCAAAATACTTAAAACTCCTCCACTTGAGATTCCCAACCCAGAGGGAGAATACCTCGTGGTGTATCCTGCCATAAATTCAATAAACCTAAATACACAATAGGAGGAGTATCACACTCCTCCTGTCAGAGGAAATCTGCTCTGAAACAAAAAGGCATTCAGATCTACCACTTAACAGCCTAAATTGTCCAAAAAAGACAGGTTTTAACATTTTTATTTTAAAAACCAAGATTCAATATGTGTTCACTGACAGGCAGTAGGATTAATAAGCTGAGTGTTTGTGTGTTTTGATCAAGCTGCAAAACTTATCAGTGAACAAAACTCTAAGAGGCTCTTTGGTCATAACTACTTTTTGCAAAGTAATCCTCCACATAAAATATTTACATAAAACTGTAAAAAGTTACCAGAAAACGAGAATCAAAACCATGCTGAGATTTTTATTCAAGTCTCAACTACGTAATAGAAATGCTTTACCAATTTACATAGCACTAAAAACACGTTTATGCACATGACGGGAAAATGTCAAAATAGGCTGCATCTACAGGAGATCTGCACTTGTTTTGGCCGGTTTACGATCTGTACTTTTATGTAACTTACTGAAAGCAGACACTACACAGGAGAGTGCAAGTTGTTCACCTGCACAGTAATTATTATTTTAGACAAAAGTGTAATCGTTTGAAAACAAAGCAATAAAAAAGTAGATGGGTGTCAGCCAGGTGGAAAATATGTTTTCAAGTGACTTTTTACATTTTAACTGAAACCAGACCACAAAATAAAATAAAAAAATTAACATATAGGACATAAACAGTACTTCACCATTCTGACTATACACACAGACAAGAGGCCTTTGTGATGTTTGGCAGGCTTTATAAAAATGAAGCAAACAGATGAGAGCTGCACAAAACCCTCAAAGCAACAGATGAACACCTAGAGCCCAGGTCTTCCTCTTCACTTTATAAAAATTAGTAAAGTTTCATCTCATATTACCCAGGTTAAGCCCACTTCGAGCTAAAATGTAATCATTCAGTTTTTGCAGAGTATTACAAATCGTGACAAAAATACGTAGCCAGGAGTTTGAGCTGAGGATCCAGGACAGAGCAAAAAGTTACGCAAAAGGAGAGGTAAATTAAAAAAAAAAAAAACAAAAACAACAAAAATAAAACATTTGTGCAGCGCTACAAATTATCACGCTAAAAAGCATTTCATTCTGCCGTGAGAAACAATGGACCAGACTGTTTGAGTGGATGGCTTTCTGATTTGAAATCAGCGTACCACAAAATGTCCAACATTGATGTAACAGATGCTGCAGGAAATGATGAGTGTGTGTCGGGATGTTGTTGAGGGCAGGAGCGCCGGCTGACAACAAACAGAGGCCACCATCTTTTAGCACTTGGTCCACTGCTTAGAGTTGTGAAGAGTCTTTCAGCTCTCTACAGCCGGCGGTTCTGTTTCTGCTGAGATGGAGCCATCTGCTTCCTCATATGTGTGTGTCGGTTGTTCAGCTGGGCTGTCTGTGCTGCGCCTGCAGAAAAAACATACTTTCAGCAACAGCTCTGCTTAAATTACAACCACGTGTCCATATTTAAACTAAAAAAGATGATTATGTTTAACAAAATACTTTGATTTCAGTTTTACACCTGCTCACATGTATCATAACTAAAAATAGTTTCAGCCGCTGCAGGCTGTGATCCTCACCTGACTGGACTTGAATTTGTGTCGTCATCGTTTTCCTCCTGCACCGGTGATTTGGGCTTTTCCTCAACCTCAGTCTCATTTTTTTTCTCCTCTGATTCCCCATTTACTGGAGTGGATTCTAATAAAGACAAACGCAGATTTACTTTAGCCTGCAGGACAGTCCAAAACACCTAAATCCAAACAGATTTTAAACAAATAATGGGTGTAACACAGATATAGTCTTTAACCTGTGTTTTGTAATTCCTTTTCATCATTTTCTGGATCCTTATTCTCAGTTTTAGGTTTAGCTGCCGGCTCGGTTTTTCCTACAAAGCGGAGTTTTAACTTGTTGTAGACATCACTGGCTTTCTCCATGACCGCAGCGCTGGCCTTATACCGCCGAATCTGTAAAATCATAGAAGAAATAAACACACAAACACTAAAGATGTTAAGAATGGGCAGTGTTTTATAGAGCATAATTAATGTGGATACTTTTTAAAATCCTTAGAATGAAAAAAGGCATAAGCAGAGATTCCTCAGAGGTGGCAGCTTGAATTTGAACACAAAAAATACAATCAAACAAAAAGTTCACCTTCTTTAATGTGGCAATAACTTCAGCATTCTTATGGAGAATCTGGCTGGTGACAGGTACAGCTGCTAGCTCCTCCAGTGCTTGTAGACATTTTTCAATATCCTACAAAAAATAACAAAACCTTCAGAGACGTTCGTTTGGCTGAACTCAGACAGGTAAGCTGTTCTTTCTGTAACTTACAGGGTTGTCCACTTTGAGTGCAAACTTAATATCTGTGTGGAGTTTCTGTAGTCTTTCCTCTGGTGATGGCTCTGGATGTGGACAGAAATATGCTAAAATAGAACCTGACGACTTATACTGTTAACACAACCAGAGGAAGTTGAAGTGTAGATCAAACAGGGAGTGTTACAGACCCTTTTTCTTTTCCACTTTCCTCTCTGGGTGCCTCTCTGGTCTGCGTTTGGGTTTTTCAGGTTTGGACCTGATGTAGAGGGAACTCTGTGATCTGTGCTCCTGAATATTTAATCAAGGTCTTTTAATCGGGTTTGCATACTGCTGTCTGCTCCCGTTTGTTCACTCACCTCGCTCTGGACTTCTCCTCCGCCCGTCTGCTTTTCTTCTCTTTCAGCTCTCTCTCCTTTCTTTCTTTTCTCTCCTTCTCTTTATTTAATTTCGCTGCCTTATGTTTGTCTTGCTTCTTGGGAGGTTTTCTCGCCTTTAAACAGAAAAAGAACAAGAAGCAGCTGCATGTGTGACAATGCAACAATAATCGTATAAATGAATCAAAATTATTTTATACAATTTTCTATTTTATGTGTCTGATATGTTTTCCCGTTAAGCCAGATGTTTACCTCTGGTGCTGAATCTGAATCTGAGGGTGCAGGAATCGGGGGTGGAGGAGGTTTCTTGGACTTCTTCAGTGGGTGATCATCTATACCTTCATCTGAGCTACTGTTACTGTCACTATCACTCCCCTTCTTAGCTTTATCTTTGTCTTTTTTCTTTTTCTCCTCCTCTTCCTTCTCTCTTTCACGTAGCCGGCGGAGTTCCTCGGCCTCCTCCTTTTTCCGGCGCTCCTCCAGCTCTCTCTTGCGCTCCTCGTCACGTTTTTTCCATTCACTGATACGGTCGGGTTCACTGTCGCTGTCAAAAAAACAAACAATAGAAGACTAAAATTTTAGGTGCCGAGCTAACAATCCCATGAGAACAAACTGCAGGTCACACATGAATAAAAAAGCCAACTTTAGAGCAGCCTGACCTGTCGCTGTCAGAGGACGAAGGAGGAGCTCGTTTTGCCGGGGTGGGTTTGGGTTTCCGTGCACGAGGTTTGGGTGCAGGTTTCTCTGTAAATCAGTAAAACAAAGAACCAATCATTAACAATTGACTTCAGATTTATGAGCAACAAAAGGGACTGAAATTTACTGGAACAATTTCCTTTCACTTTTATTAATTTGAATGAAACTGTGACTGAAAAACAAGCATTAGATCTCACCTTTCTTGCGAGGTTGCGGGCCTTTACGAGGAGGTGGATCAGAATCTGACTCAGACTTTGAGCCAGACTGAGATTCAGAGCCAGACAAAGCTGGTCGAGGCTTCTCATCCTCGGAGTCGCTGTCCACTACTTTTCTATCCGACCCTGATCCTGAATCTGAATCTGAGTCAGAAGAAGCCTTCTGCAGCATCACAAAAAGGGAATTAAAAACAACCCAGACATTAGGTTTAAATATAATAAGCAAACAAAAGTGTGTAGAATGAGGTTCATGATTTACCTTCTTCTTCCCTCTACCTACTGCTTTCTTTCCACCTCGTCCTCCAGTTTTCTTCTCTGGAGTGAAATCCTGTTTTTAAAAAATGACAAAACACAGATGATTAAGATGTTTGGCGTTGCCACATGCAGCAATCACACTTTGATAAATACTTTAGTTTTATAACCTTGTCACTATTTTTGCCAGAGTCCGACTCTGAAGGCGTGGGTTCTGATTCAGAAGGAGATCCACTCTCCTCTTCATCTCGGTCACTAGAGGAGCCGCGGGCTTTTTTAGGAGGAGGCGGTCGCTAAAACAAAACCAAACAAAAAAAGATAACAGTTAAGGTTTATTAGGGATGTAGAATTTGGCCATCGCTTTTGATATTGCTATGGCAACTCTAGACACAACAATTCAGACTTTGTGATATATTATAGTGAAGACAGAGATATATAAACAATAACATGACAACATAAGTTAATCATGTGTCAGAAGTTTCAGAAAACGATATTTCCACTCAAAAATAAACCAAACATCTCTAGACGTCGTTACCTTGGGAGGTTGTGGTTTGCGTTTCACCCCTCCTCCTCTTCCTCTGTTGTCACTGCCAGAGTCAGAGTCATCCTCACTACCTGAGTCGGCTTTTTGAGGAACAGGGGCATTCTCATCATCATCCTCTTCCTCATCACTTCCTCCACCTCCTCCTCCATCGTTACCCTCGCTGTCAGATGAGCTCGGTGGCTGCAGGTATAACACAATTAAAGGATTAATATACAATTTTCCCAAATGAAAATCTAGACAATTACATATTAAACAGGTTGACAGAAAAAGAGAAGCATTAAACCAGTAGTTTATTCTGATTTATGGATGCTCCAGGATTTTGAGGATCAGATTGACTTACTACAGGTGGGGCACTGTAGGAAGCATGTGGATTGTTCTGAATCTCCCATAAACCTTCATTAAATCCCTTCCTCTTATTAGGTTTTCCAAAGCGTTCTCTGTTCTTCTCGTAAGGAAAAAGGTCCTTCGGTGCAAGGAATGCTCTGTGATGAAGAAAAAAGTAAATTTAACAAACAGCCAACAGGTAAGTGACTCCAGTCTTAATGTGACAACAGAATGTTTACACTGGATTTAGGCATTGGATCAGCACACTGTGCCCCCTAGTGATTGATTTATATACTGGAGGAGCTAATAAATTAAATGTCAACGCACCTCTTGTGCTAATAAAACACATATAAAGTGTGTATAATCTATTCCATCATGCTTCACAAAAAAGTGATGTTGCACACTGAATAAAAATAAAGAATAAAAACACACTGAATTAAATCCAGTTTCCGCCTCTCATGTGCTATTAAGAGAGTAATTTCTGTATTTTAATAAAATCGCACAATAACTGACCCAATCACAACACATTTACCTGAGGTAGCTTGTTTATGTATACAAGTGTAAAATGAAAATCAACAAAAGTTATAACATTAAAACTGCCACAACAAAATACAATCACATTTAATCTCAGATGATGACTGTACTCACGTTTCATGTGTCCCAAAGAAAAAAATTGGGATTTTATTAGGCGGTGGTTTCACAGCTCCATCAGCCACATCTTCAATCTGTAAACAAGGAGAATACTAAGAACACAAACACACTAAAATGACACATTTTCCCAAAGACCGAAACATTTCTGTTCCTGATCACATTTAAGATGTACAATAAACTCGTTTTTACGTGTTGAATTGAGTCTATATTCCAGGAAACAAGACACAGCTCTCTCAAACGTCATTTCCAAATTAACAGCGTTAGCTTCGCTGCCTCTGTGCAGATAGGCCAGCAGCATCTCATGCAGATTCTCAAGTTCGTACATTGATAGCCGGTCTATGAACCACCTGTCAGCACGCAGAATGTAACTTGTGTTTGTATGTATTGATATTCATTAGATATTGCAGATATACACTTAGAATCTTCTACACCGTCCCATGCAGAGCAACCCACCCCCTCCTCCGCCCCTCCGGCTCCTGTTAACGTTGCTTGCTTACCCGAGCTGGCCAGTGGGGGTATCCCTTCATTTTAGCGAATACCAGGTCTCCGGGCTGAAAGTTGTGTGGCATTGTCCCGCTTCTTTATGCAGACTGGATTTAAAATATATTCAGCTGCACTGTCTTTCTGTGTCTCTCTTCGTTTGATGTTTTCAGGTCGACACAAAACCTGGAAACGATGGAGTTAGCTAACAAGCTAGCTGCATACTAACCGATGCTACGTTACCGCGAGACCGAAGATAGACCAAACACAACCAGGTACTTCCGCTCAGGGATTGGAGGTTTCAAAATAAAAGCCTTTGTGTCAGTAAAATGTTTGTACAATTAGCCAAATTAAAAATGTTCGAAATACATTTTTGTTTTCACTAGAAGGGTTGTCGAAGTTTAAAGTAAAAGTACAATTTTAGAACTCATCCCATTTCTGTGATAAAAGCAATAATTTTGACATTTAGGTTCTTAAGCCACTAAAATTGCAAACAAATTTTAAAAATAGCCATAATGGCAGTGTACATCTTTTATTTTAAATGTTTCACAAGTTGCTAAATTATCCAGTAGCTGGTAGTGTAGTGGTAAATGTATGGTTTATGAAAGTTTATACAGAATGCTAAATCACTTTTATTTTACATGAATTACATATTAACATCTGTTTTGTAGTCATAACAACAAGCCATATGAAGTCAAAGAAAAAAAAAACTCTTAACTTTAGATTAGATTAGATTTAGTTTCCTGTATAACACTTAAAGATGTTAAAAACTAAAATGCAGCTTTTCATAACATTAAAAACATTTTACACATGATTAGTAAAGAAACATTAACTCATATTTCACCTAATATGTGTATTATTATTGTTACATGTACTTTTACTACGACAAAATCAAAATTTTTTAGATGTGTTTAATTATTGCTTGAGTTGAAACTTACTTAAATGTGTATGTTCTTTACTGAAAGTGGTTGCAAAGTTGTTGATTTTATTTTGAAGTAAAATTTTGTTATTTTTAAAACCGGAAATAAAGTTGGGTGATGTTTTAATAAGCGTCACACAGCCGGATGTTACAGTGGGATTGCTGTCATTTGATACGACCGTCACAGCGGAAGTCCCGCCTTCCATGTCTCGCGATTGGCTGACGTTCAGTCGGGTCTTTTTCTCGTCCAATAACGTGTCATTATGTGGAAATCTGCGTTGACCTCCCCCCGGATTCACCTCTAATGCGAAGCCATGTTCCGCTCTTTTAGACGTGTCCAGCAGTTTAACTGCAACCTCCTGACTTTACAGAAACTTCACGTCAACTCTAAACTCCTGATCTGCACGTCCAGAATGGCCAGCTCAGAGTACAGGATTGAACGGGACACGTTTGGTGAGCTCAAAGTCCCAGCTGACAAGTACTACGGTGCCCAGACTGTCAGATCCACCATGAACTTCAAGATAGGGGGACCGAGTGAGAGAATGCCAATCCAAGTGATCAAGGCTTTTGGTATCCTGAAGAAAGCAGCAGCTGAGGTGAACAAGGACTATGGCCTTGACCCAAAGATAGCCAATGCCATCATCCAGGCAGCAGATGAGGTGTCAGCTGGTAAACTGGATGATCATTTTCCACTTGTGGTGTGGCAGACTGGATCAGGAACCCAAACCAACATGAATGTCAATGAAGTGATCAGCAACAGGGCCATTGAGATCCTGGGAGGAAAACTGGGCTCCAAGGACCCAGTTCACCCCAATGACCATGTCAACAAGAGTCAGAGCTCCAATGATACCTTCCCCACTGCCATGCACATTGCTGTAGCCACAGAAGTCCATCAGGTCCTGCTGCCCGGCCTGCAGACTCTGCATGATGCTCTGGCTGCCAAGGCTGAAGAGTTCCAAGAAATCATCAAGATTGGACGCACCCACACCCAGGATGCTGTGCCGCTATCGCTTGGACAGGAGTTCAGTGCTTATGTCCAGCAGGTGAAGTACAGCATAGAGCGGGTGAAGGCTGCCATGCCCAGGGTGTATGAGCTGGCTGCAGGAGGCACAGCAGTTGGAACAGGACTCAACACTCGCATTGGCTTTGCAGAGAAAGTAGCTTCTACTGTTTCTTCCCTCACAGGCTTGCCATTCATCACTGCCCCCAACAAGTTTGAAGCTCTGGCAGCTCACGATGCCCTGGTAGAGCTGAGCGGAGCCCTGAACACAGTGGCCGTCAGTGTGATGAAGATCGCAAACGACATTCGCTTCTTGGGGTCAGGACCTCGCTCTGGCCTGGGGGAGCTCATCTTACCAGAGAATGAACCTGGAAGCAGCATCATGCCAGGCAAAGTAAACCCCACCCAGTGTGAGGCCATGACCATGGTGGCAGCCCAGGTGATGGGGAACCATGTGGCGGTAACCATCGGTGGCAGCAATGGACACTTTGAGCTCAATGTCTTCAAGCCCATGATGGTCAAGAACGTGCTGAACTCTGCACGGCTGCTGGGTGACGCGTCCGTCTCCTTCACCAACAACTGCGTGGTTGGCATCCAGGCCAACACGGAGAGGATAAACAAGCTCATGAATGAGTCCCTCATGCTGGTCACAGCACTCAACCCTCACATCGGCTACGACAAGGCGGCCGCCATCGCCAAGACAGCTCACAAGAAGGGTTCGACGCTGAAGGCTGTGGCCGTGGAACTGGGCTACCTCACCGAGGAGCAGTTTGACCAGTGGGTGAAGCCAAGTGAAATGCTGGGGCCAAAGTGAACTCTGACAACAGTGCAAAACTAACACACTTCTCTAAAGTGTGAAGGGAATTTCTAAATAAAGCAGGACTTGAACTGTTTGAATAAAACATTTTCTGAATCATAAACATCTTTTTAAATAAGTCCCAATTCTTTCATTTGACCTTTTTCCAGTTCATTGTTATTTCCGTTAAAATGTCTTGTTAAATACCATTTAGAGGCATCAAACTGTAAAATCTGTAGAAGTTTAACTTTTTCTACAAGTTTGGTTCACCCCAACATAAGTTAAACTTTCTCTTAAATAAAATGTGTCATTTAGTTTCATCACTACATGAATTGCTGTAATCTTTGTCTTACAGTTTACAATATATGTGCCATTTTCAGTGTTGTGGTTTGATTAAATATGTATCGATTCAAAATTAAAGCTTTGGGTGTTTCCCTTTGCACACTGGTAAACTGTCAGTGCAATGCAAGACAAGACATGGACAACTATAAAACATTAAATACTCCTTTATTGTGCACATTGAAACAACTTAAAATGAATGCCAATTTAACTCAATGACATTTTAAAAAAGCAAAAATATGTATAAGAAAAACATGAACATCTCTTCCTCTTTACTTGGTCCAGCTGACTTTTGGAATATCATAATGCTCTGTCAGCGTGTCCAGGTGGCGATTGAAATCCTGTAATGATAAAATGACAGAAATTAAGTTTTAAAATGAGTCTCTTCTCATGCTTGCTATCACAATATTCACATTCATTAAAAGAACATTTACAACGATTATGTCACGCATAACGATAAAACACAGATTCAGATTAGAAAAAGTTTATATAGAACAATAACATTTGCATGCAAAAAAAAAAATGAATAAAATGCATTTTATGCTATATTTAAAATGTTAAGAAAAAGAAAAAAGTCAATAACTGATACTTGTTTATTTGGTTTTGTTTTACGCCAAAAGGTTGGATAGAAATATGCTGTTTCAAGTTTCTTTTAACTTACTTCAACTCTGTGTTTGTGTGTTTTTGATGCTTTCTTCAAAATCCGCTCCATTTGCTGCAAGAAAAGAGACAAAGGATGTAATTTACAGTAAAGCAAAGAAAAGTATTTTAGTACTGCCATATTATGCCTACTGAATATCTAAGAAATATACTACGTACAATATATGATGTAAAAAATCTAATATTGTGTTCATTTCCAGCAGAAATTTGTGTTTTGTGATGTAAGAGTTGAAAAGCTTACATTTAGGAGACAATTTTAATCTACAGAACAACAGATTTCAGTGTGCCTGAGCTAAATATAGTTATTAGGATAATGTTTCTGCAGTAAGTTTTCAGGCCGTTGGTCTTAGAGGTAGTCAACAGTTTATCAAAACGACAAAGTTCAAAAAAGACCACAGAGTTAATTATCTACTAAAACTCATCTGTTTGTCTCTGGCCATTGCTAAATACTTTGATTAATATTGATCATCTTCATTCTGATAAGCAGTCTCATTTTTTAACAGCAGTCAGCAGAATCAAATTTGTCTGATATAGTTTTTAGTTGCTTGTGCTAAATCCTGTTCTACAGTCAGCCCCTACTATTTGTCTAACCCTCAAACCCAATCAAAGCAGTGAAGATGCTGAAGAACCACAACTTACCCTCTTTTCCTGCATCTTGTCAAAAGCAACTTGTGCAGGTGTCCTTTTGTCAATATAAGCTTTCTTTGTCTTCACCTCCTCCTCTTCATTTTGACTTGTCTCAACCTGCTCCATGAGATGCTTGCTCTCCTTATTCTTCTTCTTTTTCCTAAAACAACAACAATAAGTGAATGTTAGAGAAAAAAAACAGCAAATTAGTTGATTAGTGCAAGTTGTAAGTTTCTTATAAATAACTTTTAAAATCTCTTGGATGAGGATTTTGGTTTTTAACAAAAAGCATTGGTGAATTGTTTGGACCCATCAACTATTGAAAGGACAAATAGAAATGGGTGTAATGATGTATTTTACCTTAATGTCATTTCTTTTTCTGGCAAAACTATGGCTTTAATTCTATGGGATTTAATTCTATAAAATTGCTTCAGAAATAATATTTTTATTTGAATTTAGAAACAATAAAATCTCTGTTTAAAAAACTAAGCTATTTTATATTAGAACTAAAGAGTGATTCAAATATAATTTACACTGATTCTGGTTCTTTAGTTAAATGTATACATTTCAAACAACTTTCAGATAAAAATATTCTATTGCTTCAGGCAGAAATCACTCCACGTTAACCAGACAGCTACAGCATCTTGTATATTTACTCTGTTAGATCTAGATTTATTCATTACAGATTTACTTCTTACTAGAATCACATTTTGAATAAATGAAAATTATTTGAATAACTGAAGTCCCCTAACAGATTTTACAAAATGCTTAGATTTTAGAGTTGCTTTGTTGCTAATGCTAGCAACCAAACATTTCAAACTCTTTCTCAAACACGTCATAAAAATTCCTACCTCATATGTCACAATACTGTTAGGTACAGCACAAACAAAGCCAATGTATATCTTTTTTTTTAAAGTGTCCTTTCTAAACCCACATATTTTCGAATTCTTTTTGTATACGTAAACAAAGCACCACTTTACTGTTAGCAAACATGCTAACGGAACACACATTTTATCGTCGCGGCAGATTGTTAAATTAAGTGGATTTCATCCGTTATATTTTCGCTCAAACTACTAAATACTAGCGTTATTGAGAAACTCACTTTTTTCCAGCTGATAGTTCTCCTGTGTTTTTTAATTTCAAACTACTTTTCTGGACCTTCTCGTACTCCGACATTTTTAGGATTAGCTCGTCTTCTTCTGTTTTGTTATTAAACCAGCAGCATCAGTGCTGCCACCTGCTGAATTAAATACGCATGTGTCGTTCCAATGTAATAAAATAAACAGAACAGTAGAGCGGATCCAGTTGACAACCACCTAGACGTGCAAGGCCGCCTTAATGCACGGGCAAACCGGGGCAGTGGCCAGGGGCCTACGATATCTAGGGGCCTATCATTTCAGGTGAAACAAAAAGAAAAAACCCATTGTTTTACAATTTGTCAGGTTTTCTGTCAATCAGCTCGTTTAAGGCTGCTGATTGGTCCGAATTACAAGTGACCTACATCCCCCACGTGATCCGCAAATGCCCATTGGACCATGAGCTCATCAGTCAAACAATTCAGATGATTTTGGAGCGTGCTCCTCAAGACGTAAAGAAACGTGGAAAAATGTCGGGAAAGAAATTTTAGAGCGATGCTCAGAAATGATATTTGCTCCATGAGACATTACAGAACATACCTAAGCTTACAGAATTGTTTAATCACCCAATAAAAAGTTGGACAGAGTTCGTTCACGCACGCACCGGGCGGAGCCGCAGAGATGAAGCAGCGCCTGTCGGCCGCTCAGCAGGGAACCGCTGCCGGGGAGGAGGAGGAGAAGACAGGTGCTCTGAGTACTTGGAGCAGCAGAGAAGGTAGAAGATATTTATAATAATTATTCCTTCTGCTGGGGTGGGGACATCGTCACTGTAACAATACGATCTTTCTGGGCAAAAGTTGGACCAGAACCGTGTCAAAACACGAGAGAGAGAGAGAGAGAGAGAGAGAGAGAGAGAGAGAGAGAGAGAGAGAGAGAGAGAGAGGGAGAGAGAGAGAGAGAGAGAGAGAGAGAGAGGGAGGGAGGGAGGGAGGGAGAGAGAGAAAGAGATTGAGAGAGAGAGGTTCTGAAGTCTGAGTCTGGTTCTGGGGTCTGGTTCTGGAGTCTGGGTCTTGTCCTGGATTCTGGGTCTGGGGTCTGGAGTCTGGATCTGGGGTCTGGTTCTGGAGTCTGGGTCTTGTTCTGGAGTCTGGGTCTGGAGTCTGGGTCTGGTTTCTGGATCTGGGGTCTGGTTCTGGAGTCTGGTTCTGGAGTCTGGTTCTGGAGTCTGGTTCTGGAGTCTGGTTCTGGAGTCTGGTTCTGGAGTCTGGGTCTGGAGTCTGGGTCTGAAGTCTGGTTCTGGAGTCTGGTTCTGGAGTCTGGATCTGGGGTCTGGTTCTGGAGTCTGGATCTGGAGTCTGGTTCTGGAGTCTGGATCTGGAGTCTGGGTCTGGAGTCTGGGTCTGTAGTCTGGTTCTGGAGTCTGGTCTGGAGTCTGGATCTGGGGTCTGGTTCTGGAGTCTGGATCTGGAGTCTGGGTCTGGAGTCTGGGTCTGTAGTCTGGTTCTGGAGTCTGGTTCTGGAGTCTGGGTCTGGAGTCTGGGTCTGTAGTCTGGTTCTGGAGTCTGGATCTGGAGTCTGGATCTGGGGTCTGGTTCTGGGGTCTGGTTCTGGGGTCTGGTTCTGGAGTCTGGTTCTGGAGTCTGGTTCTGGAGTCTGGTTCTGGAGTCTGGGTCTGGAGTCTGGATCTGGAGTCTGGTTCTGGGGTCTGGTTCTGGAGTCTGGTTCTGGGGTCTGGTTCTGGAGTCTGGGTCTGGGGTCTGGTTCTGGAGTCTGGTTCTGGAGTCTGGTTCTGGAGTCTGGGTCTGAAGTCTGGTTCTGGAGTCTGGTTCTGGAGTCTGGATCTGGAGTCTGGATCTGGGGTCTGGTTCTGCAGTCTGGTTCTGGGGTCTGGTTCTGCAGTCTGGTTCTGGGGTCTGGTTCTGGAGTCTGGTTCTGGAGTCTGGTTCTGGAGTCTGGATCTGGAGTCTGGTTCTGGGGTCTGGTTCTGAAGTCTGGTTCTGGAGTCTGGGTCTGGAGTCTGGATATGGAGTCTGGTTCTGGAGTCACATATATACATATACACATTTATATATATATATATATATATATATATATATATATATATATATATATATATATATATATATATATATATATACATATACTATGTGTAGTATATGTATTGACATTGTTTATAAGGCAGAGTGCAGTAAGAGGAAGTTTTCGGGCCCTGGGGGGCCTACTGAGCCTTCCAGCCCCGGGGCCTATCAGCTAGTTAAGGTGGCCCTGTAGACGTGGGGTTGTGTTTTATTTTTGTGGGGAAAAAGGAAAGAAAGATCGGTTTTGTTAATTTATCGTTCAGTTTTGGCTACAACAGAAAAATATACATGTATTGTTCTTACGTGTTGCACGTGACTATTTCAACAAACAGTGGAAGTACATGTTACATGTAGTCTCTCCACCCTTCTCACTTTTAACACACACACACACACACACAAGAAAACACACACACAAAAAAAACAAATTTAATTTAATTATCTTTAACAAAATTATTTTCTTGTTATAACAATTTCTCATTTTTTTGGGAGATAATGGACTTGTTTTCTGATTATGACTTCCCATTATCTCAAGATAACCATGCTTGCTTTTGGGATAAATAATTCTTCTCAATAAAATAAGTTCTGTTATGTTGAGATAACATTTTAATAGATTGAGTTACACATACATTTAGATCCATTGTTTTTAGATCTTCGTATGACTTGTCATTTTTTTCTAAAAGTAGCAGAAACAGGCTTCCATACAATCTATCTAGAGAAATGTGTTACAAGAATAAACTGTTTTCAGTGATGAAACCAGCGTGCCATTTAGACCAAGTTAATTGATCTACAGTAAAAAGCACAGGCTGAGCAGATGATCGCAGAGACGTTTGGAAGCCTGTTTCCATAGAGATCACTGTGACTGATTCACTATTAAAATGACAAATATTTGATGCACATTTTATACACAAGATAAATGATCTTTAATGAAATTTGGAAAGTTTTCTTCATTTAAGCTCAAAGTGTGTTTCATGTGTATTATTTTAAAATGTTCTGCTATGAGACAAAACACTTTAGATCATTTTATTAAAATCAATTCCCAATATACAGATATGACATTTTAAATATGTGAACAATAAAGAGTACTGGAGACTTCACTGGACCCTGTCTGGAAAACTCTCTTCTAAAATAAGAACTGTTTCCATCCAAACAAATCAGAACTTCCACATCTTGTTGTGGAGTTTCCAGTTCACTGATCATAACATATAAAAAGGACATTAGCCTGTTCATTCTAAAACATTGCTTTCCCTTCACTAAAATGAATCCGATGAGCATTGAGGCGTAAACATACCGACGCATCATCAGACACTTCAGCACATATTGATTAAATAAAATTATATAAACTTACAGATCTGTATGATTTAGTCTACATCACTCTGATTCAAACAATAAGCAAAACTACAGTTTTTAACAGCGCACTACTTTTCTCTATAAAGGAATGATTTACAAAGCAAGTCTTAAAATAAATGAAATCTCCAATTTGGGATGCCCATTTTAAAATTCACATTTTTTTCTTTTAAAATATATTTGATAATATCTTGGTTTACATCAGCATTTATAATGTTTTAATTTAGACAAATGCTTAAAGCTGCCTTCACACAAACAGATAGGAGAACAAGCAGGTCTGAAACAGGAGCAGTGGAGAGGCACTTTACATTAGAGCACTTAACCAACGTTAAGCAGACATTTCTAATAATGTTAGTTTAGTGTGTTTATAAACTGCGATTCACTATCTGTTTAAGTTACTTTATGACTCTTAAAAAACAGACCCAGGATTTGATCTGGTAATCTTCTTTTGATCTCACTGAGGCTGCCTGCACCTGTTCAACAGAATAAACTACAGATGGGGAAGATGCGACCCTATCAAGAAGATAAAACAATGACTCCCGTCAGCTTCAGGAATTCAGAGCTGTGTCTTTGCATGTGTGAGAATGAAAAAGGAGGACAATGGCTTCATCCATGTGTCTTTCTCAGAGTGCTAGGGGCTCGCCCTCGTCGCGTTGACGAGGTAGCCCTTTGACTTGATGATGCCTCGGCTCTTGACGATAACGGAATAGCGGAGAACCCACTCCAGCCTCCACTTGGTGGTGTTCAGGTCCTGTGTTCCCTCCTGCATCGCCTCCTGGAACGCAGCAGCTGACATCAACTCTGCGTACCAAAAGAAAACATTCTTACAAGTCGTTCGGCAAAGTTGTACAGATAATTTTTTTATTTTAGAAAAGAAAAAAATATCACAGACTGCACGTATTTACTCAGATAACCATCGTTTAGTTTTATGAGTCAGAAAGTGTAAGAAATGTGGGACAACTTTAGGAGGGTTTGGCAGCTTATGAAACCAAGTTAGGACTGATTTTAGACACAATAATAAAATCGGACATTTCAAAAGCAACACCATTTTGGCTAAACTGCACTTTGTGACTAAATTGCAATATGATTTACTCAATGTTTGCACAAATGTTGCACTTTGTCATTTTTGACTCACACAAAAGTGATGTGCAAATCCAACGTGTTTCCAGCTCAAAATCTGTATTTCTTTTGCCATTTTGTGTCTCCAAATAGTCGCTAATACTTCAGTGATAGGACGGTTAAAGATGGTTCTGAACAAGTCTGAATTAGAAACATCAATCAGCACATCTATAATGACAAAAAGAAAACAGCTTTCACCTTTGGGGTCATTGTGTGTGAGCAGCTGGATGTCAAACTCTTTGGCGAAAGCTGTGAGGTCAGGAGGCATCACACAGCAGGAGGCCAGGTTGACCTGATTACTGCTGGGCTTCACCTGGAAAAACATGGAGAATGTCAGACAGTGATGCCAGACCTCCACGTTTAATGCTCCAGACCTTCCATTGTTATGATTGGAAGTCTATTTCAGAGGCCAAATGCAGGAGGTTCCCCACCTACCTGAGCCCAGTTGTAGAGCTGCTCCAGCAGGTCTTTGTCAAGATCACTCGTGCCGATGGCTGCGATCTTCTGGCTCCTGACCAGACTCTCCAGCTCCTCCCACGTTGGCTGCAGATGAGCCAGGGTTTGGCCGTCCCCCTCCAGAGGCCCAGGTGGCGCTATGATAACAGAGTCCAGCTGGGACACAGCCAGCGTCTTACAGGCTGGAAATGAGAAACAAACGAGGCTGTTTCACAGAGAAAAGTTCTGATAATAGTTTTGTAATTTGAGAAGACAAAACACTTTTTGTTAAAGCTTACCCATCTCCACTGCATCTCCGATAGCCGACTGACCCGACTCACACAGGAAGAGCTTAACTACAAAAACAAAACATCATCAATCATCATCCTAATCAGATTACTTCAGTCTGGTAGCTTAGGGATATTGTCTTCATATTATACAAAAATTAGAACAAATCAATCTGTCAGTGACTGAACTCAGCATCTTTAAACAGGAATATTTGGCAACAAATTTCAGAAACTGACTGCAAAAACCTGTAATGGAAAATATTTCAGCTAATGAAAAATAATCTAAAAGAGAAAAATTAGTCTAAGAATAAAACATGTTAGCTTATTTGGATAAGTTTGCAATTCGAGTTGTCTTATTTATTTTATTTCAAACAGAAGCTGCACTGACCAGAAACCTTGACTTCTTCTCTTTCCTCAGGTGTGATGGTGTCTGTGGCCTCGGGAATGGAGCAGTCCAAAGTATCTGGGAAGTCCTGCAAGAGAAGAGCTCTCTGATCAGAGACTGACGTATGTTAAAACGTAACAGCGAACTATATCTGTTTATTTTGACATAATAACCTGAACAGACACAATCCTTGTGTGATAACAGAGAGTTACAACACTAACTCAGAACTCTTAAAGTCCGTGTTACTTTTTTTTTCCACGCTCTCATTTTGTGTACTGAATTTGTTTTGATAAGATCAAATGTCTCACGAGTTTTGTTAGATTGTGAGACCCTCTCAATCCCAACCTCAGCTATACAAACTACCCCCATGTCTGGTTGAGTCTGGTGGGTGATAAAAGCTAAAGCAGATTAGCTGAGCCCAGCAAAACTCCCAGACCAGGAACAACTTCAGCAGGACTCACGGATCCTGCAACCCACTCAATTTCGTTTTAGCTTTTTCAGAATGTCATCGTTTACCATAAAAGTATGACTCAATGAATACTTAATGAAAAGCTGAAAATCTTTAAAAAATTTTAGGAAAACAAAACAACTATTTGTACTCCCACCCAGCCCCCAAACTAACAGACAGATGCACGTTTGGAATGGTGACTTGGGCAGGCAGCACTGCATGAACATTCACTGTGACAGCTTCTTTTCAGAAAACCTACAGGCTTCCTTTGATGTCCATCACCGCAGCTTGTTTTACTTCAACAAGCTCCAGAAACCAACGAACCAAAAGTAGAGAAGCCCATTGTATAGAGCGACTCATTCACGTGCAGCAGGCTGGACCTGAAATGCTGTCTTATATTAGAATAAGCCAAGAGCACTACAATCAAACATCACCAGAGCTGTCTACCCACCGTAGATGGCAGTTTTTTTGTGGACAACCAGTCCCTCAGGGTGGCTTGAATGCAGTCTCGAAGCTGAAAGAAACAAATATTAAAGCAAACACACACACACACACACATCATGACAACACAAGTCATCACGAGGGATAAATTGTTAAAAAGCTGACCCAACTTTGTAAAGACAACATGTAGAAACAGGGTTTACTTATGCAACAAGAATGAGGACATTGTCATTTTTAAGTCACCATGAATGCCTTCAACTCAAACAATAAAGAGGAGTGTCAGACAGCTGCATCTTTTATCAGAAAAACTGCACTGTTCAAAACCCTTCTGTCTTGTTAAATGCATATGTTGTGTGTTCAAAACTAAAAACATTTCCGTACAAAAAAACAAATACAATTTTGCTGCAAATAAGTCTTTGTGTTGTATAATTGTAGGACATCGTTTAATTTATCAGGGATCAAGCTGAAAAAATGCTGTGCCACTGAACAAGTGTGTAAGAAAGGGCTTTATTTAAACCTTTGCCCCTGATTGCAGCTATTAAAAAATGATAAAAGCTACTTTGGACTAAGGTATGGTCAAAATACATGCAGAGTCATGCTTCAGAGGGAAAATATGCAGACAATACTGTGACTATTAATTAACCAAGCCCTTCATGCCATCAGAGACAACTGGTTTGAGTAATGAGCTGAGTGAACACTTTTTTGTCATCTTCATTGTTAATGGATCAACTGTTGATGTCATTTATGAAATGATTAAATTAAACAAACACTAACTGGTTGCTGCTTCCTGCCTTAGCTGAATATAATGAACTATAGTAGTTTGAAATGATCTGAAAGTGAATCATCTAACTGTAGGTAAACGAATCACGTGTTTAATATTTACTTTTCAACATTCCGAGTGCGTTATTATATGATGACAGCCCACAGCAATCATTTGTCACGTGTTACAGTCAGCTATTTACATCAGGCTCGGGAGACTCACAACAGCTGAGTCGTGTTTTCCTAAAACAGCCGAACACGAAAATGAAAGAAATAACTTGAATGTACTCTTGTAATTGTTGTGTAACATCACACTCGCCTTATTCTGACAAACCATCAACGACTGGTTAAATATTCAGCAGGGTTAGTAGCCTAACTTGTAGGCTAAGCTAACATGCTACACGCCGAGACTGCCGCTTTTAATTTAAGATTTTTAGATTTTAGTTTTACCTCCTCGCTGGGGGAGCCCGGACACTTCTTCTTCATCCGACTTCGGTTGACTAAATTCCCGGTGTGGAAGCGGAGGTTCTTGGCTTGGTTCAGCAGCACTTTCGCCTCTGCGTTTATGTTTTGAGGATCCATGCGGGTTTTCGGTTGCTAAGCTAACAAGTTGCTAAACAAGGTTTGGTGCGTCTAAACGTGACAGCTACGAGGATTACCTCTCTCTCTCAAACACTGAATGAGCTGGTGTAGTTGTAGCTTAAAGACGAAAGCCCTGAACTATAGTAATCAGGATGACTTGCATTCACTCACTCTGCCCGTTCGATGCCTCCTAGTGGCTCATATACCGGTCGGTCACGCCCACGCGGAGGGGTAATTCACAAGTTCAATCACGTGCACTGTTCCAATTGTGCCGCTAGAGGGAGCTACTGCATCTGACAGTAAAAATAAGGTGGCGTTTACACATGCAATAGAATAGAATAGAATAGAATAGAATAGATTAGAATAGAATGAACCATCATTGTCCCTTAGTGGGGAAATTAAGGTGTACCAGTAGCAAAGTGACAGCCAAGTTGAGGATTACAAATTCACACAAAGCTAAAAATATAAAAGATAGAAAATAAGGAGACCATACAGTAAGGGCAAATTTAGTAAGTAAATAAAGTTTATTTATATAGCACCTTTCACAGAAAAAAATCACAAAGCGTTTCACAAAACAGAACCAAACATGATCAAAAGAAAACAAATAAAATAAATAAAACAAACAAAAATATCATTACAAATCAAAATCGTTAAACAACAACAAGAGAACATAAAAGAGTTATTTAAAAGCAGTTTTAAATATTTGGGTCTTCAGCTGCTTTTTTAAGGTGTCCAAACTGTCTATACAGCGTAAAACTAAAGGAAGTTCATTCCAAAGCATACAAATAAAAATAAATTATTCTACAGTCATTTATAAATGACCCATTTTTAAACATATAAAACACTTTGTACTTTCGGTTCACATTTCACTGTGCTGCCCCTGGTATTCATAACAGAAAAGCAAAATAAAGGTGAAACAGGCTTTGCTTGAGTTGAGATATTATTAACCATGTACTTAAAAGTACTGCATGATTTTCAGATTCATCATCTATAAATGTACTAAATGAATGAACTGTAGTCAATATACTGATTGCATACAGGTATTTTATATTACAGTGAAAGCTGTCTTAATTTAAATGTTCCTTCTTGTCCTTTGTGCACTGGAGGGACCTGCATGCAGTGGTCCAAAAACTAAGTAACTTTAATAAGTTGCTTTTTACTTTTACTTGAGTAAATTTGAGCTTTGCATCATATAACCCTCACTGGAAAATATGTGTGTGGGAAAAAATTAGATTGCTTTTAACTTAATGACTTTTAAGTGCTTACAAAACATTTGCTTTTTTAAAAACATAACATAAATGTGAATAAATATTGTCAGGTTGAGGCTAACTCCATGCAAAAACAGCATGGACGCTTGAATAAATATTAGCCACTGCCATTGTTCTGTTGTTCTGTTTTCCAGTGGGAAGTCAAGCTGAAAATCACTGAATAAAAATATTACAGCAACATATACATACAACACTGTCTCAAAGATGGTGCACTTTGCAAAATGTAAATAAATTTCAATCATATGGACATAATTTAAGCTCTATTTTAAATTGAAAATATCAAAAAGATGCAAATTAAATGATTTGGGAAAACAACCCATCTTTTTAAATTTGATGCCTTTAGACAGTTTTTCGAAAATGTGAGACATGAACATGTGTACCATCACATCCAGGAGGCTTCTGTGTGTTTCACTGTTTTTAATAAGTCACGTTCGTGAGCGTTAACCCAAGTGATACAAATCTGAAGCAGCTGGACTGAGGCCACAACCCACAATTAGAATCTGCACTTTTCCTTTGACATATCAGAGCGTCTTCCAGGAACAAAGCCTGTTGCAACATCGCATAAAAACAGCATTGGAACAGCAAGAAAGAAAAAAACACACAAGGTATTGGGTAAGATTGCTTTCACTCTCTGTTTTAACAGCTTTTTGGCTTAAGCTAAGATAAATGTTCACTTATACTCAATGTTTTACATTTCCTGCCTTTTTATAGAAATAAAAAAAAAAAATCACAAATTTACTGTTTAATAAAAACATTTGCTACAATGTGGATGCATTTACAAATATAATATATATATACTGCACTCCTGAGGTTAAATTGGTTCCACATGCAGGATCTAAACAATGTGCAAATACCCTCCTCTGACGGATGATTTGGCAAGAGCTCGTCTATTTATTATGAAGGAACTGAAAACAACAGTGTTTTTAACAGGCGAGGGGGAGGTCATTTCCTGTTCCTATAAGTGAAAGTAACTCTCGGCACAAAGCTGTTTCTTTTAAGTTTAGAAGATAACAAACTGTTCCTCACAAATCACTGACCGCTCTAATCTCCACTGTGCAGTCTAACTTTGACATTAGCGCCTGACTTTCAGGCGCATCAACAGTAAATCCCTGCAGACACAAATCCAACAGAAAACCGATGATTTGACATGATTCAGGAGGCTCTTATGAGAAGGTAGATTTTGTCCAGAGTACTTTAAATTTATTTATGATGCTACTGAACATCCACATGTTTAAGTATCTCATGCATGAAGCATGTGGCATAAACACTGAGCTGATTTACAGTCCAGCTCAGTGTTTATGTTTCACTCGTGAGTTCATGAGAACAATGTTTGTTGGTGATCATCAGAGACGGCCCGAAGTCTGAGAGGGAAACTGTTCATTTATGGCTCATTTACAACATTTTTATGACATTTTGTAGACAGCTAAGCACAAAACATGGAGTCTGAGGTCAGTGTATTTTTGTTTTAGTTAATTGGGGAGTATTTAAAATCTTTACCTTTCCCACCTTCATGAGAATGTTGTAGAATAACGGATCATTAATAATACAGGTTAATAAAAACACGTTAAAGACAAAAGTTTAATGGAAATGTTCAAAAAGTTTTTTTCCCTCCTTAACTTCATTGAGGTTATTTCTTATAGATCTTAGTCCATTACACACATAATACAGAAAACCAATAAAAAAAGAAGCATCTGTCCAAGAAACAGAGTCTGGAGATTCTTTAGCATCTTTATTAGTTTTGAAAGTATTTCTCAAGTTTCTTTTTTTCTTTTCCTCATAAATGGTTGATCAAAGACCCAACGATCCAGACCACCAACAGATCCCAGACTCAAGTATCTGCTCCTTCTAGTTAATCTTTCTGATATCACAACTTTGGTATGAAAAGTTCCAACACTTCACTCAAGTGAAGCTAAAACAAAAACAGCATAATTTTTTTTCCCCTAAAAAGGGTTAATGTGGACATTTGACATCTGAAATACCTTTTAAAAAGAGGCAAATGTTTGATTTCAACAGTGTCATCTTGATCACCTCACAGTCAGGACGCAGTATGTCAGGTCAGGAGGACATCACATCTGTGGTCAGCAGTGCAGGTGCACCTCAGGGAACAGTGCTGGTCCCTCTTCTTTTTACCCTGTACACTTCAGACCTCACCTACAACTCTGAGACGTGTCATATACAGAAGTTTGCTGATGACACAGCCATCATCTGTGACCAGGAGGAGGAGGAGAAAGGAATCTAGTGAGGGACTTTGTCACCTGGTGCCACAAGAACCACTATCAGCTCAATACCTCTAGAATCAAAGAAATGGTCATAGATTTTAGAAAATCTAGATCACCCCATCGACCAGTTCAGACTGAGGGAGAGGAAGTTGAGACTGTTAGTATCTAAAAGGACCTCAGGCTGGTGCTGGATGAGAAGTTGCACACTGGAAAGGCCAAAGCAGAAGGAGGAGGCAGCTCATCAACGAAGGACTCGTCCAGACTGGAGAAGCCGATCAGCTGTTCTGTGGTCAACATGAAGTTAGACTCAGAAAGACAAACCGCTGAGGAAAAAGCCAGCCATCCTCTACAGTGTTATTATCACAAACCAGAGACGCCGTGACAAGCTGCTGCTTCCAAAGAGAAGAACAACTAAAAACTCTTTTCCCTTCATGTCATTAAACTGAACAGCTCAACATCTGGAGGAGGCAGGAGGAGAAGGGACTGAGTAGAGGGAACAGTGCATGCTGGTAAAATATTCTTGCTTTTTCTGTATTATTACATGTTTTATGTCAGGTTCTTTAAGTGTTGGGGGAGAGATGAGATGAGTAACTTCCTTAAAGTTTAACAAAGTTTTATTACAGACAATAAATTAGCATTTGTAAAGCAGTTTGAGCCATAGTCACCGCCCCGGGGTCCTCCTGCTGTCTCCTCTGTTCTGCTTAAAAACCTCTGTAATGAGTAACACGCCTTTAAATCTGTCTGCTCGTTCCTGTCTGTGTCGTGATGTTCTGTTTCTGCTGAAATCCTTATCTGCGTTTGGAGAGGAGTTGTGCCATGCTCTGACCTTGGAGCAGGAGACCCTGTTGTCCTAGAGTCAGTGTGACGTGGTCCTGGTATCTGGCTCCTATCTGCTGTTCTGCATGTGTTTATCTGTGACTATATTATCACATCAGCTTCTCTATCTAAAGCTGAATGTATGTTCTGAACCCCCAGAGTTGATGTAGATTTATATAACTCCGTCACATGGAAACACCTTTTTTTGGAACGTTAACATTTTTAATTGTGACACTGTTATTGGTGGAACACAAATCTTATAGAAGGGATCAAAAAAGTATCAACCTGTTTGTCTTGTCATAAAACGTTGTGTAACTGTGTCTCTCCTTCATTATGTGGCCGAGTCTTTAACGAGGTGAATTCATTCACAAAATGAATTTGACCTAAAAGTCAAAAGTTCAAGCTGAATTGTATCATTTCTCAGGCTCAGGTGCAGCTTTGTTGTGGAAATCGCTGCATGAACTCAGGAACATTCATGAAAAACATTTCTAGCAAACGCAGCTCAGTAAATCCTCAAATGCAAACAAAGTTAGTTCTGTGAAAACATGATTTATACTGCCTGACAGGCGTGAAGCAACTTGATCTCAACAGAATACGTCACTCACCTGCTTCCAGTACAGAACTCTCACCAAATAAAACCAGATATTACGAAATGAACCCGTTTATATTAAATACTAAATGAGTTTCCAAGAGCTGGAAAGCATCAAAAACATGGGGTTTGGTTTTTAAAGCTGTTTAAATAAACTGGAACTAAGGATTTAGTCAAGGATTAGAGAGAATCCAGACTGGAGAAGAAGAGCTGCTGAGAGAAAATGAAGATCAGAACCTCCAGTTAACAAACAACAGAGCAGAATTGACATAATGACCAACAGACCTGTTTGTGCTCTCCTACTCAAACAGAGGAAGACGAGTTTGTCATTACATAAAATCAGGCAATGGAATAAAGTTCACTATTTTAACCTTTTTCTTATCAAAGATTTAAAACTTTGGCCACACTTTAAATTTTGTGTTTTGTTGGCATCGTTTCTTCATAAATGTCATTATCTCAGTTTTCTCCATTTGTTCTGTTGGATTTTAATTATTTACCATCATGGTTTCTTTGAAAACCATCAGTTTGCAGGCAGGAGTTCAGAAACATGAGAACCTGTTCACATTTAGATGAAACGCTGCAGGCAGATGAGTTAATATGTCTAATATGTTCAAAAATCAGGGCTGGTATTTAAGGACCTGCAGCTGTAAAAAGGAAATGGTGTGAAAAATCTGCAAAATGTGTAACAAGATTGACTGGTTGAGTGTCACAGCTTCAGAAACCCTTCTTTAAAAACATTTTACTACAGTGATTTAAATTCTTAATTCACTCCTGTCCCTGAGTGAGAACGATCACACCAGATGAAGCTTCTAATGAGTTTATGATGAGTGAAGTCATAGCAGTTACATAAAATATATCTGGGTGGTGTGGGGGTGTTTGGTAAAGGGGGGGGGGGGGCAATAATTCTTTCTCACTTTGCTGAAAACAACAAGAAGTGATCGGGTTGCATGTCTTGATTAAAACAGCGTGTCAGAGGAGGTGTGGTAAAGGGTTCGAACCAGCAGGCTATAAGAGCACAGAACCTCCTCAGACTGGACCAAACACTCTTCCTCTCAAGACGTCCTGTGAGATCCTGAATGTGAGCAGGTATGGTTTAATGCACGCTTTTTAAACCTTTCATGCTTTTATTTAATTTCTTCTTCAACCTTGGTGTCTAGGCATTACACTGTTAGAGATAAATGCTGTAAAATCCCTTCAAGCTGGAGCCCTTTTCTTTCATGCACAGCAGGATGGATGAAGGAGTTTGTGGTGGAAAAATGTTTTCTCAGTGTCCAGCGTTATAAAGGAGGAGGGGACTATTTATCTATTTCTGCGTTTTGTTCTGATCTTTGATCCACTTTGTCCAGAGAGCAGCGACAGCAGCAGACATGAAGCTTCACGCCTTTGTCCTCCTCCTGATCTTCACCTGCATGTACCTGAGTCTGGCACAAGGTATGTCCAACAGTCTGGATGTGATTTACACCAGAATCACAGCTAGTTTTTAAAAAATTAGGCTTTTTATTAAAATCTAAAAATTTTTTTGCACAGGATTGTGCAATTTTTGCACCATTATGCAAGTTATAATCATATGGAGCTTGTTGTGTTTTTTTTTAATGAGGTTTGACAAAGTTTACAACAATTGTTGCTTCAGCTGGTTTCACTAACGACACTTTAATGATACAACCAGTCAAAAGAAAAGTCGAAGAGAGGGAATAATTGTCCTGAAAGCTTTTTGCCACAACATACCGAGGCTGTATCTGTCAGGACTTGCCACTATAGATCACTAGATGTGATGACAGCTGTGAGACTTTGCTCTAATCAGCTGGATTAACTGCTTTTCTTAAAAACTTTCTCATCATCAAAATGCACCACACCACAAGTCTCATATTTCCTTTAATTTTCTATAAAAAGATAAACAATATAAGTTCTTATGAATTAATAATATTTATAAATGAAAAACAGGCTTAAAGTGTCTGATTGCAGCTCAAAGATTTGTGCATTTCATTTCGGATTATTATAACTTCATTTGAGATTATTGTTGCTGATCAGACTTGTCCCAAACACTTAACATTTTTTGCAGGACTTTTTTTTCCTAATGAGGTATTGTTGCAGCAATTACTGCAGTGTTTTCTTTGAAAACATAAACAGTGCAAAAATAATTATTTTTATGCAAATATTTTAATTTAAAGTGTTAAAGTAGACGTCTAAGTTTTGTGTTATTTGCTAAGAAAATGTTTATTGATTATGCAAAAACTGCTCAAACTCCGTATCAGTGCAGAAGCAAAACCTGAGAGGTATCATCATGATGATAGTTATCATCTAACACCTCGCATGAATAAATTCACATGAGGAGATTAACTCTGAATAGTCAGATTAAAGTGGTTTTCAGATCAGATCTGAGTTAAACATGATGTGTATTTTGATCAGTAGCCAGAGAATAGAAGCACCTAAAAAATAGCTCCACTTCTGCCCAAGAAAAGCATGTTTAAGTGGTGTCGTTTGCTAACTTTCTGTACTTTGGTGTGTCTTTCTTCCCTCCAGGCTCATACGACAACTGCTGCCTTGGCTATGTTAAAGAGATTGGCAGAGTTGCAAAGAAAAACATTCAGAGTTACAGGATGCAGGAAACAGATGGTGATTGCAACATCAGAGCGGTTGTGTGAGTATTAAATCTCTTAAAGCCTTTTGTTTTCTCGCATTGTTACAACTGGCAACAGCTAATGGAAAAACCTGCCTGCACACGAGCAGGTAACTGACCCAGATTGGAAGATAAAGAAGGCAATTGGTTTTGTAATGTTTCTGCTGTGTGCAGGTTTTATATGAAAAGGAGACGTGGAAAGCACACGCAGCGAACCATCTGCAGCAATCCAATGGACAGTTGGGTGAAGGAGCAGATGGTTGTTGTGGATCGAAAAACGAGGGACAACACACTCTCACCTTAATGTACTTTGAGGGCCTTGCAGACATTCTCACCCATTCATCATCGTGAAATGTGTCTTTGCAGACCACTAAAAGAGGAGAAAGGCTGTTTCACCTCCCTGTCAGACGGATTGTGTTTCCCTCAACATATTTCCTGTTGATGACAGAGGATGTAAATCACGTAAACTGTTCTTTACAGCATAAAACCAACTGTATTCTCAAACATTTAGCCAGTATATATCCACCTATATGACCTATTACGATGCAGTTCCCTTCTCTGTGACGCGTACAACCTGCTAAGAATGAGCCAACCCTTTGGCAGCTTTGAAATGTGACTTGATGTGTTCCTGTGACGTAAATTTAAAACACCTTAGTGATAAGCTGAGTTTTTTTTATAATGCACCAGACTTTTGTATAAGCACTCTAACTGTACTTTGTTGTTTGTTTTTCTTATATCAAATAAAGAAAAATGTAAACAAAAACACTGGATTCTTGATGTTAATTACTCTAGCAGCTGTTTTATGTCAAACTCATCTCATTGGTCAGCTGTTGATACAAGAGAAAGAACGCAGAGTCAGCATCGCTCCAGTAATCTCTCATTTTTTGGCATCAATATGATCTATTAAGAGACTGCATGACCCAAAATCCCCTCCTGAGACAAAACAGAGCCTGTTTTTTCTCAGATTTTATTTCAGGGAGGGTGGATTAAAGCGTCTGAACTCTTCGTGTCAGCATTAAAAGCTTCCCATAAGGCCTCATTTTGATACACGTTCCCAGTGATGATAATAATATTCCTTTATGTCTTCATGTTAATGATGAACATCTTGATTTAATCACTTGAAAGATGAAGCAACGATGTGTTTCACTGTAGGATGATGTTTTATCAGACCATCATCAGCGGTGGAGCTAATGAAAAACAGTCTGAGTGATTTGGACTGTCTGGAAGAATTAGAGAAAAATAAATAAATATCTTTGTTTTAATAAATACATCACTTAAATCTGAAATAAAGCTCCTGATCTGAAGGGATGACCAGTGTTTTGTCGACACATAAAAAACATTTTAGTAAAGAAAATGTTTCATAAAGTGAACAACGTCCTGTCACAAAGACATCATTCCACATTATGATACAAAACACCAAAGACTGCAAGGTTTGAAGCAGCAAATGTTATTTTATCTCCAATGATTCTCAGACAGACATCATCTGAAATATTTTGACTGAAGGATGATATCAAGTCCTGTTTCAGGACTTTACTGGATTTTTGTTCTTATTTCTTAGATTAAATATGATTCAAAATGTCAATCAGATACTTTTATGATTCTTTTGTCATAATTTTAAGCTTCATATGTTCAGATACATGTGATCAAAGTGAGTGAAAATCCAGCTAAAGTCCTAATAAAAACATCAGAAATCTGGCTCCCTAGTAGTCGTTTAAAACTTTTGCACATTACTGTGTATCTCCTTACGTTAACCATAAATGAGTCACAGCTTTACCCCTAATCCACCAGACCTCTCTAACCTTAACACTAATAATCTCGTGTACACAAAATAACATTTATCCACATGTCAATAAAGTGAAGACCTATGAGGGCTGAGGAAGTCCTCTAAATGATCTAAATCCCATCAGTCACAGATAAAAACAACAGATCTACTTTAGAAGCTTCTCAGTGAATCTTATGTAACTAAGAGTTTGTTACAGAACACAGAGTCCCTTTACTTCTGATGTTCTGAGCACATTTTACTGATGATATCAACTCCTAGTGAGTTTTAATGTGGGTCTTCTAGTGGAATATCCTCTCATGGTATTTGTCTTTTAAAGAATCAAACTCCATCATTGACTTTGTTGGATGCAAAATGTGAGAAGCAAAACTGTCAAATGGTTGGTAAAAGTTTACAACTTTACCTTTGTATAATTATTTCTAAAGAGCCACGTTTAATTAAAGTTTGACATCTTGGAAATCCTGCACAGTTTAAAGTGTTTGTAAGTAAGTGTTGTAATCGTGTAGAAACAAGCCGGCCTGGCAGCACTCACAGCTCTTGGTTTTAGATGTTAAATCCTAAAAATGTGACAAATTAAATGCGTGATCGGAGTCTCTGCTCCTCTGCTTCTCGTCCTGATGGGTTCGGATGAGGTTACATACTTTAGTGTTGGAGTAATCAGCGAGAAAACAGAGACAAACTCAAGTCCAAACAACTTTTGATGCAAAACAGAGAAGCAGATTGTGACTGAAAACGTGAAACATTCACCAGAACTGTCCTCTTCTATATAGTGGAAACCCACAGCTCAGATGACGTTGAGATGATTAGCTTCTGAATGAAGATGTTTGTCTCACCTCGGACTGAAGGCCTTTATGGGACTCTGATGTTTTTAATAATCATTCGATCTTGCTGTGCTGTAAACACAAACAATGCCCTCCTTTCATTTAAATGTTGTCAGATTTTAACATCTGTCAACAGAAATATATCCATTAAATTACTTTAGTTCAAGTGAAACCTGTCTTTGATTAAAGGACCTTAATGACTGAAATCATTTATTGAGTTTTACTCATTTTGTTCTCCTCAATCTGCTCGCTCCTTGTTGTACGAAGCAACATTTGTGATATCTGATTTTTTTTTCTCTTTGAATCTTCAGTTAGAGTAACATCAGAATGTGTTGCGGAGCATGTGAAGGGCCTCCAGGCTCCACTGTTAATGAACTTCAGCTCATCTGGATGAGTTGGATCAGATCCGATCATTTACAGTAAAAGCGTCTTAGTATAACGGTCTAATTCTGGTGAGACTGTCACAATAATAATGTTCTATTTATATATTTAGAGTTGTGTAAATAAACTGCTTTTAGTTTGTCTTTTCTGAGCCACAAAAGCTAAAAGGAAAGAGGAGAACCTGAACGGCTAAACTCTTTATTTCAAAGTAAAGAAAACAAAAGTATTTGACATTTTACAGTTTATTAAAACTTTTTGAATTTCTGTCAATTATACAAAATTATTTCTGCACATTAAAACTGTTGCCATCTTATTTTGCCTTCATGTCTGAGTAAAAGCTATTCATAAACATTCAGGTTGTAAAAGATTAAAAGGTGTGAAATAGCCCAAACTACAAATTTATGGAATAAAATGAAAATATCTATGGATGCAAAACTAAATCAAATGAAGATATATGGAGATGGAAGAATGCAAATATAGAGCTTTCTTAAATAATAAAATATGATCAAGATTCTAATATTACAAAAATATTTAAATTATTATCAATTTAACGTGAATCGATGTAAACTTGGGTTGAAACACAAACAAAATGACGTCAGATGATTTTGGGATGAAAAAGACTGAAAATGTTTCCATGAAGTGAAAAAAAAACCACAACTTTGATTTGATGAATTTTTATAACTAAGAGATTTTTATTGTGAAATTATGAAATAATAAATATAAGTTCTCAGGGAAATGTCTGGCCTTGTATGGAAGCGTTTAGTGAGTGAATTCTTCATAATGCTTAGACATTTAATTTCTCTGGTCTCAGAGTCTCGTTCTGCTCTCTTCTCCGAGGAGAACGACGTCTAAATAAGGCAAAGTGAAATTTCACAATCAGGTCAACCTTGTTTTTAGGATCTGAGGAGATTTGTCAACCATCCAAAACTCACAGCTGCTTCGTCAGTGCCAAATACAATTACTGGCAAATGCATCTTTATCCATTCAGTTTATGCCTTGGCTTGGCTTGATAATCCAAAAAGGAAAAGCACAGACAAAACAAGGAGTCTCTGGAGAAGAAGTGTGAGGAACAAAGGCTGAGAATGGACTAGATTTTATTTACTTTAGACATTTTCAATCAAGTGGGGATTAACTGGATGAAAAGGGGGACTTTTCAAAAACATCATTTCTGAATGTGACTGTAAGCTTTTCCTAAAGCTAACTAATACAAGCCTGGGTCAGGTCTAAAACTAAAAAATATTCATGCTTTTTTTTTTCTTTTGCAAACAGAAGCTGCAGACAGATGCTATCTTCGTTGTACTTTTCAGGGATGTCATATGAAACATTCATAATAACATCCTCTCTGTGTTTAAAGGCTGATTCTGCAGACGATTCTGCAGATTAGAGACTTCTCAAGTGGAAGTAAGAACAGGATTCCTAAATAAACTTCTTCTTTTGGACACTGATAATATCGAAGTGTCGGCTCTTGCCAAAATGAGGTGAAGACGTTCATGTAAGAACAGGCAGCAGGATGACGGGTTGTGAAATAGTCCCTGAGACTGGCATCCAATAGGACGGGTGCATGCAAACGCTGGCAGAACTGATATGAAATAAGTTTAGTTCAAACCAGTTTTCATGAAGCATTTATTAAGAGGTTGTCTTAAAACAAAACAGCACAATATTTATCACAGAGACAGCCAATAAATCAAACCTCAAACATTGTCTGTGTTCCAGATGTTTCTGAGGAAATGTGAGACGTACATTTATAATCACTTCTGGGAAACGTGTCGGTTCTTCTTTGTCAATTCAAAAATGCTTTTGAAGTGTCACAAAACTGGTTTTACATTTTATTTCTACCTATCTGCAGCTCGTAGTTTCTCTGGATGTGTTCTTGCTCACGTTTTCCGCTGGATGAAGGATGTTCTCCCAGATCAGGATTACCTGTGGTCCTGGATTACCTGACAGGATTTTACTTTCTGACTAAGAGGGATTGGAAGATGCTGAGAGCCATTCGGAGACAATGTTCTGCGTCAGTAAGCCCATTGTAATCAGAACAGAAAGCTTATTACTTCAAAGACCTCATCCTCCATGTGTGGGATCCACATGTGACACAACGTCTAAGAGTCCGAAGTCCATTAGCGAGTCCCCTACGGGGGATTTTTATTATAGTATGACACAAACAGCGGTGGGGATTTGTTTGCCAATGGATGCTTCGGTCCACTTGTTTGGACTCTCGTAGTCATCAGGATGAAGTGCTGAGTATCCCACAGCTTCCACTAACCTCCTCTTCTGGGCTCGATGGAGGAGGATCCTGTAGGTCCCCGTCAACGGGCTTCTAGAATTTAAACAGGCGTTGTTCTGTAAGTGGACTTTTGTAACACCTAAAGCAGACATGAAGTTCTTCACCTCCTGCTCCTCCACACTTAGAGGATGGTTGTCCTGAGCAAAGTGGATTGGAGACTGAGGCAAAAACACATACGGTTGAGGGTAGTCAATGCCCTTCAGCCAAGCACTGTTTGTAATCTGTGAGATCGTGGAGCGATCAACAGGCACAATCCTCAGCATACCCTTAATGACATGCTGACACAGGTCAGGCACATAAGCAGGGATGCTGTAAGCCCCCTGCAGGATGCAGCGCTTCAGCCTCCCCAGGTTGTCTCCATAGAAGGGTAAAGTCGCAGTCGCCATAAAGTACAAGAGAATACCCAGAGCCCAGATGTCCGAGTACTGCCCGATGTATCCTTTCTGCCTAAAAAGTTCAGGAGCAGCGTAAGGTGGAGAGCCACAGAAACTTGTGAGAAGTTCATTAGAGCCACATTCTGCGCTGAAGCCAAAGTCTCCAACTTTGATGCAGTAGCTCGTGGTGTAGAAGATGTTCTCGGCTTTGAGGTCCCTGTGGACGATGTTGTGGTCATGCTGAAAAGTCCAAAAGAGAGAATCCTTTAAGAGTTTGATAGTTTACACAAACAAATGCATGTTATCAATCCCATCCAATAAAAACAAGATGCTGCAGGTGAATCTGTATGTGCATGCAGAAATGAATAAAATCTAATAAAATAGGACAGCAGTGGTTGAGATTTAAAGATTTTAGTGACATCTAGTGGCACATTTGCAGATTTACTCGAACTTCTATAAAACATGGTAGAGAGAGTATACTTAGTAAAAACTTTCTGGTGTATTTTCCATGTGGTATAAATCCTTTTTAAACAACCCCATCTGATTTAAAAACATATGAGAACTTAGTTGTTCAAATAAGACATGAGATGAAAATTCTCTGCATGAAGACTGACCTGTGGTATTCCAGTAACAGCTGGTGACTTCAACCAGTAAATACTAACCCCACCTTCCTCCTCATCACGTCAGGTGGTTAGAATGGAAACTTTGAATTTTAGGTTGTAAAACCACATTTTTTGTTTTTATATGACTGAACAAAACACTTTTATTGTTACTTTATTTATTTCCTCTCCTAACTTATTTATCTCATGCAATTAAAATAGTGACAGAAATCCTGCACAAGTCAATCTGTAAACCATTAAACTCATCAAAGTTTTCTGCTCACAACTTGGAAGCAATAAAAACCCAAACAATTCATGCCATGTGTGGCACACAGAGTCTATAACGGCTAAATGAGTCTCACCATGTGTTTAACTGCAGAGAGGATTTGTGCAAAAACCAGTCTGGTTTCCAGGTCGTCGAGTTTCCCTCTGGTGGTGATTCTGGAGAACAGGTCTCCACCGCTGCCATACTCCATCACCAGATGCAGCCTCCTGCTGGTCTCGATCACCTCGTAAAGGCGCACGATGTTGGGGTGGCTCAGCTTCTCCATGCAGCTGATCTCCATGGAGGCGAAAGACGAGCACCTCCTGGCCTGACGAGGCTTGTCCACGATTTTAACAGCAACTCTCTCTGTGACAGAAGAGGAAAAGCTTGGCTGTCAGTGACTGAGTAAATGGGTGATATGAAGACACAGACAAACAATGAAATTACATCTCAGACATTTAATTTGATACATTTACAGGTAGATCTTCTAAAAGCTCAGACTGAGGGTGAATCATGAACATGTGGGTTTCTTCATAAGAGAGGAGGATCAGAATATAAAGTATTTAAAGGACGGGGATAAAACCACCTTTTGTCAGGGCGTGAATTCCCAGTTTCACTGTAGAGAAGTTGCCGTGACCAATCTCTCCTCTCAGCTCATAGAAGCCAACCCTCCGCCCCAGCATCAGCTCATTGGTGATCCTCTCATTGTGGGCCATGTCGTAGATGATCCTTTCAAATGGGGTCTGCTTCATTCTCTCAGCTTCGCTCAGCTGTGGGATGGAACAGGTGGCGGTGGAAGAGAGAGACAACTCTGATGTTTCCACCTTTGCTGGGTCGTCTGCAAATTTTTTGTTCATTTTCTGCTTTGGCCATAGCCACGTTTTGATCTCTTAAAAAAGAAAGAAAGGGGAAAAAATGAGAATATTCACCTGTAAAAGTTTAGCACAGTCTCTAACGCAGCTGTTTTTAGATGCAGCTCTGGCGTCAGGGTTCGACTGGTGAGAAATTAGTGAGCAGACAGAAGTAGTAAAGCTGTTCTAGGACATCGGTAATGAGCTTGACCTCTGTGTCACGATCCGTGTGCTGTGACATAAAAGTCCATCTTCTTTTACATCATCTTTAACTCCTTATGTTTGTGCTCTGCATGCCTGTGAAATTTGCTGACAAAAAAGGAAAATAATCTTGATTTATATAAACTGCACTGAAACACAAAAGCTTTAAAGAATTTAAACTATTGAAATAATCTAATTAGGTTTCCCTTTTCTCCTTCTACTTGTCAAATACTGAGTACTGATTTGATAGTCAAATATTATCAAATAACATGTCAGCATGTTTCTTTTCATTTTGAATATTTAACAATGTTAGAACATGCTGACCCGTCCAGTTTGTTTCTGCTCTGGAAACCGACTAACTCTTGGACGCAGTTCTTGAACTTTTGCATATAAAAGAACACATTTGGCAAGGCTTTTTAAAATTTCTGTGCAGCAGGAGTGTTTTGACTTTCTTTCCCAGCTCTGCACAATGTTTTAACAGGAAGTTAGAGTTTCAGCCTCACATGGAGTTATGATAAAAGAGAGCAGATGTCCTCCTGTCAGCACATCTAAACTTTTACATGAAGGATCTGCTGATGTAAATCTCCTTTGTGTCTCGTAATGCTGCAACACTTCCTCGTCACTGTTGGCTAAATTTAGTTGGTAGTTGGCAAACTTCCCAGGTTAATGAGGATTACTTGTTTTTCTTAGACTGGATATCTGTGTGTCACTTTTAAAGTAGAAAGTTATTTTTAGAATGCATGCATAAGCCAACTATGCAGGCAGAACAATGATTAGAAGAGCTGCTGAAGTAAAGTCAGAGTGGTAACAGATTCTAAATAACTAAATGAGAAAGGCTAAATAAAAAATATATAACATAAAAAACTGCTTTCACTGATCTGACAAGATGAATGTATGCTTCAATTACTTTTTTCTTGTATAAGATTCAGTAAGAGCTTCTGTTTCTATAGTAAATATTTGGATCACTCTTTTACAGATCACAACCTATAAATGGATGCTAGAATTTCCATTATAAAAATTGATAAAGGCTTAAGTTTTTTCACAGTCACAAAAAATTGTAGTTTGAAATGTTGATAAGTCACACAGACACATGTTTTAAAGCACTATAATACAAAAACATAAACATCTTCATGTCTGACCTATAAGACTAAAAGCTGCTGTTTTAATAAAACATACATAAATCAAATGTTTTTACCTGGGAGCTGTGGATCCTTCATGTCTGTTCCCTGAAGCTTTAATGCCTGACTGTGACCTAACAGAGCCTCAGAGGACTAAACACTCCTCATAATCCTATTAATACTGTGTATTAGCGGACTGCTCATCATGTCCTCTGGCACAAACTGACCTCATAAAATTGCTGAAAACATACTTTTGAAGACTAAAGTACTTATGCATATAGAACTTAATGTAGGCTGTTTGTTGTTGGTGATATTAGAACAGCTGTTCTTTAATGAAAGTAGACAGAATAAACTTTACTTATGTAAGTTTAAAAGTTCCCTTACTGACAGCGAATTAAATTATATATAAAGCTCTTAAACCTGTTGTTCAATAATGAGAAAAAAGTCATTTTAAACCATTTTGAGCTTAGATTGTTTTATGTGGTTTCCATCATTGAGGCACAAACAAAAATTCCCTCAACCTGTAAAAATGTGTAAAATCAATACAGTTTTCTTAAGGCTGTCTGTAAAGCAAGTTCTTTAGTCTGACAGTAACCCTGAATAGCTGCTTGGAAAAAATAAAATAAAATTATAAAATAAAATAATAAACAGGAAGGAGGTGGTGGAGATTAAGTAAGTAAGTAAGTAATTAAGTAAAGTTTATTTATATAGCGCCTTTCACAGATATACATCACAAAGCGCTTGACAATAAAAACAAAAAAAAACAAAACAGAGAAAACATTGAAAATAAAAAACAAAACAGAGATTTGGGGGTACCAGATACAATATTTGGGCAAGATTTGGGGTACCATCAGGGGATCTACATTGTAAATTATGAGATATAGTGGGACATTGACTTGTGTAAGGAACTAAAGTCTTGGGCAGAAATATTGGGGCAACTTCAATACAATATTTGGGCCAAAAATAAAGATGGGAGCCAGATACAATATTTGGGCAAGATTTGGGGTACCATCAGGGGACCTACATTGTAAATTATGAGTTAAAGTGGGACATTTACTTGGGCTTGGGCAAAGAGAAATATTGGGGCAAACTTCAAGATTTGGGGTACCATCAGGGGATCTACATTGTAAATTATGAGATAAAGTGGGACATTGGCTTGTGTAAGGGACTAAAGTCTTGGGCAGAAATATTGGGGCAACTTCAATACAATATTTGGGCAAAAAAAATAAAGATGGGAGCAGAAGAAAATGTAAACAAAATGGAGGGAGGGAGTAGCATTTTACACACAGTCACAACAACCGATAAACACATCAAGGAGGGTGGGGGGGGTAAGGATCTCCACCAGCAGCAAGGACACGGCACAGCTGACCGACCTTCACTCCCAGTAGAGGGGGGGGGGGCGAGTTAGGGTGAGAGAGCGTAGAGAAGGGGGGGGCTGAGCAGTCGCTTCATTCACTCTGTTGAGTAGGAGATTGTCAGGGTCACCAGATAAGATAACAGAATGTGTTTGGAGCAGGCAGTCCTGTTTGTTACAGCCACCTTAAATGTCTGTTTCACTGGCTTCATCCCGTCCAAATTTGAAAACCTGGCCAGTCCCATCTGATCCGTGTAGTTCGACACATCGATCGTAATTCACTCCGCGCCAGAGTTCGTTCGCAGTCAGTCCTACGAGACAACTCAGTCCTCGCGAGTGTTTCAGTGTTCAAAGCACGCATCAGCCCCCTTTGAAGCACAGGAATCCTGTCAATTGCACCTGTTAGCTCCGTTGTTTTCCGATAAACCAGGTCCATGCAGATTCCAATGAGCGTGCACCCGATCATCATTAATCCAAAGTTGTAGACCTCCAGAGACAGACTTGCAGGACCCGCAATCTGATCCATTACGAACCCCACAGCTCTTGTCTCAGTCAGCCGCGGAGTCCCCTCCTCCGTTTTGAGAGTGTAAAAAACTTTATCCATTTTGTTGGGAAGCCAGCAAACCAAAGCCATATCAAGAAAAATAAAAATATTTAACCAGAAGGAATGAGGAAAATGCTCAGAAGACAAAAACAGCTGCAGGAGGAACACACAAGGGAGAGAAGGAACCATTAATGCAAGGATTAATGCAGAGGTAAAAAAAAAAAAAGATTAAACATCTTTCACTACAGCACTAACACTAATCATACCCTCAGAAACACAACCCTGTATTACTGACTGTATTACTCCGTCCTCCATCATCACATTTAAAATCTAGCATAGTGTTTGGTCATGTTTAGTGTCCTCACTCAGCTCATTTTACCGCCCTCTAGTGGAGCAATTGTGAGCTGACTCGTGCTTATTTATTTTCTGCATATGTAATTTGACATAAACTAAATAAAAATCATATAATTTTAACGTCTGTGTTTATAAAACCAAAATATCTCCATCACTTTCAACCAGCATCGCAAAATGTACAATTCCCTGTGGACGGCCATCTACTTTGACTGACATCAATCCTAGCCAATGACAAGACAACTTTTTACAGCTGTCCAATCATCAAAGAGCTCTTGTTGGCGGGGTCTCAGCTAACTGACCAATAAACACAGGCCGTTCTCCTACAGACCGGAAGCACATGCTAGCGCGCTGCGACTGATGTCTGGGAAATGTAACATGTTAGAAATTTGAGTGTTTTCATAACAACATACCACGTTTTGTGAAATATTAGATAATGTCAGCAGCAGTAGCGACGTCCGTTCCCTCAGCGGAGCACGAATCTGAGCGGTGTGGGAGTGAGGAGGAGAGCCGTGGTGGCGAGGCGGAGGACCGGAGTCAGCAGCAGACAGGCCCCGCCGTCGTTGTTCACAGCCGGCTGTCCAAACTCCCGCTGGCCCGCATCAAAGCTCTGATGAAGACGGATCCAGACGTGTCCCTGGCCAGCCAGGAGTCAGTGTTCATCATCGCTAAAGCCACGGTAAAACTATTACAATTCCATCAAACCAGGCAGATCAATGTTTATAATGTCGTAGCTTGATTTCAGAGCAGGTTGTTGCCAGATTTTAAAAATGTATTCTCATACAGTAAGCCGAAACAGCCCACTTTAATATTGTTAATTTAATCTGTGATCTATCTCTGCCTAAACCAAATTTCTTATACATAGTTTAGTATAAAATCAAGTTAATAAAATTAGATCTAATACCGTTTTTCTTATTTTCTACCAGGAGTTGTTTGTTGAAATGATTGCCAAAGATGCCCTGGTGTACGCTCAGCAAGGAAAGAGGAAAACCCTACAGAGAAAAGACTTGGGTAAGAGCTGGAAACACATCCTTCTGTAGGTACAGGACCAGACATTCATTCATTTTATTGTTGTTTAAGCTTGGTTTATTATAAAGAGTCAAATGTTTGAAAATATTAAGAGATTTTAGGAATAGAAGTAAAATAAGGCACATTTAATTAAGTTAAAATACTTTGTTTTAAAAAATGTTGTTCATCTATGCACATGTTGTTTTATGGGGAAGTCCTAAAGGAACTAAATTAATTAAAAATAATATTAATAAAGATCAATTCTAAAGAGTTTGTTGGAAAGAAGTCACCATTATAAATGTTCAGTAGCTTAGAGCAATAGCTGTTATACTGTAGTTTATCTCTAGAGTCCTAACCTCATTAATGAGCACACACTGATCAAAAGGCTTGAAATGATTTAGATTTCACAATATCATAAAGTATGTTTTAAACTTTAATGCCAGGTATATAATGAACAATTTAAATTGTTTGTGAAAATGTTAAATTTTTTGATTTTCCTCCACAGACAACGCAATAGAGGCCATAGATGAGTTTGCATTTCTCGAAGGTAAACCTTTTTCCAGCCACTAAATAATCACACTTTTAAGTTTTATCTGCCTATATCAGATTAAAGGTTCAATAAATATAAATAAAATCAGGCTATGCTGGTCTTGATGCTCAATTCTAATCATTTTTGCTGAGATTTTTGTGTTTGTTCACAATATAGTTTAAATGCAACTGCTGTCAGACTAGTGTGAACAGTATAATATGTAATATAATATTCACACACCATATATACTATATGGTTGGATGAAATGCGACTCAACCGTCCAGACTGAGGTCATTTAGAACCTCATGAAAGTGACTCAGGATCAGATTAGAACATCTGATTTGTTCCGTTTAGACGGTCATAATGAAATCAGATTTGTGTCACTTCAGCCTGCAGTGTAAACGTCGCCTAATACTGATTCTGCTGCAGATGTGATGCTTTTTGCATCAGATTACGTTAAACGTTTTTTTTCTCTGCAGGCACACTGGATTAAAGACTTTTTCTAAGATTACTGAAACTCTCCAACCATCCAAGATGCTGTTTCTTTGCCGTCACAGAAACTTTCTGGTTCTTTTCTAAATCAAACTCACAGATTAGATGTTTATAAAGGCTTTTATACAATCAACCTTTAACGTTCTTTTAACTTTGAATTTATAATATTGTGTACATGGTTTTGTAAATATGTGTTTAATACGACTGTACATGAAATAAATTTGTTTAAAACGTGTTTTTGATTTTATAAACATCCAAACCTTATTTACCTCTTTTTCATGACTTTGATCCAACTAGTTGTTTATTCTCATTCTATAGCGTTAAAATCCTGTTTTAATACTTTGTATAAATGTTAACCAGATCTCTTGAAAACTGAATATTGTTTTACTTCCTATTCTGCAGCAGCAGTCTGTTTTTGACGTGCACACACTGTTCTGCTCTCCCTTGCTGAAACGATGAGGTTCAGATTTCTCATTCAACATTGTGACTCTGAGAAAATCCCGTTCCTGTAAGAATCCGTATATCCGAGCCTCACTGGACCTGAGATGTGTGTTGTTCTTTTTAGAAGCATTTGTTGAACACATCCAGAGTCTCCAGTTTCAGAGTCTGGGCTCAGTCAAAACCTTAGAGAGGGTTTTTTAAAATAAATGCTCGAGTGTGTTGAAGGTGATTTTGAGGGTTTAGTGTTACGGTGGGGGGAGATGGAATAGAGCTGTGAGAAACGGTTTATTTCCAGTGGAGCACCAGAGGAATGCTTCACTGGCTCAGGGGACACAGGACTCTAATCGCTTGTTGAAGGTTTGGACATTATTTTATTTCTACAATCAACAAAAACATTCCATTAAGGAAACCTCATGTGAAGAACTTTTCCAACTCAAAACATAAACCAGGAATCTGGGAATGCTTAACTTGATTCTTTTTTTAAAATAAATAGATAAAAATGTAGTGTTCCTAATCACGAGCTCAGAAGTGCACCTGAGTGCAGACAACCATTAAAGTCACATATTTGAACTCATGTTTTCCAAAACAGTAACTTAGTGCCTAAATTTAACCACGTCTACATAATTCAGCGTTTGCTCTTGAATGAGATCAAATGAATATGAAAGGATGCTGGTGCTCTGGTAAAACACACTTCATCAATGTTTAGTATTTCTGATGACTTAACTAAATGAAACTCATTATGAATAATAAATTCTCACATTAGTTTTATGACATTTTATTTTTTTCTGGTAAAAATGTTGTGCACTTTAACAAATGCAATTAATTTTACCCATGTGGAGTTCTTGCATGCTCCAGGGCGATATGAGTGTTTTTATCTTAATATTGGATCAAATACAGTGAGACGTCCTTCTGCATCTGCAAACTTGTGCCACTTCTTTCACTTATGTGCAAATGAGGAAAAGTAGGAATGGATGCATCTGATTTGGGCCTCACTGGGTTGCACAGTGACATCATCAGTAGAAGTGTTGACTTGCAAGAAGGTGCTGGGTTTGACTCCCTCAGCTGATCTTTCTGCAGTGAGTTTGCATGTTCTCCCTGTGCATGTGGGGGCTTTCCCTTGCTCCTCTGGTTTTCTCCCTCAGACCAAAAACATGCATTATAATAGGTTAAATGAAGATTCTAGATTGACCCTTGGTGTGTAAGGTACAAAGGTGAGACCCCGGGACAAAGTTGTAGCTTTTCGTGATGCCAGAGGAAGCTGTTGAACTGAATCAATGTGAGGAAGAAGACATAAAAAGTTTTTTACTAAACTCAGATGTACACATGTGCCTTTTTGTGGCGTTTTGACACAAATTGATCCTCTAACTCTCCAAAACAATCCAATAAATCATTTTTCTTTTATTCAACTAACTAATTACAAATCCTTTTAAATTTGCCTCCCGGTTTGCCTTCATTTAAAGTTTATACCAACTATTTGCCTCGTCTGTATTTGATCCCTCTGAATACCCTTTTTCAGGCCCATTAGGATCTCCTCTGTCTGCATCAGGAGCCAGGCTAAGGCTCTCCATCCTCTTTGTGAGGAGGTAACCTTCCTCCTCACATCTCCATCTCTTCACCTCCTCAGAGAGGGAGACATTGCACAGCTTTCCCTTCAGTTCTGGTGTTTCTTTAACTTGTGATTTCTTTTATTTGAGGGTGTCGGCACACCTTGACAGGAGATATTTTAATCACTGCAAAGATATGCACAAAATGTATCTGGCTCCCTTGAAAGGTATGTTTTTGCAGCTGAGATTCCAGTCAGATTCTTTTTTTTGTGTGTGTGGGTCAAATTCTTGAACAGTTAAACACACACCCAACACACACACACACACACGCATACACACACACGTGTATGTATATACAGAATGCATTTTTGTCCAGCCTCGCCCCTCCGACTGCATATTTTCATGCCTAGAATTCCATAAGGGACATAGTGCTGCCTGTAGTCTGGATATTTCTCTTTGGACATCTTCAGTCAGGTGTTAATGCAAGGCCAACGAGGACAGGAGGTCTAGGATAAGGGATCATTAACATTTGACAACATGACAAGAGGCTAAAAGTTCTATAGATTCACCCAAAACAAAGTTTGTGTTTTTCCAAAATGTAAGTAAAAGATTTGATCAAATTAATTGTACATACCTGTGTCAGCTCTGTCGGGTGGAGAGTGCTGCTTCAGGAGGATGAAGCTAAAAGGCCAAACATAAATAACCAGGAGTCATGACAGTAAACGCTTTTCATTTATCTAAACTTTCAACTTTAAAGGTCAGACTTTGGTTTTGGCCCAAAACAAGAAAAAGGAAAGGTTTTAAACGTTTACCTCATTCATCAGCAGCCTCAGCAGATTAGAATTAAATGAAGCCATAAGACCTTTAACATGCTACTTTACTGAGTGTAATCGTAATTTTATTGAACTTGATGTCTTTTTTTACTTTTTAATTGACATTTAAAGCTTAATGTTTATGTGATTCAAGATTACAAACCTAAAACACAGTTATTATTCTTTTTAATGAATAAAACAAAACAAATAACCTTCAAGACAAGTGACTGTAGGCCAAATTCTTTTCTTCAAGAAGAAACGGTGATGATTTGAGTCCAAATAATCATAATTTGATTCTGACTCTGTGAAATAAATGCATGTTTTTTGTTTCTGCTTCATGTAGTTTAATCAGATCCTGATGCTGTTGTCTGTTTGAACCTCTGAGTGATTAATGAATGAAGTGTTTTAGTTGCACTCTGCCTCCAGCTCATTCTTGCGGTGTTTCATTTTCTAACCAGCGATTTTTTGTGATTAATGCACAAGCAGAGGCTGTAAAGTGATGGTATGAACTTGTTCCTTTTGAAATACAAAACATCTGCATCGATTTATTGTCAAAATATGTTCTGTTTGCTCGGTGACATTAATGTGGTGGTGCGAGCCAAACCTGTAAATCAATTAGGAATGTTCAAAACTCATGCCTTAAATGACAGAGGCAGTCAGAGGAGGAAGCTTTGACAATAAAATAAGTTACTCATGAAGGAATTTGTATCTGCTGCACTCATCCAATCTATTGTTATTAAATTAGTAACAAGGGCCTCTAAACTCTTCTTTACCTTTATAGGTGCTGAATCTTCATCCTTTTTATCCTGAGCCAAGAACTTTGGGGAAACACGGAGAAGTGAAATTTCCAGCTGATGTTCTGTGTCTGACAGAGGGCAGCAGAGATGACAGTGAAGCAACAAACATTTTGATGGAGCTCCTATCATGTTCTCGTATGTAAGCAGAAACGTGAAGTGGTGTGTGACATGAGAGATGAGTCGCCCTAAATGTTGAGTCTCGTGGTTCAAAAGAAGGAGGACAAACATCACCATCAGCTCCATGAGTGATGTCATGAGGTAAGGGATGAAGGAGACGGAGCTCTGGATTGGACTGAACTGAGGTGGATCTGACTGAATCAGGACTGGAACATAACCACGTTAGGTAGCTGGCATAATATTCAACACATTTTTTATTTGACATGAGACACGTCGACTGGATTGAATAGATGTTTCTCTTTAAACCAAAAGTATTAGGACAAGTTTGGTTGAGATTGTGAATTTTACCTGGAATTGGTTGCGTTTTTCCTCCAAATGAATTTAAAAAAGTGATATTTTTTCAGACCAGAACATTTAATTTAGGAAACTGAATATTAAATTATAATTTCCCCAAATCAGTGACCTGGTTGAGCATCCTCCAGCCCTAATCAGTCATAATGTATTTAACCAGATCTGCTCATATTTCAGATGAGATTGTTCTGACTCTTTCTGTCAAGCGATTTAAACTGAGGGAAATTAACATAAAATGACAGAAATGACTTGTTTCTGTGTTTAGGAAAAAGAACCTCTACTCTTTGAAATAAGTGAACAGTTCAGAGGGATGACTGTGAATCCCTCCAGGTTGTTATTCCCCAAAATCATTATTTGGATCTCTATCCAGTCCTGACATGGGAAAAAATGCACTCGAGGAGGAAAAAGGAATTTAAAGACTGAAATGAAACGAATGGAGCTTGGCATCCTGAGTGAGAACAACAGCAGGCAGAAAGCAGGGAGAGGTGAGATGAATATGTAAGAAAAAGAAGGAAGGAGAGAGAGAGAGAGAGTTGAGCGTGAGAATGACTGAGGGTGGATAAACAGAGGGTGGGAGGGAAGGACGGTAAGACAGAAAAAAGGAGAGGTGGTGAAAGTGAGTGAGTGAGAGATGGGCAGGGAGGTATAAAGAGAGGGAGGGAGTGATCCACGAGAGGCAGCCATAGAGGGAGAGGTGACAGAGTGGATCATCCTCTCTTCCCCGCCAGTCTCGTCATGTTCATCCTGCAGATGTTGACTGTTCTCTGCCTCACTGCTGTCTTCCTGGCATCTGTGGAAGGTAGGACACAGCTATTCTTTGAATGTGTGTGTGTTGCATGGATTGCATGCACCCTGCAGTTGGACGGTGTGGCAAAAAGAGCCGAAGCAAAGGCGGAAAAGAAGAGGGATAGCAGCAGCAGCAGCAGCAGGGATGGATGTAAACAGAGAGGCAGAAAGCAGGATGAGCATCTGAAATCCCACCACGCTCATGCAGAGAGAGCAACTGTGTGCTATCAGAAGTGCTCTGATTCTGCATCATCCCCGGCATAACAAAGCAGCTCTCATTGCTGCCACTGCTTCACATCTCAGATGAATTTGTTTACACGTTTGCTTTGGACGAGGCGACATCATGGCAGAGCCTCCACACAAACACACACCCCTCCTCTCATTTCACAGGCCTGGTGGTGTGTTTTCTCACCACTGTAAGTCGTCTGACGTTCTAACGAGGGTCCACACATGTGGGGAGAAAATCTTTCCTGTGTTGAAAAGCTTCTAAAATGATGACATTCTGCAAAAAAAAAAAAAAAAATGCATTTAAAACATTTTGTTAGCTGAAACCATAGTTATTACTGGTAAAATATTTCATGAAATTGTGAAATATTATGAAAGATGACCAGCTCTTTATCATTTTTCTATTAATTTGCTTTTGTTTAATTTACTATCTGTGTTTGTTTTGCAGCTAATGGTGTGCAGATGCAGAGGGATGTCCAGTGTTGCATGTTGTACTCCCAGGGCAAGGTGCGTACCAAAGACGTGTTGCGGTTTGAGGTGCAGACTGAGGGGCCCGACTGCAGTATACAAGCCATCATGCAAGTATTCCAGCTATCCACTCCCGGAGATTAAAGAGCACTGAGCAATTTGCAGGAATGGAAAATATGCCTCTCGTTAGTGCAGGGCAGAGCCGGGCTCAGAGGCATTGTCGTCTTTTCAGGTCAAGTTGTTATGGCAGGGCTCGGAGCTGTAATTGCCAGGAAAGTAAGAAAGGAAATATGCGGGAATAACACGCCATCTGAAAATACCTCGCAAGCCAGCTGAACCCTGCAGCAGCAGCAGTCGGCCAGTCAGTCAGAACAGCAGGGTTTAGTTAAACAAACTGCATTGTGATACTCATTGTTTCCAGCAGGTCTGAGAAATCTGATGTAGCGGGGGAATTAAGACCTTTTGCACCTGATCCGGTTAACACAAAATCAGAATTCTTTCCCTCTACAAATAACACATTTTTGATCCTACTTATAAACATACCATGCCCTTCAGCTTTATCCCATTTTGTGCTTTTATATGCTCTTTCATCATCTGACAGATGGATTTTCCTCCTGTAGGCCTTTAATCCTGATCTCTGTGGAGTAAAACAACGATTTACTTTCTTTTTACAGTCTTTACACAAAGAAGGCAGTGAAATGTGCCGACCCCAGAGATCGGAAGGTGAAGAGGTTGCTGAGGAAGCTTCTGCAGAGACAGAAGTTTAAGGCCCAGAGAACCATGTGGCTCCTTCCTCGAGACAACCTGCCTGTCATGTCAGAGGTCAGAGCCGAGCCACCCTCGATCACATGGGCTGTTAGGGATGAATGAGTAGCTCTTCTTGTTGAAAAATCAAAATCTAACTTGAGAAAAATCAATAATATGACACGGTTCAGTCTGATCCAACAGTTTACGACGGCATAAAGGATAAAATTCAAAATGCTGAAAGTCGGTGGAATCTGAATTCTCAGTGTCTCAATGTTGTCCCTTTTGTTGACCCATAATTAGGAATTTTCAAGAAATATATCAAATAAACTGTAGAGTGACATTATCATCTGTGACAGTTTTTTCTCATTTCTGATCCATTTAGGACAAAAAGGACAACTGGGCCGTTCTCAATGTGCAGTGATGGACTTCATCAAACTGGGGAAAAACTCATAGTCAAACGTAAGTTTCTCCTGACTTTATAATGATAAAATTCACTGATCAGGAAATGTGCTTAGGTGTTTCTGCACGTCTCAAACGTCTTTACAGGCCAAGTAAACTCCCAGCAGCTCGTTGTGTTTCCTCTGCGACGCCTGCTGACGACCCAGTCGTCTCGTGTCTCTCTGTCTGTCTCCTCGGGACCAGATCTGGGCAGCAATACATATTTAAACAACTTTAGATAGTTAAACATGAACTGTGCAACATGTGGCTGGAAGAGTCTCAAAAGAGGAATATCATTTGTAAGATACGCTGAAGTGATTTTTTTTTATGGCTTATACTGTTATTTGCCAGAGTCTGCCTGAAAGTTACCGCCTTCTAACATATTGTAAACCCTTGTGGCTGATGTGAAATCAGTGAAACAGTTGTGCTAAAAATCAGCATCGATATTCATATATTATATCAACAAGATATTCTGTGCATCTTTGTGACTTGTACACCTTGAACATGTAACGATACATCAGAGTTTAGTGAAGTAGCTGGGGGTTGTCACATTTAACCAGGCGTGCAGAATATTGGGAAACGTTTCTTATTATTAACTTGCACCTTGATTTTATTTTCAAGCGTTTATCAAGTAAAAACATCTTTCTTGAAGTGAAGTTTAAGCAGCAGACTGGAGATTTCCACCGTATTTCCGATCTATTTCTGGTTTTACGTTTGTTCGTCTCTCATTTAACTATGCCAAAGTTTTCATGAGTCACTCCATTACATGGCCAGGCTGTTAAATCGTAGAGGGCTCACTTGTGTGTGAGGTACACAAGAACTGGATTGTTTCAGAATGAACTGTGTAAGTGAAATATTTTATAAATTAATCTGAAAAATTAGCTGCAACTGTTTCAGTTTCTTTCTTTCCTTTTCATCTAAGTAACGTGATTAGGTCTACAATACATGGATGTTGTTCCAACACTGGCCCAATCAGGTCAAAGTTAGGGACATGATGGTCACTCACAAGCTACTAAAATGCAAATTGCAATATTTTTAAATCACAACCAAGGAGTCAGAACTTCAGATTTCTTTTTCTAAGGATCATTCAAAGGTTTTCTTTGGACTTTGGCTGCATTATTTTGTCCCCCTTTCTTGTAAAATGACAGCATGGACAACTGGAGGACAAACAAATAAATATCAAACCTAAAATCTCTAGTAGAAAGTAATTTAGGTAGATGGTATCAAAACATGCAGAAAGCCAGAATAACCATTGATCAAGAAAACCTAAAAAGACTACAAAACTTCTGACTCTGGTGCACAAGTGAGAATCACTTTATAATTAAACCATCAGATCTTCCCTGGACGCCACTCTTACATCACTTTGACCTTTCACCTTTCAGCTGCAGCACAGATGGTCCCCTCATGCAAGAAAAACATCAAGTAGAAGCTAAAGCAAGCAAAACAGCTGCTGTGGCGCGGACACGAAAAACTAGAGGAACTTTTGTTTGGGTCCTAAAGTACATATCATTACAAAGGTTGAGTCTTCCTAATAGCTCATTATCTTCTCTTTAAACCTCAGACTGACTTTTGATGATTCTTGTCCCACAAACTTCAACAGAACTCATTCCAGCCTCAAGTTCAACCTGATGACGGTTCCAGAGAACCGAGTGATCCACATAACAAACTACAGTTTCCATGACAACCCGTCACCTTCAATAGACTTCACCTACAGGTTGTTAATGTCTAAGATTCTATGTCCACAACAACTCATTCAGTTCATATTATAATTTCTCTTCTTTTAATAAATTAAAAAGCAAATGATAAAAACACATTAGAGAACATTTAACAGCTGATGTATTTCCTCATTTAAAAAAAGAGCATCAGTTTGTATTTTGTCAGATTTGATGATAAATTAACTCATTGGTGATAAATCTTACAACTTAAGCACTTTAAGACGTTTTGTTATTTAGAAGTTTTGACCGGATTATTTGGTTCCAAGCAGTAAATAAATGTGTAATAATTCAGAACTTAAACTCAATTAATGCATTTTTAGATTATTTATTTAGCAACCATTGAAACATTGTTTATTTTGCGTAGATTTAAGCAAAGATCATCAAAACATGTTTTGTGTGTTTTTAGTTTGAAATAAGTTGTTCATAATATTTCCTATAACTGATTTATTCAATTAATAAAAATGAACTTAAAATGAGAAAGTTCAAATAAAAGTGGTAAAAACAAACAAAAAGAGTAAAGTAAGTGCATTTTATATTATTTAGTACTTTTAAAAACATGAAGCATTATTCTAGTGATTTAAATGCTTCTAATTAAAGGTTTTGTGTCCAAGTCAATTATTTGACAGTATATTTTTTGTTATTTATGAGTGAATATAATTAGTCTTGGTTTCAAACTAACATCAGATTCTCTTGACATTTAGTCATTTGCATTAACGATAAAGTGTCATTAAATATAATCCATGTGGACTCCTGGCCTTGTGGCTCTCTGCTGTGTAACATTTGGTCCAGACTGATTTAAACAGGATCACTTAAAAGCTCCTGGACCGGATTTCATCCTCCACAAGGGGTAGCCACCATCTCAATAACCAGAACCACACTTCACTTCCTGAGACATTTATTAGTCACATTTCAAAACTTTGTCCATCCAAACGTTGAGCTGCTCTCCAATAAAAACATTCCATCTAAAATTACATCAAGCATGAAACCAAGATTTTAAATCAGCAAATAAAATTAACAATAAATAAATTCAAACTGTCATTATAATGCACATCTAATAAAACAACTGCATATTTAAAATGTCAAAGCATTCACAAACTTTATTGACTGCACCTTTCCACAAAACCCTAAAGAGAGTTAATATCAAACTCATAAATAAGAAATATTTTTATTATTTTAACAACAAAATCAGGTTCAGTTCATAAAATAACATAAAGTTAAATTAGCCACAGTGTTGAGCTGCAGGTCTTTGCTGCAGTGTTGTAAAACAAAGATAAAGTATGAATGGCAATAGCACCAAATAAATATGAAATCTCACAAATCTCTATAATAAAGCACAGAGTGAAAACCATCCAAATAAATGACATCAAACCCAAACGTTTCCTTTTTATTGTTTTCCAGTGTTTAACAGTCAGTTACATTCAAAGTCTTAAAGTTACATAATATAAGAGAACTTTATTTTTAAAAAGGCAAGAAAACACACTGACCTTTATTTATATCCTACTGAGTGTTTTGTTGTTGTTGTGCTGAAACGCCGTCACTAAGTTCTGGAGACCTAAAACGTCTGTTATAGAGGTAGTCATGGTGAGGATGGCAAAATGGTTGTTTGATAATAATATTACAGTAAGTATAATAAGTAGTAACAAGTTATTGAGGCCAAATGTGCAGATATTTTGTTTTTTATGATGTTTTCTTCCAATAATCCTGTTATCTTTCACTGTCGTTTTAAATTTGGATGATAAATGACTGAAGGGTTCCATCGGTTCACATGGTGGTCTCACTGTTACGGTGGTTGAAGGAGTCGTTTTCCTGGCAGATCAGCTGGTAGGGCTTCTCGTTCTCCTCTATCACAGAGTTGCGGACCTCGGCGTCCTGGTTCTGCAGCTCTTCACGGGAAAGGTGTTCCACGATGCCAGCTCCGAGCGAGTCACCCAGCACGTTGGTGGTGGTACGTAGACGGTCCCTTCAGCGATGAGAGAGGAGGAATCAGACAAGACAGCAGACTCGCAGAACCAAAACATCAACATGTCTGTTATAAAAACAGTCTGAGGCGTTCTGATCTCCACTCTGCATTATGCATCAATAACCTTTGTAGATGTGTGACCTCTGAAGGCTCTCTGAAGCTTTACACTGACATTTAGGCTGGCGCAGTCCCAGACCAATCCCCATCAAGCTGACATTTAGAGGGAACTCACAGGAACCAATCCACGGCGATGATCAGTGTTATGTCCTCTGTGGGCAGTCCCACCGACGTCAATACGATCACCATGGTAACCAGGCCAGCCTGAGGGATGCCTGCTGCTCCGATGCTGGCAGCAGTAGCTGTGATACTGAGTGGGCGGTGGAAGGGATGGAGAGGAGAGTGGAGATATCTCAGAAAAGGGAAACAAACAAACAGCACATGTGCACTGCTAGTGGGAGTAGTGGAGTGATGAAGTCACACGAGAAATGACAGAATCACACCACCTTCCACACGCTGCATCACACATTTCCTCCATCATTTATAAAGCCTATAAACACTGCTGTGACAAAAAATGAGCAAATAATAAAAAGTCTTTTCCCTCGTGTCCGAGTCAAAGGACAGTTATGGATGAAGGTAAGAGTCTGTAGCAATAATACTGGGTCATACATCCCTAAACCCATAGATTATTGTGAAAACCTAAACATGTATTAAGTTGATGGAAGCTTGCAAAACCCTTAAAGCTCTAATCCAAACACTTTGCAGTCATACATCATTAAAAGCCATAGATTTCAGTTATTTAGTTATTAGTTTAGTTGTTGGTCAAACTCAGCTACCTGATGGTGAGAATCTGTCCAAAGTTCAGATCCATGTCGTTGACTTGAGCGATAAAGATGGCCGCCACTGCCTCGTAGAGGGCGGTGCCGTCCATGTTGATGGTGGCGCCCACGGGAAGGACGAAACGAGTGATTCGTTTGTCCACGTGATTGTTTTCTTCAAGACATCGGAAAGTGATGGGCAGGGTAGCAGAGCTGAAATAGACCCACACAAGAAGGAGGCAAACACTTTTCACACCACTGTATAATGCAGGAGGAGAGCACTGAGAAATATTTACACAATGGTGCTGACCTGGAGGATGTTCCTAAAGCAGTGATGAGCGCCTGCAGCAAGCCGCCCATGAAGCTGTAGGGGTTCCTTCTGGTCACCAGGAAGTAGAGCAGCGGCAGGACCAAGAGCCCGTGGATGAGAAGGCCCACGATGACGGAGACAGTGTACATCCCCAACTGACCACCCACTTCCGCCAGATCCTTCATCTCCACAATCTTCCCTGCAATCAGAAACAGGATGCCCACAGGAGCGTACCTGCAGGAGATGATTCAGACACATAAGCCTGGAACAGAATGAGCAGCAGCAAACATACATGTCCTCTGTGAGTGTTTTACTGACCAGATGATGATGGCTACCAGCCTCATGATGGCTTCATTTAAACAGTCGAAGAAGTCCCTGAGAGCCTGACCCTGCTGTTTCATGTTGCCAATGACCAGACCGAAGCACATGGAGAAAACCACCAGGCCTAGAGCGTTAACTCCACCAGAGGAGCCAGACACAGGAACGGTTTCTTCCACCGTCTCCTGTGATGGAGATCCAGAACCACAGTAAGCTGTGTTTGTGTGCACGTGGATCTGAGCATTTAGCAGATTACCTGGATGGTTTGCAGCACTTTGCTGATGTTTCCACTCAGGGTGGACTCTGTCGTGTTCAGAGGGTCGGTGAGGTTCAGAGTCACGGTCACGTTACGAGTGTGAATGATCTTCTTGTACACCGTTTTATACTGCGAGGTACATTTCAATGAAAATAATACATCAAATAAAAAAAAAATAAAAAAATGCTTTGTACTTATTAAGTTCTATTTGTGATAGATTTAGTGTTGTTTGGAGATTAAAATTATGAATTTAACTCTTTAAATAGTATTCACCAAAATATTTACAAATTTTAAAGTTTCAAACCAAGACATTTTTTACAATTTAACTTTTGTACATTTTGAAACGTTATCTTTTCATACTTTTCTACTCACTTTTTACAATGTTTTCAAAAACATTTCACATTTAGTCTACGAATCATACAATTTTTTAAAGACTGAAATCAAACATAACAAAGATGAACAGACAGCCTCACCTGTTTAAAACAGGCTTCTACCAGATTGGGAGGAAACATGTTCCTGGACACAAATAAAACACTAGATGAGCTCCTATAAGTGTTATAATTATATATGCAACAATCTCCATATCATAAATCTTCTAATGGTTATTGTAGTGACTTTGTGAAATCTCACCTGATGAGGTCCAGAAAAGCATCCGCAGCCTGAACTGGTTCAATATTTCCACTGTTGACCACCGGGCTGTCCCTGCTGCCTTTTCCCGGTCGGATGATCATGACGATCACGATGCCGATAAACACAGCGATCAGGGTGGTCACCATGTAGTAGGCCACAGCGCGCACGCCCATCTTACCTGACGCTTTGCTGTCCAAGGAGGAAATACCTAAAGCACGGGAAATTACTTTGAGAATTCTGTTTGCTGCATGTTTGTCTACTCTTGGGGCTCCTGACTGTTACAGTAAGAGAGGCTGTGGTTATAGAACAGGTTGTGATGTGTTGCTTTTTGAGATCGTTTAGCCTACTTCATGTTTTCAGACAGGGTCTATTGCAGTAAAGTGAGGTTCGAAGCCAACCTGTGACCAGACTGGAGACGATGAGAGGGAGCACCAGCATCTGCAGCATCCTCATCAGGAGCTCTCCAGGAAAAGCAAAGTACTTGATCTCCCTCAGGGACAGGTTGTGAGGACGCAGAGCAAAGCCCAGAATCACCCCTGGAGAAAAGTGCACACAAACACATGCACACAAAATCAAAGAGATTAGTCAAATAAAGCCAAGCAGGTGAAGGTTTTGTGTTAAACTCATAGGTGTAGCTGACCCAGAGCCACAGCGGCGATGGTGAACAGAACAAACAGGTTCCTCTTGAAGAACGCTTTGAGGCTGTTCCTGCTGATGGAGCCGATCCTCTCCTTCATGATGCTGGCTCTCCTCTCCATGGCTCTGTGAAGGCGCCTCCTCAGGTCTCCTTTGTCTGGCAGCTGGGGCTTGTCCGCGTCCTCGTTCAGGAAAAGACTGGTGCTGTTGGGTGGCTTCTCATTCATAATAATCTCCAACACCTGGTCGAGGAGGCAGGTCTCATGGGAAACTGTAAAGACGTTAAGGAAGACGTTTTTGTGGGAAAGGATTTTAGACCGATTAGAAATAATTTGATGCAGAGTGAACATGCCTGGAGGTGTTGAGTGATAGAGTTAGTGTTGCACCTCTTAGCTTTACTTCTGGTTAAAAAAAAAAGAGTCTTCCTAAAGCGTTAACTCAATCATTAGTGAGGAAAAGTCTAATTTTGAGCAGCAGTTATCATTTTATTAGTATTGTGATACATAAACCCTTTAACAGCAGTGTTTATTTGTAACAGATTCTCCTGATGGTTTAGTTTTCTGTGGTACTGACGATTTTAGAAGTTACCCTTAAAGAAAACGTGACTTTAAATAAATGCTCAGTAACAAGTCTAACAGCTAAAAATGGATCAGCTTCTTGTTTTAATGCAATCAGAAGAAATGAAAGCTGTTTTTTTTTAAAGCTCTGATGTAATAAATGAGGTTTTAAAGGAAAATAGGTGTAATAGCACTTTACAGCATTGTTTTATTAATCTGTGCTGGTCTTACCGTGTTTGTCTTTCCCTTTGTGTGGCAGCACGTGGCGGCTGCTCTCACTGCTTATCTATCTGGGTTACAACGCTTCCTCTGAACCACCCTCAGCAAACACACAAACAGCTGACTTCCTCATTAGTTTAGTAGACCTGCTGTTTGTGTTTGTATTTTTATGTTTATGAGGTTGAAAATGCAAACCAAACAAACGCTCAGGTCTCAGTAGAGACTCCAGTATTTGTTTATCCATTGAGTGGGTTAATTGTTTATGTCTCCCCAAGTGATTTTGATTTCCTCTGATTTCTGTTGTTTGTTTAAATTCCCTCATATAAAAAGAAGAAGTATTATTATGCAGCAGGACCCAATCAAGGAGAATAATTTACTGTATTAGATCTGGCATTACACTATGTGTAACTAAAGCACACAACTACTAATTAAACTAGCATGTTTTACAGATTTAGAATAAAACAGTTCATGTCTGGATGCTGAATGTGGATAAAAAGGTAAATTAGATGCTGCTCTCATTTTATTAGCACTTTAATTACTGTCCACTGAAAACCTCAAAAGTACTTCTTTTCAATTTTTCCTTTCAAAATCCATGGTTTAAAAAATATTATTGACTAAATCCGACCACCTTGTGTCCTGTCACACATCACACCCACCAGCACACGCTTCTTTTTCTTCATTACTTAAAGTTTTATAGTGAAAATGCACAATCTACATTTTGTCTCTGATAAACAAAAACAAAAATTAAGGTTTTATTATCGTTTAAAGCAAAAAGTATAGGTTTTGATGGTGTTTCCATAAAAATTTGCAGTTATTTTGCCTGAAAAAACGTCACTGGGATTTAACAGAACAGTGCTCTTTAATAAAATCCTTTAAAAAATAAATCTGGCCAGTAAAGTCATGGTGACTTATTACAGGCCCGGCGCCAGTGGGAGAGGGAGGAGGGGGCGTTTGACACACATTGGGGGGGAGGCCGGTCGGTGTTTGACCGGGGGGGGGGGGGGTT
>SSNR01000011.1:3770379-3898716 GCA_006937965.1 Callopanchax toddi
GGGGGGGGGGGGGGGTTCGGAACAACTGAGTGCTCCTCGCGTACTGAGGCGGTTTTGGCTTTCCATACTCCTCTACCGTGGAGCGCAGCGGGACTACAGAGCTGTGCACATAATGCACCTGGCAACTGGGTTCGGACCTGATCTTTCAAGCTGATCAATAATCATTTTATTCCGCCTTTCTGATCCAAATGAACCACGGACCAGTACTTATTTAATTATGATCCATCCTCCTACCTTCATTCGTGGCTGATGAGCTCAAATCTCCTCAGAAGGAGATCTTTCCTCTCCACCTCGACTGCAGGCTGGAATCCGAACACCGGTACAGAGTAGAGGAGCGGACAGTACGGTTTTTCAGAACCATGAACAGAACATCACTCTCTCTGATAAACCGATGAGGAATGAGTAACTCCGACTCTTTCATCTCTGTTTTTCAGTAATGGTTCCACCTTCTCACGCTCCAAAAACGTACAACAACATACAGCAAGATGCTAGCTGCTAAAGCTCCAACTTTACCGAGCGTCCGTGATGAGTTCAAGACGACTTGTAACAACCAAATATGTATTAAATTGTTAAATTGTTTATTAAAATGTTCATATTTTTCATTTTGTATGGATACAAATTTAAATAAAAATGTTAGAACTAGTTGAACATGTTTCTATGATTAATAGAATTTTACAAAATTTTCAGGGGGCGATGTAGTTCATTTAGGGGGGCGACGCCCCCAAACGCCCCCCCGTGGCGCCGGGCCTGACTTATTATATATCCAAAACTAACAGTACTGCAACAATAACATGTACTGTATTTTCTATCATTACTTTGATGAATGTATATTACTGCATGTATTACTTTTGATTACTGCATTATAATCTGTATGTAATTAAAGGCAAAGAGAATGAGGAGTTATAGAAATCTGGAAGCATTAACACCTCTACAGGACGACCACTATGTAAAAACACGCAGAATACTTCATCCTGAACTGCATATGACTCGTTTCCATACAGCGCAACAAAGTTAGTGTTAAACTGCACAAAAAACAGATCAAATACAAGCAAAGGTTCAAAAATCACCAAGTTAGAGAAAATGTCTTCAGAGCTCAGGAAGAATCTAAGCTACTCAATGTCTACTCACCACTCATGGTTTGGTCTCTGTCAAACAGTCCAATAAGAATCAGGTAACAGTCTGAGTTCACGTTAAAGGGTCAGTGCGTCCTGTTAGAGTGTGTGAGAGCATCCAGAGCTCAGCAGCTCATAAACACACAGACATGAAAAGGCCTCTCCTATGGTCTGACCTTCACACACACACACACACACACACACACACACACACACACACACACACACACACACACACACACACACACACACACACACACACACACACACACACACACACACACTGACAGACAGCCTTTGGAAGTCCATGGCCAACAGCTGAATAGTTTGCTAATCAAACCTGAATTCTAAAATGAGAAAAACAAAAAAGTAAGAGCATAACTTTAAAAAACAATTCATGTTGACTAGCGTTGTTTTTGATTTGGACCTATGGAAATCTCTACTTGGGTCGATGTGACCCCAGACAGCAAAAAGGTTCAGGTTAATGGGATTTAGTCTGACCTAATCACTTTTATATAAACCTAACAAAAAACTTTTAATGCATACATACTTTATACTGTGACTGAGAGCAGAAGTAAGCTTAAGTAGTGGAAAATGTGTGGAATGTGAGACAATATCTGACGTTTTTGTTGACAGGAATGAGTGCAGACATGGAGGTAGAGGTAACATTCAGTAAAACAAACTCTTGATAAAAGACAAAAATGCTTGGAAACAGGGAGGTAGAGGCGATAGGTGATAGGACAGGTGTTTTAATGAAGGCTGTGTTCCGTTTAGATGAAGTTCTACTCGTTAGCATTTTTACTGAACATCCAGCTGATGCAGGAGAGGAACCTGGTTCTGGTGCTTCTCCTGCTGTGAAGCAGGTCTATGAACCAACCACATCATGGGGGTGAGAAAATAAAACAAAGTGCAAACACGCTGACTGAGTGAGAGGAGAGCAAAACGACACAGAAAAGCCTGGCAAGAAATAAGAATCTAACTCAAAACAAAACAAAAGAAATGTCACACTAAAAACCACAGTGACAATCTGTGTCCTTAAGAAAAACACGACAGAAATTTAAAACACGGACAGAACAGTTTGTCCTGGACTCCAAGTAATAAAGTTAGTGACTGTTTCATAACTTTACATGAGGCTGGACTGAAATTAAAAAGAATTTCTTTAATGTGAATAAAGTTTTACACAACTGATACCACACCTTACCTAATTGATTTTATATATTATTTTAAATGGTTGAACTGCACAGTTAATTAGATGATAGATAGATAGATAGATAGATAGATAGATAGATAGATAGATAGATAGATAGATAGATAGATAGATAGATAGATAGATAGATAGATAGATAGATAGATAGATAGATAGATAGATAGATAGATAGATAGATAGATAGATAGATAAACTCTTCTTCTTTAAATGAGCTGTAAACAGAAACAACCTCATTCTGTTTTCCTCCTAACTTTGACTCAAGCTGCATCACCTTCATGTTATCTCTGTGATAAAAACGACATCAGGAGCAGATCTGACCCACCTGTGTTTGTCGGAGTCTGTCCTCACACCATCATGTGGACGTCTCCATCTCCACCAGGCTGCTGATAATGAGCTAATGTTGCCCACACACACTATCTCCTCTCATCATCCTCACTGTAAACTCCCGCTTCACAAGACGACGTTGGTGCTTAGTGAGGAGGAGTGCCTCGGTGGTCTGAGTGGGAGGAGGAGAGGTTAAGGATTCTTCAGGGGGAAAATTATCAGTTTTTTTTTCTGTCCATCATTATTAATAAAACCTGCGTGCAAATACATCTGTCAGTCGATGGATTTCATGCCAAAAAGTTGGTTGAAATGTGTTTTAATTCCCAAATGAGGTGATTACTTTTCAGAGGATTGGAGGTCCTGTAACACACTGTACACACACAATGGTAATTGCCATGACAACATGCATCAGCCTATTGCTGAACTCCAGGGATCTTGTGTGTTTGTAACCCCGCTGGCATCCAGCTGCCCGGCTTTTCACTCTCACACCCACGCATCACACTCCCGTCCACATTAACATGCATGAACACAAAGTGAGAGAGAAAAACGTTGCTCCTCATTTGTACATTTTTTTTTTTAACACAAAGCCATATTCACACTTTATGTTAGAGAAATGTATAGGGAGCTGAAACAGGAATACACCACCTTTAATGTCAAAGTTTTCAATCATGGAAATGTTCAACATTAAATTGAAACATTTGACAAACTCAAATAAATCTTCATGTTTTTGTGGTGATTATTCTGCAACATTATTAAAAAATGATAATCCATGCACATTTATTTAGTATATTCTTATAAGCCTTGGGGTTTGTTGGGAAGGTGACAGGAAGTTGATTGGTCCTGGTCCGTCACACATGCTCTCTGATGACCTCTGAATGAGAAAGATCTCCTTTAGTTCCTGGTTCACTGGGATGAATCTGAGGCTGTGGGCTTCCCTCTGCTTCCAGTCTGGTGTAGGACCAAAGTGATACGAGCAGCTTGCATCGCCATGGAAACACTATTATCCTGCCCTAATGTGGGAGGCATGGGTCATGTATGAACCATGCTCAGAGAGCATAATTACTCTCCCGCCTGCAAGAAGGAATATCTTATGTTGTTTCATTATTTAAGCGCCTACATTAAAAATAATACATTTTATGATTTTAAAACAGTTTTTGTACAATTAATAAATATATGGCTGTCATTCCAATTAAATAAAATATCAGTTATTTGGACATTTTGATTAAGTTATTGCACATCAGGAGTTTTTAATAAAATTAGACGCTCATCTGTCCCATTTATAAGCTGTCCATTAGTTGCCTAGCAACCTGTGATGTGTTAATGTTGTAATGTCAGTGACAGCAAACTCTTAACTGTGAATCCTGAGCACTGGATGAGATGTTTGTGCAATGACATCATTGTTTGACTACATGGTTTAATAGCAGTATGGTGTGCAGGGAAGTGGAATAGAGCATGCTTCCCTTTGTCCCCTGCACACACGCACACACACACACGCACACACAGTCACTCATCAATAATTTCTCAAAGAGAGGATTGTAGCTCAGCGCTGCCCTGAATCGACCTCTATGAGGCCACAGGTGTTATTTTAAGATTTTTTTACGTTACACAGCAGATTCAGATCTGATGCGTTTGTCCCTTAGAAAAACACACATTTCTCAAATATGATATTATTGTTTTATGATTAAATCAAACATCTTCTACAACTTTATCTGAAGGAAAACATTTCAAAATAAAACTCAGTGGGTGTTTAGATTAAAAAACTTAAATTTTCCTGTTTATTTCACAGCATCATGGGAGGCTTTGTCCAGAATCTGTACTTCAAATGAATTGATTGGTTCTGAAAAGGAAGAAAGCTGTTTGGTAAATGCAGAAAGGTCAGGAAATGGATTATTTGCTTTAAAATGTCAGCTGATTACTTTATAGGTGGCAACATGGTGCTTTTTGAAGGGCCAGTGAGATTTTTAAAAGGAGTTATGAATGCTGAACAGTTCAGTCAAGTGTGAAAAGAAATAAATCTGAAATGTAAAAACTCCTAAACCTTGTTTCAATGATTTTATTTGCCAGAATAAAATGTGTTTTTAACATGAACTAACTTTTGAGAACATTTCAAAATTTCAAAATTGCATGTTTCCAACCAGTTGTTGGAACTGGAACGTTTAAAAATGACAGAAATGCAATGATGATGTAATTCAAAATAGATGTATTATATGAAGTTTATACAAAACAAACCGATCCAGGTATTAATTTAGCCTTTCAGCTGTAAGCAGACAGAAATATGAACTAAACCCACAATGAAAATCAACCCAAACCATAACAAACACACCACAAAACACTCATCTGTATCAAAAAAGCAGAAAAATACTGATACAAATATACATTTTGTACAGATTTTACACAGTATTCTGTACCATTATTTTTAATGATCCCCATTAGCTGCATTACATTCTGTATTAACAGCCTGACAGTGACTTAGTTCTAACTTTGGCATTTGTTGTTGCTCCACAGCAGAATAGTTATTTTAGAAAAAGATCAGTAAAGATAAAAACAAACCGATATAAAGTTATCTTAAAGCATCCGGTCTATTCAGTTTACTTTGATCAGGTAAACGACTGATAGACAAAAAAATGTTCCCAAAAACTTTAGAAGAATGATTGGAAGCTGATTTGATAATCAATAGTGTCGTTCTGCACATAATAATACAAGCTGTATTCTGAAAACTGCCATCAAATAAACAATTTAGTGTCAGTTTTTAAACACCATAAAAAGCTATAGTTTGATTTTATTTATTACATTCTCATGCTGAATCATTAAAGTTCATTTTGCTCCACTTTTTTTATTTCAAATGATGCCTCAACTTTCAGTTTTTGCTGCGTTCCACTTGGATTTGTCACAACTAGATCTAAAATGTACAGCTGATAACTTTACAAGCAGTGTCGACAAATTCAAACCCTCAGTTTGTCACCTAAACGTCACCACCTGATGCGGTCCTGGTGACTAATTATCTGAGTTGCTATGATTAGAAAAGGCCACTGTGCAACCGTCATCTGAATTTGTGAACATCGTTTGTGTTCATGACAATTCTCAGTCCTCCTTTGATGCATTAGTGTGTGTGTGTGTGCGTGTGTGGAGATCACTGTCTGGGGTATTTGCCCCGTGATTGGTTGACAGTTTCTTCCAGCGACTTCCTGGTTATCAGCAGGCGCACAACGTCCTCCTTCTTCTTGGTCAGCTTTTTACGCGCCTGATCGTGAGTCACCATGGTCATGTCCCAGCCGTTCACCTGCAAGAAGAAGAAGAAGAACTTCAGCTTGAGGGGGCCAGTAAAAATCACTTTACTCCTGATGTAAGGCTCCCTTTGACAGCTGACGGAGGAAACGCTGCCACCTTGTGGATTTATTTTTCAACAAGAAGAACTTCATTTCTCCACAAACCTGCATTATTTTGTCTCCCATCTTCAAGCCTGCCACTTCTGCTGGTCCTCCTGGTGTTATCCTGGTCACATAGATGCCCTTTGGACAAACACACCTATTAACTCACATCATCACAGCTGCAGAACTCACACAGATAAACAGAAACATCCCAGAAAACTGAAACAGGAGAACGATGCCTTCACAAAAAACGAAAGGCAAGAAAACAGCAAACTGTTGTAATTTAAAAGATGAATATTAAAATAGTTTTATTTTATTTCAACCACGAAAACATAATTGTATACTTTTGCTTCCAATTTAATGTAATCCCCACGTTTATTCATTAAACCACATTACCTGTGCAAGAAATGATAAACAAATGAAGTTTGTCACCACAAAGAGGAAGCTGCTCTCATGTTCCCTTTGTGTGTGCAAAATGAGGAACCATATGCATAAAAACTGTGTTAAATCATATTAACGGCACATACCTTTCCTGTAGTTTTAACATTGGGAGGCTTTGAAAAAGGTACTAATTCAACAGCATCTTTCAAATCATTCACTGTGAGTCAACCTTAAAATAAAACTAGTGACCAGATCACTTCATCTCAACAGGTGTCACAACTCAGCCAATTTAACAGGATGGTTTTATTTCCACTAAATGAGCCCAACTGTGATTCGACTGTTTTTATAAACTAGGAGTAAAACAAGCAATATAAATAATGAACACAAAGAGTTTGAAGCTGATCACTTATTAGATCACGAATAAAGAAAGTATTAAGTGTTCGTTTGATGATCAGGCAGGCTGTGTAAACTTGCTTTAGATGCAAGTCTGGATGTTCAGGCCTGTTTTTCAGAAAACTCAGTGTCAAACTGTAGTTACTGACTTCTCAAGTTGTTTGTCCCTCATCTTTATAATGTTCTGCTTTTCTTAGTAGTGGAACTATTATATTATTATGATTAAAAGATAAAAATCCAGTTCTACTAAAGATCATTCAGCATCAGGGCACTTACCAGGTTTGTTCTCTTAAAAAGGTTTGTGAGAATGACATTGAGTGTGACTTTTCCACTGCATGACTTTAATTGTGCTGCTATTTTAATTCCAATAAATATGTCTTAAGAAACATCTTGATCTTAACTGTGTCTCTAATTGTCAGAATTAGCTATAATAATAATAATAATAATAATAATAATAATAATAATAATAATAATGAGGTAAAAATCTTTATTTGGAATCTATTTCCTTACTTTATCGGCCTTATCCTCAGAGAAGGGGTTCTGCCCAGGGTCCTGGTCTATACCTCCTCCGATGCTGAAGCCCAGGATCAGGTTCTCTCCCTGCCGCAGCTTCTGGATCTCAATTCGTTGCTGTTAACAGAAGCAAACATGGTTCCAAATTAGATTTCCCTGAGTATGTTTTCATTAAAAACCAATGCATATCGAATGGTGCTTTACTGGCAACTGTTCCAAACCTTAACAGCTGCTGCCTGAATGTGACATTACTGTTCCTACATTAGTCAGAAGGCGTGTTCAGACTTATTACAAACATGTGCCAACACTAAACGCAGACTTCGGCGCTCTCAGACAGGATCTTGTTCCTGTTGCTATAAAGAAAAATCTCAAAGTAGTGCAGCATAAAACTCGTCTTCTTCAAGCTGATGATTACTGAAACACTTTGATTTCCTAAATAGAATGATTCACATTTCCACTGATTTCAAGAAAATATAATCTTATCAATGAACTCCATGACTTTGGTGCAGTCAGTGTGTGGATTCAGTTCTTACAGATGTAAACTTAGTCACTAAAGTCATCATGCCCTCAACCAGTTACAGTCCAACAGCAGACAAACACAAAAGCTGCCTGTGTGTGAGGATGAAGAATAATCAGTCTCTCTAATACAATGAAGTCTAAAGATGACTTCATTCTAGATGTCAGTCAGTGAGTGAGTCAGGATTTCCAAAGCAAAGAGCTTCTGTTCTCCTTTTTCAAGCCTTGAGAGCTGGGCAAAAATACTCCAGCAAATAAACATACAAGAATCTTACAAAATGGGACAGTGGGGGAGCGATTCTTCAAAGCAATGATGATTAAACCTCATGTGAATATTTAAAAGTTTGACCAAACCATGTTGTTATTAATACAGATGAGCAAACAGATTTAATTCTAGACACATTAAAGTGTCTAATGTCAGTAAAATCATTTCAAATGTGTGGTCAGTTGGATTTAAACAGTTTACCTAAATATTTTCACTGATTTTATTGAATTATGGTTGAATTATGAAAGTGATGAATAAGTCATTTGCAGCCTCAAATCCATCACTGGTGGTAACTAGAAAAATCAGAGGTAAGTAGAAGTTAACCTTTCTACTCCGCACATATCACAACAATAACAAAATCTCAAATAGTCAAAGCTAAAAACCTTTTTAGGTTTTAAGAGAAAACTGCAATAAGATGTTGCGTTTACTGACCATAGGAACTTTAACTCACTCACCTATGGGGCGACGCCCATTCAAAACTATCAGGACATTTTCATACTTTTTAATTAGCAGTCGAAATAATACATTGTTTTATTTAGACCACTTTTCTCTTACGAAAACGTAACAAGTTTCCTAGTTTACTTTATTAATTTACTAACACTGATTTTAAAATGGTTTCCGCTGCCACTGAACAAATAAGATTATGAACCAGTTAGTATACATTTCTCACGTTAGCTAAGCAGCATTTATAGCTAACTAACTTACGTTAATTCAGGGTTTAGAAACTATTAAGATTTAACAATTATGTCGACCAGACTGTGAACAATAGAGCCCGACCCTTCTCCCAAACTTACCACAACAGCGGTCACCGGCTGACCTGGGACGAAAGACATCGTTTAGCAACAAATATAAGGCTAAAAAGCGGAGAAACTTGCAACAACAGCAGTCGAAAGAGTAAGAAAAACGGTGCTTTCTGTTGTGACACAACTTCCCAGCCCTCTACATGAGTTACAGCAGGCTGATCCCGAACTGGAAAGCAGCGACTTCCCAAATGACGTCACCTCGCCTGCCAGTAAAGTAGGTGCGCGTGTTTTGGTTTACCGCCGCAGCCAGGGAGAGCGGTGTTAGACGGCTGGACGTCGGCCCCTTCACTCTGAACCCTGAACGCATTCCTCACTCATTGAGACAGGGGCGAGCATTTCTCCTTAAACGGACTTCATTTACAGTCAGTCATACTGCGTTATGGCAGAGCAACATTGTTACAAAGTGGCGAATTATGAGGACAAATCAAACAACCACCTAAAAAGCGTCAGGGCTGTGTTTTAAACATTTTAACTTAAAGAAGATTGAAATGTAACTATTATTATTATTATACTGTTTGCAAAAAAAATATTACCTCATTAAGATTAATATTAACACAATTAATCTATGAATTTATTATTTTTTTTAATTAAGAAGATACAAAAAAATAGACATTATGAAACAAAAAAAAATCACAAAATGAAAAATTCATTCAGTTGAAACTTTTGGCCATGGCTGTACATTATGGAATGGAAAAAAAAAACAGGCATAAATTAGAGAAAAACTATAAAATCCAGCAGATTTAGCTAACGTTTTAGCAGTTTTTATTAGAATGTTATAAAGTATTAATTATAGCTTAAGAATTGATGTGTGTTGATTCTGAGTTTCTATTTTTGGAAATGTGTTATTTTTAAACTGCCTCGTTCAACCAGACCTGTTTGGAGGCTTGTGGCAGCATTTGGGATGATCTGAGCTTTAGTAAAATAAAATGTGTCAAGTATAGGCAATGCAAAACATTGTGTTCTGATCTATGTTTATGGCTCACAAAGTTTTCTCCTGGCTATTTTTTTGTTGATAAAAGTCAATGTTGCATGATGGGAGAAGAGGATGGAAATGTAAAAGAACAGAAAGAGCAACTAGACAGCAGGGAAACTGAACAAATTAAGGAAATGAAGGGATTCAAATTGTTGTAATGTTTCTTCTCTTATATTATATATAAAAACATTTACTTAATGTTAGTTTTGAGCCTAAATTTAATGCTCATGATAAAAGTTTCCAGTAATCTCAGCTTCATTACATCTATAAATGGCTTGTTTTGCACAATACATTTAATCAGATAATGGAATGTTGTTAAAATCTTAGTGATTTGGATTTTTGATGTTTTATTTTAAAAGTCAAATAAAATGCTTTTGTATTTTCTAATGCAGCACTCCCCCAGGACATGTGTTTTCTATTAGTTTAATGTTCTAGACTCTGATCTGAATCAGTGATGAATTCAGACACAAAGGACTGAGTTAGTGAGAGATCTCTGTGGGGAAACATTCTGACCTGAATATATGACTTTAGGTCACCTTTACACCTTAATGTTGGAAAATAAAAACCACACCTCATACTTAGAAGTGCTTTATTAGCTCTTGTTTAAAGTCCATACATGCTTCAGTCTTAAGCTTAAATGTGAGATAAAGTTGTATTCACATTGTCAACACATCACATAGTCTTGTATTTATTTATGTGGCAAAAACACACAAAATTGCCATAAAAACAAAACAAAACAAAACAAAAAACAATAGTGTTTGCAGAAATTCTCAGAAACTATTAACTCATCTGGTTCTACTAGTAAAACTAGTTTTACTAATGTCTTTTCTCTTATTCTCCCTTTCTTCCAATCACAGCGTGAATTCTTTATTAATAGAGCTTGATGATTTACCTAAAACTTCCTCCTGTTCTGTAACTTTCCTGACATGTAAAACATTGAAAAGTCCAACTGTTGGACAGAAACTACCTTCAGCTCCAGGTGCAGCCTTAAATCTTTTGTAACAGCTCAGCAGAAAGTTAGGAAATAATACAATTTTATTTTTAATATATGCAAAAACATGTATTAAAATAATGTATTGTGCTGATTAAGTTGACTCCAAATAGAGCCGGGTTATCCTTTGCATTGTTTTTGTTTCTGAAACCTGTCAGGATTTAGAAAATATGCAAACTTTTGCAACGTGTCTTAAAAACTTGTAGACACAAAGTGTTAGATAATAAAACTGTGGCCAGAATTAGTTTTTAACATGAGCTAAACTTTAAGTGAAACAATCTCTGCACAAAGGATCTTGTTTTACAGGCCTTCTGAATTTATCTCACTTCATCTCAGTTTTTAAAAATGTGTTCCAGGAACTACTCTGAAGTGCTTGTCTCTGCACCTGATCTAACAGATCAGGGGTCTAATTTCATTTAATGTAATTCAATTCAGTTCCAGTTCACAGCATGAGTCCTCTCAAAGCGCTGAAAGTCTGCAGCCTTTAGGAGTCAAAGAGCCAGTTTCCCACCTCTCCTACTATCCTACTTGACCCTTCCAGGAAATAAAAAGAACTTTATAGTTCTACACACAAAAAAAATGCACTTTCTTGTTCAGAACTATGCAAAGCTTTTGCAATTTGTCCAAGTTGTTAGAGAAAAATCAAGCATTAAATTACACCAGAATGCTTTTATTAAAAGGAAAAAATACCATATTTAGATAATCAACAATAAATTGCTTATAGGGCTTTTAATATTGCTTTTCTTTTTGTTATTAGAGTTGTTTTCTGTTTGGTTCTTCTCTGTAATATTTTGATGTCTGAAATTTGGAGAATTTCAATAAATGTGCAAATATGTTTTTACAAATTAACTCGAAAATGGAAAAAAACATAATTTTTCTTTTGGATTTGGGGAGAAATCACTCTATAGAAAGTCAGAAACTTGCATAAGGAAAATATGGAGTCAGTTAACAAATAATGAGCTCGATAAAAACGGATATTTAAACAGATTTTAGTGAAAACTCAGCTGTTTTAAGCTACTTCTGGCTCTGAGATGATGAAAAGCAACTTAGTTGTGTTTGTGTGCTGCAAACATTTAAACAGAAAAACTGTTAAAGTCCTCACTCCTGTAGTTAACTTGAATATAAACTTTACTTGTGCTCAGAAGGAGCCACTCCAGAGTATAGGAGGAGCCACATGTGGCCTCCAGAAACTCAGGTTGCAGACCCCCATACAGACAGATAAATATTTGACAATATGATGCTTTTAAAACAAAGATGTGACCACATTTCATTTTAACACACTCCCATTCATACCAGCTTCATTGGTCTACTGGTCACTATATTATAACTGGACAGGCCATGATGTATTTCCCGTTAGTGTCAGTAGGGGGAGCTCCTGTTCAGTAGCCTGGGGCAAAAGGTGGAGGTGAGTGGTACTCTGGAGGTAACATCTGATCAGTCAGTTTCACATCATTTTGAAGAGCCGAACCACCTAAGGTCGACATCTCCTTGATCTCCTGGTACTCGTTCTCTGTGTCTTCTCTCAGGTCATCTGGGGTCACGGTGGTGATCTCTGCATAGACGTTTTCCTGAGGATTGCAGGTCTTCTTTTGGAATTTCTTCTTGAGGCTCATCAGGTTGTTGACGACTGAAGCCTTACACTCGTGGCTCTTTAAATGCTGGACGTTGGTGTGGAGCTGTCGTCTGGGTGCCGGGGGAACAGAGGGACTGGCAGGTACAGAGGTCGTTCTGCTGCAGGGCGGGTTCTGCCTCTGGGCCACCCGGTTCCGAGATGGGACTTCAGGAGGCTGGTTCGCTGGAGGACTGCAGACTGCATACACTGTCCTGATCTTTGGTTTGGGCTATCAGAAACAGAAAGTAGATGAAGTGAAATGAAAATAAATGGAATTTTTTAAAGTGCATTTTCTGAAAGAAGAAAAAGGCCGCAGCATCAACTTGACCCAGGAGCAGTTAGAGTTTATTTTCTTGTTTTTTATACTCTTTTCCATTTCTATCAGAACATTTGAGCCAGTCTTTAAAATATGAGAATCAATGTAATCGTCATATTTGATGTAAAAACCTATTTTTAGGGTGATATTACCGATCCTGGTGCAGAGGCGATGTGGGGTATTTCCTCCTCCAGACAGGGGTAAATCTTGTTGGGGTGGCTGTTTGGAGTAGGCACCACAGATTCCCTCAGGTTATTTGGTCGATAAGGGAGGGCAGGAGGGACATCTTCCTCTGGTTCTGGAGGACTGGTTTGTGGGGAGCTCATTGCAGGTGGATTAGCATTACAGGTTGGGTGTCTTTGGGGAAACAGCAGCTCTGCATAGTTTGCCTGGTTATTTGAGGGCTAATGTAGACATACACAGAGACAGAATATGTTATTATTGGCAGTAATCCATCAGGCACATCTTATGGCTTGTATGTCTTTGTCTCACCTGTCCACAAGCAACAGTCAACACCTGATTGAAGGGCATGATGGGAGTCCTGCGATGAAAATCCACCAGGTCCTGCAGACTCCGGTGACGCCTGTTCTCCCCCACGATCATGTACTGACCATCCACCAGAGCATCAATCATGAAATGTCTGCAGCGGTCGTCTGCACTGAGGGGGGTCAACGTGGGGGAGAGTGAACCGGGTGGGATTTTGACCCATTGGACTGAGAGTGGAAACAAAGTTCCTTCATAATGCACTCACCGGCTTGACAGCGTGTAGCCAATCCTGCTCTCGCTGACTCTGATGAGGAAGTAACCAGGCGGCTTGGGCATGAGCAGTTCCTCTGCTGTCCTAATCAACACAGACAAAGGCTGCTTTATACACTCACTTCAATCTGCAAACTTCATTTGAAATTACAGCTCTTAATATAGCTATTAAAGATCTTTTGGACTTTTGGACCCTCATGTTCACAAATTAAACAGCCCAGAACCAAAGAGGACTTCTGTTTTGTTTAGTTCAGAAAGAAATCCAGCCTTTCTTTAAAGCGCTTGAGATGATCATGATCATAATCATGCAGGGGTATATATTCTTCTCATTAATGTGTAGAGCACACATCCTGCACAAAGTCAGGGTATACACTGGATCTGAGGGAGAATAAATCAGATTTATGTGAAGAATTTCGCTCGTAGCACAGGTAGTGTTACAGTAAAAGTATTAGTTTAGAGTTTTAGTTGTACTTGTTTTAGTTTTTGCCCAATGCCACCCGGTTCTAGGTAGAAGACACAGCTAATCAACTCTACCAAACACAAAAATGACTTTAATCATTCAGTTTGACAGATACTGAGCTCAAATGTAATCTGGCAGCAGTCAACATGAAGTTTGTGCAGAATCTTGCAGTATTCTGTGAGATTGAGCATAAATTCATTTTCAAAATTTGACCAAAACTTCCTGATTTTTCAGTGTTGGATGAAATTAGTTTAAAACTCGAGCATGACAAGCAGCAGGTGACATGCAGACAGACATCCAGCAGATGATCATTTAAAAAACACAATTTGTTCTGCAAGTTAGAAAATCTGTCGGCAGCAAATCAAGCTGTTTTACTGAAAAGGTAGCTGCCCTTCCTCCATCGGTTTGTCAGTAATTCTGGGAGTGCATCCTGCATTAATAGTAAAAGGAACTGATAACTTCATAAAATTACTCGGAGGCGTAAAGATTTCTGGTAAAAGCTCCTGATCTCACCGTCACTTCTTCATTTAGTTAAATTACTTTCTGGATAATTTCAGAAATAATCCTCTGTTGTTAAAAACTTATTTTAGATGCAGTCCAGGCTACTTAATGCAAACATTTCCTTCAGCTGTAGTTTCACATTACAAGCTCTGACACAAAAGGATCCAGTTTAATGAAGCATTTGCTCATTTCTGATTGTGTTTAGCCAACAAAAACTCTGAAGGTTTGTGTATTTTTTAATCAAACACATCCCCAATGCATTAAAAATCTGCTAAAACTATTTCAGTAGAGCCATTTAAAACTTGATAAACAAAGAAAACCATCTGTTTCTACTCCTCTGCTACCAGCTGCTGCAGATGGCAGAGGGTGATAGACCTAAACTTACTTCCTGGAGATGATCCCATGAAACCAATCTGGGACAGAACCGTTCCTGAACACCAGTTGAAGCTGCGATTCCTTGAACCAGGTGAAAGGATCTTGTTGTCCTTGTGACTTACTCCCCTCCATCATCCTGGGGGAAGGAGAAAACAAATGTATCCTGATGTAAAAGACCTCCAAGTGGTTCCTGGGCAGCTCACTGACTGTTAAATGATTCTGAAACCACAAGCTCATTAAACACCCCTAAAAAAAATCAAACTGTTCCTCTTTCAGGTGAAGTCTTTTGGTCTGATGCACTGTGATCATCGTTTCTCTTCTCAACTTACCATAAAAGCTCATTTAATAGTTAAACATTTCCATTTTAAAAATACACAGAGCATTCATTTTTAAAAAAATAGTTAATCATTCTCTTCCAGGTAAAGGATCCAGTCCAGGTCAGATTCTTCTGCAGTCCGTTTTATATAAGAAGTCATATCTGCTTTTATTAGGTTTGTAGTTCATCTTTGCAGATAAATAATGACATATGTTTTGTTTGTTTTTATTTTCAAATAAAAGCCATTAATTCTGCATCTAATGTTAAAAATCTAAACATAGAAACAGTGACTCACCTGCTCTGCAGCTTCGCATGAAATGACACCACAGAGACCAGACACCTGACAACGTTTGTAAAGGGGTGGAGACAAAGTCCCCCAGCGTGAGCAGCAATTTCACATGTGCATGTTTAAATAGAATGAAAGAAATTAAATGAGCACATTTATGTTACATGCATGTGTTTTTAATATTAAAATAAACTTATAGAGCAAGTTTGAGAAGTCAAAGATGAAAAATGAGCGCGCCTTTAACAAACATTACAAAGTAGGAGAAGGAGGGAAGGTTTGTGTTTTTATTTCTAATCCAGAAAAAGAGGACCTGGATGCACATGGGGATCTCCCTGCAGAGAAATGACCCATCAGGGTTCTGGAGGTAGCAGTCCCACAACTGCAGCTGCAAACAACTATTGGGTTAAATAACATATGAATGTATTATAATGCGTTGCATTGATCAGACGCCTTCAAACTGAAATAATATACATGTATTTCTGATTTTGGTGACACGCTGCCTGCATAATTTTGAGACTCTATACTTCCACAGAGAAACTTCTCCTCCCACATGATGTCTGATAAAAGGAAAACTCAAATAAAGGTCAAAGTCTTCTGAGCACAATTTCCCACTACGGCAGTTTGTGAAACAGAAGTGTAGGAGTCCAGGGAAGTGCTTTAGCGGGCCTCTTCTCCATTTACACATAACTACACCTATAGTTGTTTTTTGACGCCTACGTCTCCATTTACTTATGTTGAACTAAATGTCAGAAGCAAACCAAGACAAAATGACCTGAAAAGTGAACAACTTGATTCTGTTTTTATGCATCAAAGACCTGGAGGTGTGAAAGCTGCAGAGCTAAAGCAGGTGTGCTAATGTTAAAAGACATCAGGTAGATAAATCAAGAGCTGCTGATAGAAACTGCACACATATTTAAGTTGACACTTCTCAGAGTGGAGTGCAAATTTGCTTTTTGTTGTCAAAAGAGCGAATAAAAAGTTGTTTTGGTTGCCTAAATATAAGTTTGTGTCTGAAAATCCCCTCAGGCGACGAGTGTCCATTCACAGCCTGGCAGCTCCTGAGAACCAAACGCTGAACATTTGCATGGAGTGGAGCAGAAATGGAAGTGAGACGCTCATTCATTTGCAACACAAAACCGAGAGCCATGTGTTGAAACACATAACAGCGGACTCACTGGACGGACATGGAAAATGATCTAGTTTTAATGTTTAATCTATAGGAGCAGGATAAGAAGATAATTTCCCTAAAAACAAACAGAACAGAAAAATATTTGAACCAGAAAAATGCAGCTGTTTTATTGTGATTTTCCTAAGTGGTGAACATTTTTCACAAAGTCTGTCCTAAAACATGCAGGAAAAAAGAAAATAATCATTAAACAAAATCCAACTTAAGTAAATAAATCCTGATTTCAAACAGAGCAGCGTTGATTTATTCTTAAAGGCTTGAAGTCACAATGTTCAAATTCTTTATTTTTATTGGAACTTCAGCTACTTGATTAGGTTCCTGAAACCAAATTTATCCAGATTATAAAATTAGAAACTGAAAGATTAATAAAGAAAAAGTTATTCTAATACAGAATATACCTTTTTGTGGGGAAACTGAAACATGTCAGTGAAGTAAAATATGATTTAAAGGTCAAACTAGCAGTATTTCCTCATAAATACCTCAGAAATCTTTAACTCAAGGCACAACCACTGAGGTCATTTCAACAGACTGGATCCTCCAGGTTTATTATAAAAACATCCAGGTCTGAGCACAAATCGAGTTTTAACTGGAGACTAAAATAAATCAGAGACTGAGCACTAACCAGTGTATGTACGAAGTAGAATGTAAAGAAAATACAACACTAAGTTTTAAAGAATATTTTTTAATAAATCAGAAGTACATGTCTACAAAAAGTGTAGATCGATAGGATTTATGAAACTACGGTACAATCATTGTAGATCTTATTTACAATTGTTGAAATATTTGTCTTTTTCCAGGGAAAATTGTATTTTTTTCAAGGAATGCTGAAGATAAATGAACACTGAAATGCCAGATTTGAGAGGGAAAAGAAGACTTTACAATACAAATGATGCTCAGCTCTGAACAAACTCAAGAGGTGAACTGGAGAACTCATCCTCCCAGTTTAATGAAGCAGAATGGAAATATTTTTCAGTCCAAAATACAAAATACTTCAAGTTCTAGGTTTGATTCATTACATTTTTAGCATCATGAGAAACAATTTACTCCTATTGGGGGGGGGGGGGGATATATTTTATGTTGATTTTAAATGCATTTCCTATTCTTAACTTCTGAACAGCTCTTTGCAAGAGTTGGAAGAATATGCACATTTCTAATCTCAAAAAAGCATGTTAAATCACATGTGCAAAGCTTTTAAAGTTGTATTTTTGTCATGCACCCAGAATGCATAGTTCAGACAGCTGTGATACTGGGCTGAAAACAAAAAGCATCTGGAAAAAAGTTGGTGAGAAAAAAGGCTGGATCCTCGAACGCATCACTGGCAAAGCAATTCATAAAAAAACTAAATAAAAAGGAAAACAAGTTTAATCGATAACTGGGAATGGTTTAACAAAACTGCAGTGGTAAAAAGTTCGGAGTACTTCAGACCAAAAACTCAAGATGTTTTCAGAGTACAAGGAACTTTTGTGCAGTTATAATTTTTCAGTTAAGACTTTCAAACAAACAGTGATATATGTTAAGAACTTTTTCATAAACAGAACACAAAAAAGTGCATAATCAATAAGAACATAAAAAGGGCACTTTGTCATTTTGGTGCTATGTCTTGTTTCACTCCATAAATACTGATACAGCACAGCCCCAATCCAAGGCCCAGAAGACAGTTGTATATAAATGTTCCCCCATTGGAACCAGATCAAGTACAAACGCATAAAATAATAATGATTTCATCACTGAGATTCCTTCTGTCAAATTGAATTTACCCCACAAACTTGGGGTTATCTTCTACAACCACTTCTTGATTTTCTTCAAACTGCACACGAAAAATAAAAGAGGAAAGCGACAACAGAAAGAAACCGTGTGCCTTTAGATTTCAGCCTTTCTGCAACCTGAACACTTAAAGACAACCCAGAGGCTCTACATACGTTTCATTGCACATCAAAGAGCTTACAGACAAAATGGAATGATTAACCGATGAAATCAGCAGAAGAAAAGGAGATGTAAACCTGCTGTGAATATGAGGAATAAAATGTACTGGTGTTACTTTTTCATGTGGTGAAACATAATCTGTGACATATTTACATATCCTGGAAACAAAACAAAAATCTAATCGACCTGTCAGTGCAAACATGTAGCAGAATTTAGGTATCCGATGGTTATATGGAGGAAATAAATAAGACTTCACCATCAGCAAACATACATGTAAAGATCATGACATAAGAGGTTATGGTAGAAAAGGTTTGATCATCTTCAGCGTCTCACCAGGAGACGGCCTTCAAAGTAAATAAAACTTCAGGAAGTTGAGACTGTCAGTATGTAACAGAGGCCACAGCAGTTAGATCCACAGGTGTCAAAGGAAGACTGATAAACTCAGAAAAAGACTTTTTGTTTCGAATTAAATCACAGGACAAATACCAGAAGGAGGAAGACAACGGAGGAAGAATAAAATAGAGATCAGTGTGCTCTGTCCAGTTCTGTCCAGTGGGGGACACAGTTAAGGCGAAGGTGGATGCAGACACTCCTGTCTCATCACAGAAGTGTGCAGCGGAAGAAGCTGCTCTTCTTGGGCTGTTCTGAAATCTTGACTCCCTGATTGCTGCTCTGTGGGTTGTTACCCTCCTAAAATACACAAACGCCAGCGTTCATTCAAACGGATCAAACAACAAGTGACCACTTTAAAACCACATATACTGTTTTAATGTTTCCAGTATAGTGTGGTTTTCATGTTTGTAGTCTTACCAGTTTCTTGTCCATCTTTGCTTTAATGTCTCTGGCGAGGGTTAAGAAGGCCTACAGACAAGGACAGATGAGAACATGAATAATCACAGCCTTCAGGAGGAAAAAATAAACACAAATAAAAACAGAAACAAGTTATTTTACAGAAATATGGTGACGCAAACAGATTATTAGTTTGTATTAGGCAACACAGGGTAACGGGTTTCTTAAAAAACAAAACAAAAAAACCAACAACTTAGGACTCGGAGTCTTTTACTTCAGGAGGCAAGTGATCCTAAAAAATTTCCCTTACACTATTTCAAGTAAAAACAAACAAACATTTAACCTTTTTTATTTGTGTGGCTACTAATGTGAACTAGAATTTACACTTGGGACACCGCCAGTCTATGAACAAACAATCTAATGATCTTATCTCACAGAGCAATGGTCAATGTTCTTCTGCTTGAGGTGTAGCCAGCAGATATAAATATAAACAGCCAAACTAAGATTTCCTGCTTTAGCCAAAGATTATTTTTTCATTAAAAACTACACTATAGTCAAATGACAGTGGTTTAAATATTGAATGTGACCAGATTTGATGTCCTCCAGCCTCACATTCTGCATTCTTATTTTTAGATTTCAGTGCCTGCAGGGATTAAACACTTCAGATCAATTGTGAATGAAATGGTAGAAGTTGGTCACATGCAGTAAGACTACACCACTAACAACAAATGAAGGATTTGCAGATTATATGTAAACTCACATTCTCCACGTTGATGTTTGATTTTGCACTCGTCTCCATGAACTTGATACCATACTCCAATGCCAGCTGACACCAGGATAAAAGAGACAGAATCAGTGCCGAGTAAAGATTTAAAAAATATTAAAAAACAACAACAATCATGTGATTATCAGTCCTACCTTTTCTCCTCTTTCTTTGGACACCTGTCGCTTGTCGTTGACGTCACATTTATTCCCAAGCACCATCCTCTCTACATCTGCTGAGGCATGCTGCGGAGAAAATCAAGAAAACAGTTATTGTGGAATTATCTGAGCTTTGTAGAAAATCAGAGGCAAAAAATATAACTAAACGCTTTACCTCTTCTATATTTCTAATCCAGTTTTTGATGTTGTCGAAGGACTTCTCGTTAGTGATGTCATACACTAACATAATGCCCTGGAGAGTTCAGCAAAAAAAATTACAAAAGAAAACAAAGTGCCCTGGCAAACTTAGGCCATTTTTTAGCATCAATAAAATCGATCACTTTGAAAGTTAAGCATCTTATATGGTTTTGTGTGTACTTTGTCAGCCCTTAACCTGGTAAAATGCAATTATCCCACAGGATTAAGTATGTTTTTGGAATAATACAAAAACAGGCATGCAGTTAAACTTGAACTAAAGGAGAGGCTAAAAAATCCCACAATGTACTCAGCATGGTTCTTGTTTTGGGGTGTGTAAAGTATTCACATCAATAACAATACGGGGTGTGGCCCTGGTAAAGGTTTAAAACATGGTCCTGTCAGCTGAGATAAATGACATTTCGCCCATTTGGCTTCAACACATAATCCATGTTACTGTTTGATTTGTAAAGCTTACCATGGCTCCTCTGTAATAGGCCGTTGTGATGGTCCTGAACCTCTCCTGTCCAGCTGTATCCCTAAACAAAACACACAATTATTTTAAGGTTACTCTGGTAAAGGGATGCTCCTCACATTTTATTCACCATATGATGAAATCATAATAAAATTGCACATTTTAAATTGATGTCACAAAAACACTTCCTGCATTTGGCCATCTTACCATATCTGTAGTTTGATCTTCTTCCCATCTAATTCTATTGTTCGGATTTTGAAGTCAATACCTGAAAAATTAAAATAATAATAATAAAGTCACACCGTTTATTATTGTTTTATTTTAACCAACACAAATCAAAAGGATTACCAAACTAACTCTGCGACTCGTTTTCCTTTACTGTTGAATATTAGAAGCACACGGATGATTTGGGGGCCAATTTAGATGTTTTATAACGTTGACTGCAACAACGCAAAGAAGTTGGTCATAAAGGAAATGACACACAGCCAACTTACTTAGCTTTGTAGCATCTCAAATTACAAAAGATTGTGTAGTTAACGTGAACAAATTCACAACGAATAGTCTTAAATCACATTTACTGTCGTTTTTGATGTACTCAAGTGAGATAAAACGTTAGCAAATGTCTTTAAATATAATTTTAAGAAGCCGGTTGAGCATTTCCTGACTCGCCATTTAGGACAGGATGAATATTAGCATGACGGGCTGGGCTGCTCCTGTGCCGCTTTTCAGCCAGTGAAACATTGATAATACGACATCTACTCACCTATAGTGGAGATAAACGTTGAGTTGAAGGCATCTTCTGAAAATCTGAAAAGCACGCAGGTCTTTCCAACGCCAGAATCGCCAATTAAAAGAAGTTTAAACAAGTAATCGTAAGTCTTCGCCATGTTATTAGCTTGTAGCTTACTACTGCGGATATCCCGCCCGTTCCGGAGATAGACACGTGACTGCTCCCGAGATGCCAATTGGAGGAATCAACTGCCACTCTTCGCTGTCGTCGTGGCTTCAGAAAGTATAGCTTCGCGGATGGGTGTGTTCGTTTTGATGCCTGCCGCCAACCGGAACATTAGACTTCTACATTTCATTGGTTGAATAAAACTGCATCAACTGGTTCTACACAAAACAATGCTGATGATTTATATAGAGGCGTCTTGTAGCGCTGAGACGGAAATTAATCATACTAGTCAAGGCGTCTGCAAGATAAAGTTAGTTTCTCTTTCGTATTGTATCATGATGCTTTCAAACGCCAAATGTGTCAAACCACCTTAAAGGGCTTGTTTTTACCACAATACAAACATATTTTAAAGTTTTAGGACTTTTATCTTGAAAAATACATTTTATTTCAAATATACAGAGGGATTATTGGGAATATTTCCTGAGCTATAGTAGCTAAACCAAAATGTGGCAGAAATATAAGCATTTGATCTATTTATCACTACAAGAAACGAGTACCTAAACCCATTGGCATAACAGAAAGTAAATTATTTATGTGGATTATTGATATTTGGAGCAGTGAAAAGTTCAATCAAAGGAAAATATCTCAGATTTTGCATTGTACTCAAATAATCTATTGAGGTCATTCATACTTTATTTTTATGAAGGTGATGCTCAGTTATAACATTCTGGGCTGGAATACAAAAGATCCCAAAAACCTAATATAATTGTAGTTACAAGGAAAACTTTCACAGGGCTGCAAATGTGCTCCTCCAGCTATAACATGTCATGGTTTTTGACACAAATGGTCATAATAATTTAATAATTAAAACTTGACATTGTATTAGTTTTGGCTATCAAATTATTAATAAAATTAAAATGTAAGAAGTAATGTTGAAGCATTCAAAACCTGAAAATATTGTAAAAAAGTTCTATAAATTTTCTTTTTCAGGTATCAAAGGTCTCACCTGAGTGTGTGTTGTAGATGCACTAAAAGAGACTGTTCTTAAAGATATTTGCTTCTTGATCTGTTTTGCATTTGAAATGCGTTTGTGTTTAATATTTAACATATATCTGTTGCTCCTCCCTGTGCAGAAAGACTTGCCTCCACAGCCTCCTTCATCCAGTGTCATCAGAGTAGTTGGAGAACAGGTGAATGAGGTGTTGGACTCAGGACTCTGATTTCACATTTAATTTGTACTGAACAGAAAATCCCAGGTGATCAGCGGTAAACATGTCTGTAAGTAAGAATGTTTTTACTTGATTGTTTCTGATTTTGAATGCCAAGATTTTTCTAATTTGTTCCCAAAGAAAGCTGCTTGAATTGTTAAACAAAAATATACAATGTTATATATATATATATATATATATATATATATATATATATATATATATATATATATATATATATATATAATAAGGTTATTTTTTCACAGCATGGAGATAAACTGGATATTTTTCAATACGTCATTATTATTTAGACAAGTGTTTGATAGGAATACTTGTGTGTAAGCTGATGGTTTTTTTGTTTTACTGTGTGCTTTTATACTGTTATTTTTGACTTGTTACATTTACTGAGTTTTATAGTGATTCTGAGTGCTTTTATGTTATTGTTTTTAACTTATTTTTATTGTGTTTTAATGTGAATTCATATTGTATGGTGACCTTGGGTGTCAGAAAGGCGCCTAAAATAAAAAGTATTATTATTATTTAGACAACAGTGTTTGATAGGAATGATAGTTGAACTTGTCTGGACATGTTTTCTTGGCATCGCTTGTAATACACTTAACCAGACAGCAGGGGGCAGCAGATTAAAGCATGTCGTTGAACTGATTCTGTTCAGGGTCCAGAAGTCTTCAAGCAAATTCAGAGCAATAGAACACAAGTCTTTATTGCCTTTTTAAAAATACAATTTAAAAATTTTTTTGCAGCTGGCTAAAGATCTGATGTATCCCAGCCTGTCAGAGGAGATGAGAAGACACAAGAAAAGGAGGCTGGTGCAGAGCCCAAACTCCTATTTCATGGATGTCAAATGCATAGGTAGCCCCTACTCGTCCTCAATCCATCATGCACAAAACAACACATCTAAACTATTTATAATAGTTTATATTTAAATGAACCACAGGTTGCTACAGGATCACCACCATCTTCAGCCACGCCCACTCAGTGGTGGCTTGTCCGGGCTGCTCAACCATCCTCTGCAAGCCACGAGGGGGCAAATGCAAACTAACAGCAGGTGATTAAAAATCACAATGTACTTCAGTGTTGTGCTTGCAATAAGAGGCCTAAATATTTTTTGTCCACATAGGTTGTGCTTTCAGGAAGAAATATTCATGAGCTGCAATTCACCCAAAACACCAACAGGTGGCAGCAGAATGGTCCATCAGTGGAAGAATCTGAGGGATTCTCTCCATGTTGAAACTCCTTTGTGGGAAAATATTCACTGTATTATCTTCCTCCTGATGTTACGGTGACATTTTAATCTGCTAATGTTAAAAAAAGATGTCAAATAAACCAGGACTTCTGTAAAACATTTATTGTGTTGACATGGAGAGGGTGATGAAAACTTTTAACAAAGGATCTCGATCAGATGTGAGGCAACCTGCGAGACATGATCCGAGACCTCGATGAAACATCTTAAAACAGCAATAAAAGATTTAAAGAATTAATTCTCTATGTCATGTGTTCTTTGGTCTTGATATTTCCCCTGGGAAAAAAGAAGTGGTGTACATGGAAGGAAAAAAAAAACCTCCAAGAAATACAACTTTATCACATACCTAGCATTTTTCTACTATATACAATAGGTATCCAAGATTGATAAAAACTTGATTGAGCTTCCAGTGGTTTGGAGTTGAAACTCACTCGTATTTTACAAATAATTTTGGTAAATATTGGCTACAGTTTGGCATATTGTTGGCAGTGATACAGGTATCAGTGGTCTTGTCAAACTGAAGGAAATGTAGCTCAAATTCCCACAAATTAAAGTTTGTTGCGCTAAATATTCAAAACGTCAGCCTCAGGTTGGTCAGAGTTTGGCTGAAGAGGCTTTAGATTCTAGTTAAGTGTAAAGTATAAAGTAAATGAGCAGCATGTGCCTTATAGTGTATTTTTCACTGCAACTTTTTCTTTTGGCCACTGCACTGTTTAAATATGCATATGAGGACTATGCAGCTGAAACAGGCAAAACTTAGTAAAAAGTACAACATCTCACAGAGGAAAAAAGAATGCCGACTAACTTCATATCACCACAATCTGGAACATCAGAGCTACATTAATGCAGCCTGAGCAAAACTCAACACCACCTGTAGCCTGTGCAATTCAATGATTAGACAAAATAATATACGAGCACATAAAGATGCTTAATTCAGTTTTTAAGATTTAGTGATCAAAAATGAGGCTTTGGACAAAAATCTTTGCCAGTTCTTGCAAAATCTGTGATCAAAGATTATTTCTGGAAAAAGAAATCTGCAATTGACAAGTGAATTGAAAAGTGATGAGTTCAAAAGATTTCATGTCTTAAAACAAAACAAAACACCAAGGGACAAGCATTAAGTTAATCCCCTCTTTTATGTGGGGAGAAAAGATTTTACAGCTCGAAATGTGGAATGGAGTCGAACATTTAATGGAATGTTAATGACGATCTCCTCCTCTCCTCTTCCTCTCATTCTCTCTGTGTGTGTGTGTGTGTGTGTGTGTGTGTATGGGAGGAGGTTTATAAGCTGTTCAGTTCCTGCAGGGTCTGGTCCAGGACTTGGTGTATGCCCAGATTCTCCTCTTTGGCATGTGATAATTTTTCTGGAGAGAACAAAAAGAAAATGCGACATAGTGAACTCTCAACCACCAGCTAATAAAAAAACTGCTCATGTCATGCCATGTTGAACGTCCTTGAAGAACCCAAGAAAAAAAATAGACCGAGGACCATTTCACTGAGCTGGGTTTTTTGCATAAATGCTTTGGTTAAGCTGTGACACATGCAAACAAATTCTGCTACAACAGTGTCTTTCATGCATGAAATGCCGACTGCTAGAGGACTGTTAGAATAAAACACACCCTTATTAAATGACTTGTGCGTTGCACTAGAGGCAGTTTGAAAATCCTATAATTAGAAAGTTTGGAGATAAATGTTAAGATTTAAATCAAGATTCTAGATCAAGTCACAAACTGTATTAGTTTAAACAAAAATCGGGAGTAAATTTAACCAGAATTGCTCACCTTGTTTAAATGATTGAAAGATGATTTTAGTACAGATGAAACAGGATCCCACATTAGAAAAATCAGTTAAATCCCAAAATTTACAGAGATTTTACTGTTCTTTTATGAATATAATCAAGAACAAAGACAAAATGCTGCAAAGTAGGAAATAAAGAGATTTTAATCAAGTTTGTTTTGCAAAGCAAGATAAGCAAAAGGCACATTATGATCTGCAGAAAGACAATTCAGAGCAACAGAAGAGAGAGATGTCTAAAGAGATGTCATGTCATTGAGGGCATGGTCCAGCTCCTCGCTAATGGCCTTGTACTTCAGCTTCTGAGCATACAGCTCATCTGGAGGTCAGAGGTCAGCAGCGAGTACAGGCGGGCGGCAGAGACAGCAGCGACACAAGCAAGCCAAAAGCAGCATGAGAGACAGATGGAGGCAGAAAGGAGCAGGGGGAAGGTAGAGAAAACAAGAAAAAAATAGGTCAGGCTTTTAAAAGATGCAGGAATGCTTGGATTTAAGAATGATGCTCGTCTAATTAGGATCACAGCTCTTTTTGCTGGGTGAGCTCTGAGCGTTTAAGCGTGTTCTTGGTGTCTCGTAAAGCTGCCCCAATAACTCTGCTCCCTGTGGTTCATCGGCTAAATAATGCTGACCTACTAAACATCTACGCACATTCTGTCCTCTTTGCAGCGAGGCTGGCATGGCGCACTCGCCCTTCAGAAAGGACAAATTCTTCTTTATTCAGAAAATGTTTAACACATCATATTTGCTAAAATCATCCGTGTCCTGATGTGCAGACAATTTGAAATGCTTTGCCTTACAAACTAAATGTTTCTCTCCAAAACAAAACAAAGAATCTTATTAGTCTCAAACCTTCCAGGTCATCGATGCTCTTTTCCAGTTTGGCCACTGTTCTCTCTGCAAACTCTGCTCGGGTTTCAGCCTGGATGGAGTTCAGACGCACAAAATCAGCAAGCTCTGATAAATTATTCCAGCATGGAAAAGTTTTCAGGACTTTTTCTGTAACTTGTGCCAATATATAAAAACAGCATCTATCAGATACATTCACATTTGAACTTAAGTGTTTTTCCTCATCCTTTTAACCTGCATATAGACATAATTATGATCTGAATCTTACCTCCTTCAGTTTGTCAGTCAGAACTTTGATCTCTTCCTCATACTTGTCCTCTTTTTCTGAGTACTGTTGACAGGAGAAAAAAAACACAACACAACCTTGTCAGTGGCAAAAACACAAGCTAGTTCCTGCTTGTTTTCACCCGCAGATGCATCTAGCATGAACATAATCTGAGGGTTAGAACTGAACGTGGAGGAATAACGCATAAGAGGAATGTAACGAGCATGAAAGGTTCTGGGAACAAGCTGGGCTGTGATATCTACGACGTGCCTGGCTGATCAAATCAAAACCAAACCGTACTACAGACCACTAAAGGAAAGTGGTCATGTGATTAATCTGGCATGTTGTTGCGCTGCATGTCTGTGCTTGGGGAAAGTATTTAGCCAAGACGAAGGACGTATTTCAGCTTCCTGCAGCTCACACATGCGGACACACCTAGTGTAGGCATTAGTCTTGAATGTGACTGCCTTGGAGGATTATTGTTCACATAAAACTGAACAAATATTGATTTAAAGAGCTGCATATCAAAGGAGTTCAGCTCTTCACGTGCTTTAACCAAAATCCCTGAAGGGACAATGCATGATTGCACAGTAGGCAGATAATATGTAGGTTCAACAGAATTAGTGTAACACAACATTTTGGTGATGAATTACTAAAATTACTGTCCAGTGAGTCATCATAGCAGCCTAAATGACAGGATATGAGGAAGTGAAGATGAGTGTGAGCAGGCTGCCACACCTGGAGTTTACTACAGAGATCACCATTTATGTTTAGACTGTGTTATTAACCCCTTATTTTAAAATAGAACATTACAACTCCTCGTCTTTACTAGACTACTACTAGACTAAATTAGCCATTTTGTTAACATTTGTTTCATAATAAAATAAGACTGCTGCTGTTTGCATGGAAAAGCTTAAACTTATTAACCACCCTGCAGAGCCTAAACAAGAAGTTAAACAAGTAAACGTGTTAAAAGTTCATTGTTGTCATGGATACCAGCCTCACCTTCTCAGCTTGAGCTTCTAAGGACTTCAGGTTGTTGGTCACATTTTTCAGCTCCTCCTCCAGGTCGCTGGCTTTACTGTGAAAAAAACCCAGGCCCATTTAGTGTCACTGTGAGCGTGAAGTGAGAATGTCTGTGTATTTTTGGGCGTGTTTGTATTTGTGTGTGTTTGAGCTTTACCATTCAGAGAGCTCGGCCCTCTCCTCAGCTCTCTCCAGCTCTCCCTCCAAGATCACCAGCTTACGAGCCACCTGAGACCAGAAAACGTTCATGTTTACAGGTGAAGGTTTTTTAGACCTTGAGCACGTATGTCAAAGCCTCACCTCCTCATATTTACGGTCGGCTTCCTCAGCAATGTGTTTGGCCTCCTTCAGCTGCATCTCCTGAATCTCCATCTTCTCCTCATCCTTCATCGCTCTGTTCTCAATCACCTTCATCCCTCTGATTGGGCAGGAAGCAGCGAGGAGAGAGGACAGAGATGCATTTAAAAAAGACCTCCGAAGAAAGGACATGTGTTTGAAAGAAGCAAACCCAAACCAAAAAGCTGACCTCTCGCTTTCATCTGCAGCCTTCTCTGCCTCCTCCAGCTTCAGCAGCGCCGTGGCAAGTCTCTCCTGGGCTCGGTCCAACTCCTCCTCCACCAGCTGGATCCTACGGTTTAGAGCTGCTACATCACCCTCTGCCTGAAGAGTAACAACGAGAACTTTATTTAATGGTAGCATAAATTAGAAGAATGTCACAGAAAGAAGATGATGAAGGAAGGGGTGTGTTCTCTTTTCTTGATGATTTCATTCAGGAGTTTGAAATTGAACATTACATACATTAAGTCACTCAAACAGCATCACATGTGATTTTTTAATTTTAAATTCATGTGACAGAAGTGCAGCAATGACCACTGACCGAGATCCTAAAGCCAAGTTTCCATCACTGTCAAAACTCTCAAAATACTTCTGTTTTTTTAACATTTAAAAAGTAAAGTGACTTCCTACTTAAGCAAACACGCCGATACCTTAAGATAGAATCTCCCAAAGGACTATTTGCATACAAGTCTCATCAGTCTTTCTGAAAAATGTGCAAAAACTAAAATGATGTATTATGTTGAGTGTGCACTGCCACTGAAGAACAAAAAACCAAAGTACAAGACCTATCTCTGGTTCTTTTTCAGGAAACTTATTTTAGAGGCATTCAAATATAATGACATGGTGCTATGACAACAGGGAAATACTCTGCCTTATCATTCAGTTATTTTAATTATGTATCGCTAACCGACTGAATCCAAAAACAGAAGTACAACTACAGCTGAAGTATAAAATCCTGCTTCAGAACCAGCTGCTGTAGCATCTGAGAGCTGCACAGACCACCTGTCATTAACATTAAGTGGGAAAAGAACCGTTCTTTTTAATATCTGAAGATCCCAGAACTTTAATTCAGAATTAAAAACTCAATTTCCGGCGATGGTGATTGCAGAGCTCAGCCTAGCAGGGAGGGTAAACGGTTTTCTTTTCCTTCTCATCTGCCCTTGGTAAACACAAGCTGAGAGAGGAAAAAGAAAGTAAACAGACAACTAGACAAGAATTTCCTCTGCTGGACAAAAAGTTTATCCAACCACCATCTCCCGGGGAGACACTTTCCAACTGAACACCGGTCTAACAGGGTTTTACTTTTAGAATTTAAGTTAACAAAATGAAAAGAATGTTGAACCCTTCAATAAAACCCGTTCTCCTAAAAGGTGAAGATTTGTGGCTGTTTCTATGTGCAGAGCTGTAGGGCAGCAGTTAGTAGGTCAGTGACTCATTAGCTCATCAGAGTCCAGAAGTTAGTTCAACAGTCAATGTGTCGTTTAGTTTACAGGTGGGTGAGTCACTCTGCTGAACGCTTAGTGAGACTGAAGAGAAAGAAACCACACAGACGACAGAGGAGGAGGAGAAGTCTAAGTGGAGAATAAATAGACATTCATTCCAGTCCAGACCTCTGTCACATTTATATTTCAAAAAATAAAAGCATGGTTTCCTGCTCGTTGGGCAGTTGGCAAATGTTCTAGAAATTCTCCATCTTGTCTCCATTTCAGTTTACTGTTGTTGAACTGTACTTCATCTAAACGTACCACAGGAGGCTGCTGATATGAGACAGGAAACGTCTGTCGAACTATCATTAGTATGTCTTACAACAGTCAGCACATGACGGAGGAAAACCTAACCCAATACAGAATGAATGGGAAAAAAGCATTAATCTTTCAGAACATCTTGAATTCTCATCAGCTCATACAGGTCAGCATCCATCAGCACCACATCTGGCCAGTGAAAAATGTTGCACGGGATTAAACTGGAGCCTGAAATAACAGATATTGTAACTTCCTGTGTCCTGAATGAAGCAATGTGTTGTGAAGAATACAGTCTGCAGACAAACATGCTATTCATATGCCTCAGGTCAGCGACGCTGCCACAGACGCACAGCTGCTCTCAAAATATACAAACAGACATTCTCAATCTGTCAGTTCCTACTTCTCTCCAAACAAACACTCATGTAATTTTAAATTGGCTCGATTCATGCCAAGTAAATAAAGACGCACACAAAACATCTAAAACCACTACAATGATGTTAAGAGCTGAATGTGTGTAACCTGGTGTCTCATCTGTCATCAGACTTTCACAAACAGTGAGGACGGCGGGCGGGGGGGGGGGTCCCCTTACACACAGAGACAGCCTTGTGTCAAGTTTAAGACCACGCGTGTGAGAGTGTGTGTGAGTGTGTGTAGTAAAAACTGTTATGCCCTTACGTCTGTGACGCATGACAGGAGAAAATCCTCTGGGTGCTGTAGTAAGAAGAACCGGCTTTTCTGCTACTTAAGAAAATCATTGAACCAGAAGTGATGCAGCTACAGAACTCAAACATTCTTAGGAGACAGATTTGACACTCAACAAACAAATGAGCATCTTGTAAAAAAAAAAAAAAAAGGTAACAGGAAGTTAGCTGCCCAAAACATCCTTTCATTTCCTCCCTTTGATTGTTCTTTCTTTCAGAGCCGCTCCTCGTCTCTCTGGCTGTTCTCCTTCCTTTAGCACCCACTTTGCATTCTCCGACTGCCTGGGACACACACACTGCCTTATAAGGTAAACAAACTGGAGAATGCTTGTGGTGGGTCAGATTGTCTCACTCACACACACACACACACACACACAATGATTATGAAGAACTTCAATGCCATTTTAGTATAAACATAGTTTAAACACCAGCTCTGGCTACTTAACATTTCCTTCTGAACCTCTTGGTGATTAAAGGCATTTAGTTGTCCCAGTCACTCTTAAAGCAAAAAGCATAAGCTAAGTTTTGAGTTAAATAGAAAGGTGAATACCACTACTGTATGTTGGTGAATGTTCTCAGTCATCCAGTTCATCATAATCCTAAAGGAGCCGTCAACTCTGACAAAGCTCTACGGATGAGAAGCAAAACGTCGTCAAGGAACCAAAGAAGTCCAGTTGCTTTCCTTTGAACCCATTAAGATCACCAATCTTGTACTTCCAATTTTAGCATTGTTTTTGCTCAGGGATGTACAGTGGAGGAAATAATTATTTGACCCCTTGCTGATTTTGTAAGTTTGTCCAATGACAAAGAAATGAAAAGTCTCAGAACAGTATCATTTTAATGGTAGGTTTATTTTAACAGTGGCAGATAGCACATCAAAAGGAAAATCGAAAAAATAACTTTAAATAAAAGATAGAAACTCATTTGCATTTCATTGAGTGAAATAAGTATTTGAACCCTCTAACAAAAATACTTACTTAGTGGAAAAACCCTTGTTTGCAAGCACAGAGGTCAAACGTTTCTTGTAATTGATGACCAAGTTTGCGCACATGTTAGGAGGAATTTTGGTCCACTCCTCTTTGCAGATCATCTCTAAATCCTTAAGGTTTCGAGGCTGTCTCTGTGCAACTCTGACCTTCAGCTCCCTCCATAGGTTTTCTATAGGATTAAGGTCCGGAGACTGTCCAGGCCACTCCATGACCTTAATGCGCTTCTTCTTGAGCCACGCTTTTGTTGCCTTTGCTGTATGTTTTGGGTCATTGTCGTGCTGGAACACCCATCCACGACCCATTTTCAGTTTCCTGGCAGAGGGAAGGAGGTTGTCGCTCAGGATTTATAATAATAATGATAATAATAATAATAATACATTTTATTTCAGGCGCCTTTCAAAACACCCAAGGTCACCGTACAATTAAAATCCACAGTAAAAAAGAACGGAGCCATGTATCGTCAAAAGGATTTGACGATACATGGCTCCGTCCATTTTCCCGTTAATGCGGTGAAGTTGTCCTGTGCCCTTAGCAGAAAAACACCCCCAAAGCAAAATGTTTCCACCTCCATGCTTGATGGTGGGGACGGTGTTTTGGGGGTCATAGGCAGCATTTTTCTTCCTCCAAACACAGCGAGTTGAGTTAATGCCAAAGAGCTCAATTTTGGTCTCATCAGACCACAGCACCTTCTCCCAGTCACTCTCTGAATCATTCAGGTGTTCATTGGCAAACTTCAGACGGGCCTGCACATGTGCCTTCTTAAGCAGGGGGACCTTGCGAGCTCTGCAGGATTTTAATCCATTGCGGTGTAATGTGTTTCCAATGGTTTTCTTGGTGACTGTGGTCCCAGCTAATTTGAGGTCATTAACTAACTCCTCCCGTGTAGTTCTAGGATGATTTCTCACCTTTCTCAGAATCATTGACACCCCACGAGGTGAGATCTTGCATGGAGCCCCAGACCGAGGTCGATTGATGGTCATTTTGTGCTCCTTCCATTTTCGAACAATTGCAGCAACAGTTGTCACCTTCTCTCCCAGCTTCTTGCTAATGGTTTTGTAGCCCATTCCAGCCTTGTGCAGGTCTACAATTTTGTCTCTGACATCCTTGGACAGCTCTTTGGTCTTTCCCATGTTGGAGAGTTTGGAGTCTGCTTGATTGATTGATTCTGTGGACAGGTGTCCTTTATACAGGTGACTAGTTAAGACAGGTGTCTTTAATGAGGGTGACTAATTGAGTAGAAGTGTCTAACCACTCTGTGGAAGCCAGAACTGTTCATGGTTGGTAGGGGTTCAAATACTTATTTCACTCAATGAAATGCAAATGAGTTTCTAGCTTTTATTTAAAGTTATTTTTTCGATTTTCCTTTTGATGTGCTATCTGCCACTGTTAAAATAAACCTACCATTAAAATGATACTGTTCTGAGACTTTTCATTTCTTTGTCATTGGACAAACTTACAAAATCAGCAAGGGGTCAAATCATTATTTCCTCCACTGTACATAAGCAATGTGCAGGAGTATCAAATATAATCACTACCTGAAGCAGCGCGGTCTAACGGCTTGCTTGCTCATATGGCAGCAGAAAGAGTGACAGAGCACCCTAGAGTTTAACTAAAGAAAACTTAACAAATCTCATGAACCTCATGTCTTCTGTGTTTTGACAGCCAGATGATCACCTCATGGCCAGAAACACCATGTCCAACTGGTGCCAACTCTTCTTTACTGGTCTGTGTTGGGCTCTTTAAAAGTACCATAGGGAGTTTGGTAAACAATGTAGCTTAAAACATTTTTTTTTCTTCTCATGCTTACTTTTCTCAACAGACTGGATTTATAAAGATAGTGTCCAGGATTCACAAATACAAGGTCCACCTTCCTTTGGCTTGTGCCAGTCAGCAAGAGCAGCTATTCTGACTTCAACCTCTGGGGACAATGGCAGCGAATTTCATTACTTTTTTGTACACGTGTCAATACACCATCTTCCTGCAACACGACTGGACTAACAGGTGGGGAGGAGTTGTAGTTTAGCCTCAACTCTCCTGTGATTGGTGATATGGCAGAGTCCAGTCCATCCCCTGGACAGGGCTCCTCCGATCAGTTAGTATCAGAGTTTGTCTGCTCCGATCAACTCCATTTTTAAAAATAAATTTTAAAAAATATTCTCATTTGCCAAGATGATTATTCCAATAAAAAAACTGATAGCAGGAAGCAACAAGAACAATAAAAACTTGCGCTTCAGAATGGCTAGCTTAACAATAATTGATAATATGTTTTTCTGCATTTGGATGCACTCAATTGACATCATGTATACAACATTAAATTTAAGTTGCTACATTTTTAACACAAACACTAAAAATATGCTTAAAAAAGCAGTTTACACAAACACTTTGTTGTGGGACTTTTCCTGCTTAAGATGCGCTTTTATAACTAAAAATATGAGTAACAGGTAACATCTACGTGATCAATAAAATTATAGGAAGAAACACAAACATGAAGGTAGAAATCCTCAACTTTTCTAACCCTAACCCTAACAAAAAGTCATCAACCACTTTGAAAATTAACATGTAGGCAAATTTAAAGTTTAAAGATTGCTGTACTGGTCACGTCACAAATGGTTGAAACTCAGAGCCGTTGTGTGATGTGAACACTGATCTGGATATTTAGCTGCTTTTTTCACACACATTTCAGGAGGTAAAGTAGCTCTAACTGATTATTACCCAAAAGAAAAGCCATCTTAGCTAATAAAAAGCATTTGTTCCAAACTTGTACATCAACGGCAGAGAAAAAGTGATCAACACAAAGACTTCATTTATTATAGAACATTAGAAATATGAAGCAGCACAGGCTGAATATTTTCAAAATATATTGTAAAAGAAGGCAGCTGAAAAAATATTTTAATAATAATTCTGTATAATTTAAAAGTTATTTCTATTTCTTAAGATGGTGCTGTGGCTCATTATGTGGTCGTTTCATTTAAACATTTTGAGGTTGAGACATCTGAACTTCTAAACCAGAGGTGTATAAACTATTGTGTACATATTTAAACAAAAACCACAGTCCCGTTTAATGTGACTTTAGAAAAACCTGAGCGTATTACATATATTAGACTGGATCAAGGACAAATGAAAGAGGAATCCAATTAGTGGCTGGTTCCAGGGCAGTGGGCTAATGAGCTACACGATGCTGTTGGGGTTCAGGGGAAGTTATTCTTGACACCAGTGTTGCTGCACTCAATGTGAATATGTGTGCCAGAGTCAGAAAGTGTGTAATCTCTTAAAGATGTGGCATGCAAAAATTAGTGCATGAATTATGATATGTAAAGAATATAATTAAACACTGAGACAAGAATTACAATGAGCACTCTCTCAGCACCAAGTGTAACTTGTTGCAATAAAACTAAGCTATCTAACATGCAGGAGGGGTTTAATCTGATGTCTAATCCTGACCAGAGACATAGTGCAACACATTTAGGAACCATCCTTTGAGGGACTGTCAAAGCAACACCTTTATGAAGTTAAAGCTGAAATGTGTTGTGTTTGAATGAAAAGATGATTTAAATCTCTGCATGTTAAGCAAACAGCTAACTGTTCATATTTCTATCAAGGTAAACAAGAACGATTTCTACAATGCACCACATCACAATAACTAAAAGAAATTTAAAAGTCTTTGCAAACCTCTGCACAGAAAAACAGCTGTAGGCTGTTCCAGCTCTACTCTAAGTTACAAAAACCACATGCAAAACCATTACAGCAAATTCAGCTTTACTTGCCCTAAAATGTAGTTATATTCTAGTCCTCACTTGAATGAGAACCCACAACCTTGGCTAGCATAATCACCTAAGCCACTAACATGGGGGTGTTCCCCAAAATCCCTGTGACCACCAGTAAGCATCAACATGTGGCCGTTATATTTGGAAAGTTGAGCTATTCTCAGGGAGCGTGGCCAAAGAAAACACAGAAATCAGGAAGTAACTTTTTCCAAAGAGTCTGCAAAAGACTGTTAGGAGGCCCTGCAGAAATAAGGCTCATGCATAGTAAAGCAGAAACGTCTTTACTGGACTTAAACAGACTAATGTACCATTACCAGCTGAGTCTTCCTCTCTAAGAAGGCTGCTTGTGGTTAACCTGGTTGTGTGAGTCAGAAAGACAACAGAAAAATAACCACAGTTAAGGAATGCATGCACACCGATTGCTCAAATACTAAGTGTGTATTTTCAAATAGTGCCAGTAATCAAATCATAATTCAACATGTACTGGTACACAGAAAGTGAAACTACAAACCAGTTGGGAAAACTTGTGGAAACTTTCTGTGCATCTTTGAGTCGATGCTTCAGTGAAGATTACCCCCAGAAACATCTGTTTTTGTCATCACACTAAAACTACAGTATATTCAAACCCAAGACTCCTCCAGGTATGAGAAACCCAGCAGACTGCTGCTGATCTGTGAGGCGCTGGCATATTGTTTTATGTCACATCATCTCAGGAATGCTGATGTTTGATGTGTGTTTGGCTGGAATATAATATTCCCTAGACGTGCCTTCATGACCAAATAAAAGCCACTAATTCAGAGAGTGTGAAGCAATTTCTTCCAAATTAGGAAGGCTTTGTTGCATAATCATCTTCAGAACTAAAAACTTTTGATCATGGATCTAATTAAACAGTTGCTTGTGTTGACGCATATTTTAAAAAGAGAGATTGCATCACTTTCTTAAATCTATATTGTTTCTCAGTAAATCTCTACTATTAACTTTAAATAAAACTAAACAGCTTTAAAGGGTTGACCCAGTTTACACAAATATCAATGTAGTGCTGCGAGAAAAACAAAAGGCAGCAGAGTAACTTTATTAATAGAGAGCTTGTTTGAATTCGATAGCTACTGTTGGGCCAAATGTAAACACTTAAACATAGGAAGCCTCCACTGAAGCCATACACAACCAGCTGAGATGGACATGAGCTAAAATGCTAATCTTCCTGTTGATCGGCGCTGGAGCTCAAAGACAGGAAGCGTTCAGAGTAGAAGAACAGGAAATGCTGGACCAGAACTGCCAGACAGCATTCTGGGAGGGGTAGTCGGGATGGGGAATACCTCTGTGAAGGTTTGAATCCCACTTCCCGTTTTAGTGAAGTCCTAAAAGTAGACGTGTAAGTCACATGCAGCACTCCCATATGCTTAAACACGAACTGTCCTCATGACAACTCTGTTACTCTGCAACAAAACAATGAGTAAATCACACATTTTTTTTAACCTAAAAAAAATAAAATCATTTTAAATAGTTCTGTTTATTATAATTTCTAGAGAAAACATAAAAGCACCAAGTGAAAGTTTCATGTTAATAAAAAGCAGATAATCTGGTTCAACCTGGCTCCTCGCGCAGCTCACGGGCGTAAAAAAAGAAAATCATTTTGGGCCTGACTTGGTGTGGCTGCTGTGAGAACTGAACAGTTCATTGAGAATAATGGCAGCAAATAAACATGTCAAATCAAGACTACATCATATCTCTGATCGGACAACATCTCACTGTGTTACTGCACAGCATCAACCACACAAGAAACACTGTGAAGCAATTACTTTTACTTTTTAACAACAGATGTGGCCAGTGCTTTCCTAATGCTTCCACATTTTCACATTCATTAGACTCAGCAAGGTTCCTGTTTTGAACTCTCCATGCTGAAAGAGTTTTTGTGCAAAGGAATGGCTCTAAGTTGTTCTAATTATTCACATGTGGGACCACACCATCTTCTCTACAGAGGTGTGCAGCTCTGTATGCACAGAAAGCAACATCCAGCTTCTGGGAACATTCATTTTTCAATAATTAATGACGTGCATTTCAGAAATAAATGCATTTCACATCTAGATTAATGTAAACATGCTGCAAAAATGTGTTTGTAAAGAAAAACATGACCTTTTATGACCCCCCCCAAAAATCATTATAACCAAGTCATCACATAAGACATGTAGTTCTTGGTACGAGTCTGTATCAAAATTACTCACAAGTAAGGCAAACACCCAATCATCTAATGAAAAAGGTGCCTGTTACCTAATAGGTGGTGTAACAAAGGGGGGTTGAGTCTGGCAGCAGGCCAGCTCCTTTCATCCATCCAGAAGCCACATCTTTACAGCCACACCTTCCCCTCCCACTCCTTCAATCCTCCCACTTGTCCTGTAATTTGCCCAGCTACTATGCAAAAAAACTATGACACCATAAAGCAGTGTATGAAGCAAGTCAAGACTGTTACCCAACTGTGCTGCTAAGCATTTCTCCCATTCACTTTTTTATTTTTTCCTGCTAAGTCATAAAACTCAGATGAGGTCAGAGTCAAGAGACAGGCAGGTGACAGAGGGGGGTGAAAGGTCACCATCAACACATTCAAACTCCTAGATTGTGAAGCTTCATGCTTGTTGGGAGCTCAGTAATGACATTTGCCAATTTCAACCTGAATTACACAACTACAGCTGATACAGAGTGTTGAAATGTAAACACAAGTAAGCTGTTAAAGATAAGGGTGAGTAATATTTCATTACAGGGCCTGTTTTGACAGTTCAGACAGCAGCTAGAATAATCATCACAACTTTAGATTGATGAATTAAAAAGTCATCTATAGAATAAAAAACAAGTCTTGTAGTTCTCTAGACTGCTTTTTTTTTTTTTTTTTTAAAGAAAGGACAATTTTAACTCTGTGTCCTGACTTTTCCTATCTTGTGTGTGGGGGTGGTGATGCCTGATGGTTAGACCTTCAACCAACCAGCTGCAGGAAAACATCCACCCAGCTGAAGGTCCACAGCAAGGGGGTGGAATGTGGGATTGTCCTTCTCAAACTTGATCATTAATTAGATCCTGGTGTTAATATGAACACGACTGGTCTCAACCTGGTCAGTCTAATGGTTAATTTAACTCCCCAAACTCCTGTCTACGTGGTCTGTTTTTACTCACTGGAGTTTTAGAGCGGCCTGTGAGGCCACTGAGCATGCGCACAAACACTAAGGAATCCAAACTTTTTTTCCATTAGAGACCAACGCCTTGCATTGTGGAACAATCACACCCGAGAATGAATCAATGACATGAGCTAAAGAGACGCTTTACAGCCTGGAAGGTGAACCTGCTAACTTCAACAACCACGTAACCAGGCTGGTGGGTAAAAAGCAGAAAGAGGAGGTTAAGGAGTCGGCTGTAAGGTCATAAAGAAAGGAAAAAGAGGAGTTGACGGTCTCACTTTCTCTCGGAGCTCCCGTTCACTGTCCAGTTCTCTCTGTAGGACCTGAGCTCGTTCCTCTGCGTCGTCGGCCTGCTGCTGCAAACTCTGAATCTTCCTCTTCACAGCATCCAGAGAGTTTATACCTGCCATTGTTCCCGGGTTGGTTACTTAAGACTACACGAAGGAAAAAAATACTACTTTTAGACTGTGCAAAATAAAGGCTACTTGGTCAACTCAGTGTTTTCTTTTTTAAATGAGTTTGGTCGTTGGTTTACAGAGAAATTTTAAAAAGATAGGCTCGATGTAGGTCCTGGACCAAAATCTTGAGAATGTTAAAGATGTCGTTTTCAGTCCAGCGAAAGTTAATTAAAGGACAACTATGAGTGTCCAGGTGTTCTCCGAACGTTTCTCCTGCTTTGTGGGAATGAAAGGCTCATGGGCAGGTCAGATAATTGTCCTCAGGAATGTTCGAAGCCGGTTTGGTCCGGGGTTTGAGGAGGAGCGGAGCCAGAGTGCGGTGAGGAGAGCGGAGAGCTCCGGAGTCAACCGGAGAGGGAGAGATGACTGGGACTGTACGTCACGTGGGGGCGGGGCCTTTGCGTGCGTGCTGTGCGTAAAAATCCCTGTGATTGATGTGATTTCATTTCTGAGACTTTTATATGAAAAAAGACATTAAAACTGACTTATTAAAGTATTTTTGAGTGGTAAAAATGCAGTATTCATTTTTGATTCCCCTTTTATGAATGTATGAGTTAATGTAGACATTAAAGATGGAGCTGTGATGCTTTAATGTCAGGATTATATTACAATATGATTCCACCACTCTGATGATAAAAGTATATTCTCAAGTCAAAATAATCAGATAGTTTCGCATAATTATGAGACATTAAGTCATAATTATAATCAGAATTTGGGAATGTATTGCATAATTATGACTTACTAATACTCTTTTTTAACATCAAAGTAGCAGAATTGGTCTTCCATGCAAAGTAATGTGTAACATGGAAAAACATTTTGATATTTCCTAGAACTCAACCAGGAAATGGAATGGATTGTTGAAGTTAAAACTTTTTTTTGAATAGTCAAATTTACAAGTCAAAAAAGGCTATGACAAAAATCATACAAATTTCTGTAACTGAGCAACAAACGATCAGTATAAACAAACACAGGACAGTGAAGATCAGCTAAAACGTATGACCACCTACCATTTGAGTCCAACTTTAGTTAATATATAACTGAGTGTTAATCTTTAAATATTTATCATGTTTTTCTACTTTTGATGAAATATGTGAATGTTTTGTTTTGAGATAGAAGCCAAACAATCATAATTTCCCACCTGTGTGCATGCCAGTGTTCATCGTGTGTGTAAATCTGATTCTATTCCTCATGTTTTCACGTGTCACCCTTCCTGAGTTTACCCTCGCCATCTCTTATTTGCATTATCAGTGAAAGCAGAGTTCAGGTTTAGCTCAAACTCAGACATGATGTTTTCACCAGGAAGAAAACCTTTTACAATCAGTCTCATGTTGACTGAGCCCCTCGCTCTGATTTGCCCCTTGAAACCGGAAAAGCTGGGAGCATTGATTTCATTAGACACAGGAGTGTGGGACTTTCTGTTTGCCTTAGCTGCATTCCTCACATACCATGGTTCCCCTGCCTGCTCTCTGCTTTCTCCGCCCGGCTAGCCACCACACAGGCAGCTTCCCCCCAAAAGAAACTGTTGCTGCTGGGAGTTATCAATCCATGCACCATCGTTCTAGTGCTGCTAAAGACACAGACAGTGTCTGGTCAGCTTGAGTTAATAGGATCATCTAAACATGAACAGCTCTGGCATCATCATAATGTCTCAGTAAAACTCTGGTTCACAGTGGACTGCAGGTCTCCATCATCTGTGTGTGAATTCACATGTGTAATGACTTGACTGCTGCCTCTAATAAGTGACATGCAGAGGGGAATTTATGGAGGTGGAGCAGTTCAACTTCACTGCTTGTGATTTTTATTGCCACTGTTTGTGGTTGTAAATGTTAAAGTCAACTTCTATTTCTCTTTTTCTTAAACTGTGGATTTCTTGAAAGATCATTTCACTACCCAGGAGTGGAGGCTCCACCTATTCAAGTTCAAACCACAACCTTTGCAAGAATGCTTTCCGGGGGCCCACCTGACCCACTTTTACATGTGAGGCTCCTCAGAACTGTTTATTTAATCTCTACGTGAGGATAATCCAGCATGTGTCAGACTCCCAGCTGTGTGTCTGAATGGCAAGGACTTCCTTTGTCGTTGTGTGTGCAAAGTCCTGAGCTGCATTTCCCTGGGATATCCTCCACGAGATTCAAACAATGCTGCATCTTAGTGGAAAGCATCTGCAGAGTTCATGTTGTTTTACTCCCTCTGCACACTGTCTTTAGCTATATTTATGAAGTGACTTGCTGGATTCTTATCTGTTCTTGTTAAAATATCATTTTATTGATAAACAGATATAAAAAGTATTTCATCTTTAGATTGGACTTAATTGATCCTTTTGAATTTTGTTAATTTTGACTTCTTTTCTTTACTTTTCACACAAACAAACACCATCACAAGCAACTTGAACTTACATGTTGAGCAGAGCAGAGGAATGCACACTGACAGAAATACTGCCTTGTGGTTTGTGGTGATGCCCACAATTTACATTATATGACCCATTTTCCCCTCATAAACTACAGAACTGTCTGATTTTATTTTCTGCTTTGTATATTAAATAATTTCTTTGTGTTAAAAAATCCTCTAATAAGTGATGAGATCCTGGAAGTCCACTTGAGACAGGACCGATGTGATTTGAAAACTACAAGTTTGGAAGAAATAAAAAGAAATGTGTTGCTATGGAAACACAAGAAAAAGAATCTTCTTTCTACATTACTTGTTCAATTTTAAAAACTCCTAGCCATTAAAATGCATTATGGATTATAAGGGGGTGTATATTTATGCTATCATTTTGTTACATACAGTATTTATTTATCATTATTTTTGTAGAAATCTGCTTTTATTTTGACATTGAATGTTTTTTTTTTAAAGATTATTGGTTAAAGTTAAATTATGTTGCTCATGTCTGTTTTTGGGGTGAATACTTTTACAAGCACTGTGAATTAGATGTATCTTATGACAGTTTGATTTATGTATAATGTGCTATTAGACCAACATTGCTGATTTTAGAAAAGAAAATATATTTTTTGTGTTGGTTTTCTGAAGCTTTTTTAATTACATGTCTTTTGTAGTTTCTTAAACGTTTATTAATGTGTTTTATGCATTTTTAAAATTGTTGAAATGTTGTTTTTACAATGAAGTGTAACAAACACCCCCTTCAAAAGTAATTAAACATTCATTGTAACACACTGAATGTCAGAATATTAAAGTGAAATGTGGGTGAACGTGCTTCAGTTTAACCATGTGCCCGTCTGTCAGAAGTGGTTGCACAGGAATGTTGTCTGCTTCAAACCATCAATGGATCAAAGTGAAACCACAGCTGGTGCAGATGCAGACAGTCCAGCTGTGGAACAATGAGCCTTAGTGAGTGTTAGTGTGTGTGTGTGCTTTCATTTAAACAAACCAAGCAATTCATAAGAAGAGCAGAGCCTTATGGCCGGAGGTTCAGTATTGATCAGTCTTTGACTCATAGGGAGGTCATGTGGTAATACTGATGGAGAATTTAAAAATAGAGAATAGTCTCTTTAAATCCTCATGTTGCAAAAGTTCATCCTGCAGGTTTTGACTTTTTAACAGCAATGCAGGTAAGTTATTATTGTTCATTAAGACTTATCTCTGCAGTCTGTTATCTCTGCAGTCGCCTGCAAGGAGTATAAACAGCAGCTCCACTGTGTTCACATTACAGCGTGCTCACACCATGATTAGTGTGCAAATAGATTCTAGTATGAGACATCTTAATTTTAAAGCCCAATAAAATGATGTGAAAGTGTTTGACAAATGGAGGAAGAGGAAGGATCTCTAACAGTTACTCCCTGAAAGGTGAATCAGTCTTTGTCCACAAAAACTAATGCAGCAAAAGCATCAGGTAACACAAGGGAAACATTCAGGGAGCATTTAAAGGTATGAAGAAGTGAATTATGCATAATGAAGTTTATCAGAACTGCAAAATCACCTGATTTTCCACCTGATGTTTAAAGTATTTAAACATGATGGTTTACAAGTTTCAGGCTTGGCCACAACTCAAGAAAGCTCTCTTTTTACATTAATTCAGTTTAAAATGTGCCCTGAGATCACATGAAGTCAACTGGAAATAGAAATAAAAGTGACAACATGCAGTACACCTGGAGAAAGATCAATATGAGATTTAAAAAAAGAATGATCTGATAAAAAAAGTAATCTATTGTGAACACAAAGAGCCTAAAACCCCACACCGACCCCTGTGGGATGTAACTGTGTGACGTTTCACTCACATCTGCAGCTTTCTTCTCAGAGAGTTCCAGTTTTTCCTGAGCATCTTTCAGGCCCTCAGAGAATTTGTCCAGTTCATCTTCTGTCATCTTCAGCTTCTTCTGCAGGTCCAGCAGCTCCTCCTCCAGCTGCAACCAAACACATTATTAGATTGATTGATTACCAGACACGTTCACCTGCTTCTGCTCTCTTCGTGTTTGCATGCTGAGATCATTACATTCCTTTTAAAAAAGACAAACAACTTTCAAGGTAAAATATGTCAGAACTTTCTACTATTTTGTAATTTTTAGTGCATTTATTTTGCACTGAGCACAGTGTGAGAGAACATCAGTGAAGTCAGCGTTTTACCGATAAAGCATCAGTGGCTGGGAGTTGTGAGTCTAATTGTGTTTATGATCACGTTTGAATTCCATCCTCTCCTGGTGCAGAAAATGAGGAAATGTCTGGAGGTGTCATGTGATGTCTACAGCGTACATGTTAAAGTAACAGTACTAACTTACTGTTTTTATTATTTGTACTTTATGATCCTGTTTAGTTTGTTGACAGTTTGTGTGATTTACCACCTTAACCATGGCTGACTAACATGGAAGAACTCATTGGAAAAGTGCACTGAACTCAACCAGGAAAACAATAAACTAAAAACAAAAAATCACCAAAAAGGCTGGTAATTTTATCTTATTAAAAAGTTAAACATTATTATCTCATATTATTATCACCATAATATTAATATTTCAAGGTTTTTATTATGTGACCTAATATTATAACTCTTATTGTCCCAAAATAATACAACAATAATAAAACATGTTCACACCTTTGTTCTTGATGTAGATGTTAGCAGGTTAAAAACTCAATATTACAGTGCAACATTTAATGATGGCCATCTTTTTACTTGTAGAATTGATCGATTTTTGCCTGAATTATTATAAAACATGGACTTTATGTGCTTGACTTTGAGCCCCCCCAAAAAACTTTTCCTATTAGACAGATAAACACTTTTCAGTCTAAAAGGTTTTGGACTATTTCTTTTGCTGAGTGTTTATTTTTGTATTAATATTTCTTTTTTTTTCTTCTCAATTTGTGATATTTTACATTTGAGTCACTTATTTTGACCAGGAGTTTCTTCTTCTGTGTTTTTCCCACCTGTTTGCATTTGTCCTCTGCTGCCTTCTTGTCCGTCTCTGCCTGCTCCGCCCGGTCGATGGCGTTCTCCTTGTCCAGTTTCAGCATCTGCATCTTCTTCTTGATGGCCTCCATGCTGGTAGATTAGTTTCGTTCTTTCCTCTGAGATGTAGAAAAAGCACCTTGAAAAGTTTTACTTCCAGTTGTGTTGAGATGCAGGTAAGTGCAGGAGAAAGAGAGCTGTGGTCCAACAAAACTTCTGAGAAAGAATGAAAAAGAAAGAGACAGACAGAGAGAGACGAAAGAAAGGAGACAGAGAGAGATGTGAAAAGAGATGGAGAGGTTAGCCCTATAAGGGTAGTTATTTAGATCACCCTCTCCTCCTCCTCCTCCTCGTCTCATGTGCTGCAGAGATACAGGCTCAGAACACTTCCATCCCTCCAATCACCACTCAGCTTCCACTCCATCCTGACTCCCTGACTATCGCTCTTTTTGACACACACTCCACCCTATCAAACCTAACTCCCTCTCAGGAGCAGTCTGGCTGCTGTTTTCCACTTACTTGCTCTTCGGCGAATCTCCTTATTTGGGTTGGAGTGTTTCAACTTAGAGATCAGACAGGCAGGTCATGTTTCCACATTTAACCTCCTGTTGATGGCTAAGTTTACCGATGGTACACAGAATCTGACACTTGAGGCTCTTAGGAGTAAGTTAGAGAATGAGGAAGACAACGAGGAAGAGGAATATATGAGATGTTCATAAATGAGAAGAACTTCCAATATTTTATTCATGTCCAGTTCTATTTTTTTTTTATTGTTTTCCCACAAAAAAAAAAAAAAAAAAAACTGTTGCAGACATTTCTTTTAGGAAAATAATTTCTGTCACCTCAATGGGAAGTTACTAAAACCCTTCCAGTCTGTAAATGTGTGCTATATGACGTGAACATAGCTGCTTTGGTTTTATAACTCCATGATGTAAATCTGTATCTTTGAAGCATGAACATGTAGAACATGGAAAACATTTCCAGCAATGTGAAGCAGGAGCTCACAGCTCACTTGATATAATTCTACATTTACTATCAAATATCAACCTGCTGTTATTTAAATGAGAGCACACATATAGCATTACCATTAGCTATTTTATTAAAAAGAATTTTCTGCCATATTGAAATATGTTTCTGTGTAAAGTTTATAACTAACATTTTTCTGCTGCTTTTATGCTAATAAATATCCATGTAATGTGAAATTAACAGGGTGGAAATGTTAACACAGTATAAGCTGCTGTGGAGTTTGGGAGATTGGACGCTATTTTAAACAGCAGCAATACTCTTTTGCATTAGTAAAAATATATACAGACAGTCATCAGGAAGACTGTAGTTTCACTTTGGCTGCAGATAAACAGAAACCTGAAACGATGGCAGCTTTTAAATTTGACAAAATTATCCAACTTTACAGTCCTACTACATTCAATGACTATAAATAAAAACATAATCTGCTCATTATACAGAGTTCTTGATTTTTGAGATGTGTGATTAACTTTAAAAAAAATAAAAACAAAGATCTGCTGCAGAGCTAATATTAAATGGAGCTCCATCATGGAGGGTTTCTTGTATTTTTTTGTTTGTTTTACTAATTTGGATTTTCCTTCTCCTCAACAGAAGGCAGCTGATGTGTTGTGTGTGTCTGGTTGGGATGCTGGTCACCTCCCTCTGAAGGCCTTCTGGACGCGGCCCTCTAGGAGAAGACCCAGAACTAGACGGAGGGATCCTGGATCCCTTCTGACCTCGGAATGCCTCAAGATGAAGGATGTATGGGCTTCACAAGGCCTTAATTATAATTAAACAAAATACATCTGTAGGGGAAAAAAAAATACTGTATGCATTTATTATCAACAAAAGCTTCTTGACCATAAAATATCACATTCCCTGGAAAAGCTTATTCTCCTCTTAGAGGCAGCAGCTGTTTGTCTCATTGATTGAATGTTCGTGTTCCACTCAGTCACTCAGTGAGCAATTGATGAGTCTAATTTAGTGTCTCATCCTCTAAAAATGCTTTCACTTGTTGCTGCTCAGCCGCAGAAATGCTGCGGAGAGGCTGAGACTGGAGATGAAGAGCCACACATGAAAGGGTAGCTGTTCTTTTTATTATTGTTGTTTTTATTTATAATGAACAGAATGTAGGGAGGGGAGGAAGCAGAAAGAGAAATAGATTAGCATTCTCAGTTTCAGCCTCACCAGTAGAACAAGAAGTCCTCTTTGTTTGTGTCTGAGGGAACTTCTGCACCCTTGAGGTATAAACACATATCACCTAGACAGGATACCACCTGGACTTTGGTGACACACACATTCACTCACACACACAGTGAGACACACCTTCTCCTCTTTGTCTGTGCAGGCAGAAGCACGTGTTTCCTGTATGACGTCTGGCTGCTGCGCTCCCTGTAATGATGTCATGACTTCTGCAACCCTCACTTACACACAAACCCACGTACCTCCTCCCCGGGCACAGACAGCTGAGCAGTGAGAGCTGACTCTACATGTTAGAACATCTCGTTGGTTTTCAGAGGAGTAAAACACATCGCTGTGTCACAATGTGCTCATATTACTGTTTCACAATTTCAGCTTTGCCTACATGCAAATATGATGTCTCAATGGCCGCGCTGAACGTGTTAAAGTACAAGTCCATCAAGTTTTTAATTAATCCTAATTATCTCCGTCAGCTTTAGCAGACAGATACTTAAACTGAGGAGGTGACAAAGAGCTGTTGTCTGCCTAAACCTGCACCTCAGGTTCAGGTGGTGGGAAATCTGTAATCTAAAGCTATGAATAAATACTCCTAAATGTTAAAATGAGCTTTTTCATAATATTCTGTTACTATTCATAAATTATCAGCCTATATATAAGAAATATTTATTCCTGGATAGTGAATTTATGAAAGTGTTGATGATCACTCATCATCATTATGCAACTTTGGATTAAAACAAGAACATTACAGATTCATATGTGTTGGACAAATACCTGCACTGAACAGGCAAACAGACAAAAAATAATATAATAAAAATAATAAAAACCTATATTTTTAAAGTCTTATTTTCCCTTTGGTTGTTGGGTGCTGTTTTAAGTTTCCTCTCAAGGGCCAAGTTAAAGTAGTCGTCGATATTGACCCTATAGGTGTGAGTGTGTGCATTGTTGTTTGAATTTTGTGTCTAATTGTGTTGGACTAGCGGTCTGTGCACCCCGCCTTTTGCTCATTAATAACTGGGATAGGCTGCAGCTCAGTTATGCAAAAAGAATGACAGCGATTCAACAACAGAAAGACAAAAAACAACACACCTCCATCATCTATTAACCTCTTTTTAAGAGCTACAGTTTTGAAGCTGCTAGGAGTTATTATTTTAAAGTTTCTGATTCCAATTTATTCTCTAAAGGTGTTCTCAGCTTTGTTTTGAGTGTGCGGGTTTATTGTGTGTTCTTTATGCTGAAGTACTAAAACTCAGTCCTTCATGCAGAAAATATTAAACACATTTTTGCACAGTTGCAAAATTGTCCAAATTCTTTATCAAAATAAAGTTTTATTAACTTTCCTAAAAAAAAAAAAAAAAGAGTCCCAGCAAAAAAAAGACACTTATATCAAGTGTGTGTCTGAATCGCACAATGAATTTTCACAGAAGCGAATTATTTCAGTCAGTTCATGAATGAGCAAAGGCTTTGTGCACAGGCAGGTGCACGAGGTGATCGTTCCATCTGGCACCTAAAACTGTGACAGGCTTCCTCTGTGGCTCATTTTAAACTAGAGGTGGGCATAGATTAATTTTTTTAATCTAGATTAATCTAGATTAATTTTGAAATTAATCTAGATTAATCTAGATTAAAATGGCTCATTTGAATTCTGCCAAAGGGTTCATAATACCGGTATGTGTGTTCATGAGGCTGAAGAGTCGTGATACTTCAAGTCTAGAGTTTAAGGTTAGTAACAGCTGATCCACTGTTTGGATCAGCTGTTACTAACCTAACAAGAAATACTAAACCTGTCAGAACTTCCCTCAGAAACCCAGACCTGAGTCACAAACCAGAACCTCCAGACCAGATGAGCTCTGAGCTCATTTTAACAACCTCTGATGGTTGATCAAGTTATCAGGATGAAACATTTTAACACTAAAACACATTGATCTGTAATCAGAGGTCTGTCTCCTTTAACTTTACAGCTGTTTTCTGAGGCTCACTCTGTTTTAATAGTTTTACTGTAGAAACCTTCTCATCTCCTGACAGTAAAGGATTACATTTATAGTTTACAGGTCACCTGATTAAAGCATCAACTCTCTTTTTTACATTAAATAACTTCATGCTGATTTTTTTTAGCTGTCAAAAAATGATTGTAGCATCCAGTTTATCTGTAATGGATTAAATCTGCCTTAAAATGACTTCATTTCTCTGCTGTTTATTTCACATTATCCCATAGGGCTGTTTATCATGTTTTTGTTAAATAAAACCACTTTAGGGGATTTAAACATTAACGAGTCTGAAAACTAAAGACAACCCTCTGATAAAGTCACTGACAGATCAATGTGTTTTAGTGTTGATATTGTTTGATTGGTTGAATGTTCAGCTGTCAGTTATGCTGAGAAACGCAGCACGCGCTGCCACATTCACTTTAACGAGAGGCGCGTGCACAGCTGAGGCTGTCGGCCCAAATAACACGTCGGTTCACCAGGAAACGCCTGGAACCAGACAGCCAGTCCAGACCTGGTTGATGACTTGGTCGGAGTTCTGAGGGAACTCTACCAAGTTGTTGCCGCGGGTTTGTGACTCGGTCAGCGCTCTGCTGCGTCTACTCCAAGCTGGATCAAGCTCCGAACCACACGGTCCGGTTCAGGAGGAGGGGGCGTATGCCGAGGTTGGCACGGGCGCACGGCTCCCGGACGCGCCTCTTTCACCTCCTTGGGTCCAGGTGAAAATCCTGGACCGGAACCGGCTCCCGGTGAAGGAGACACGCCTCACGTCTCCTGAACGCGCGCTTTACCTGGAGCCGCGGCTCCCAGTCCGGGTGAAGGATCGGGTTGGATCCGGGAGCCGCTCCAGGTGAAGCGAGCGTTCGGGAGACAGGAGCCGCGCCTCCTTCAGCTAGACCGGGGGAGCGGGTCCTGCTGCAGGTCCGGACTCCGGAAAGATCCGGGCCAGGATCAGAGTCTGCCATTTGGTAATGCCTGTACATCTCCTAGACCCAGCGACCCAATTTAGATTAACGGCGTTATTTTTTTTATCGCGCGATAACAGTTTCGCGTTAACGGCGTTATCGGCCCAGCACTATTTTAAACCCTTTAAAATATCACATTAATAAATCAAAAAAAAACAAATTAAAATAATAATAATAAACATTAATTTGATGATAAGGATGTAAACTCCATTTCTCTGAACTGAGGCCATTCAGGAAGCTACATATAATGGATAAGGTTATTTTCAACTTTAATACTAAAGACACTTCATCATGCTGTAGCTAATGTAAGAGGGCATCCAGTACATTTGAAGAATTAAATGTTAAACCAAACAATGGTGAGGAAAAAGCTTTAAAACGAGACAGAAACTGAGTCATAAAATACAGAGATAAACGCCTGTGAGTTTTCTACAGTCATAAATAAAGAGTAGACGACTGTGACAGTCATAAATTCATGAGATGGTGACGACACACCACCAGCTGCAGGAACTCCAGCGTGTAGTCTTCAGCTCGGCCCTTATAAGGAGAAGATGCCCTTCTTTGACTCATTCATTATCTGACTGACTGAGGATGTTGAGATGATCTGCTGCTGCTCAGTAAAGTCATTATCATCGCTCCACACCACTTCCCTGTTTCATTTAGTCCCTGTCTCCTCCCATGAGTCAGTCCCTGACAACGTTCCTCCCTGTTTCCTTCACATTACAGAGTTTTCAAGTTTGACTCTGTTTCAAGTCAAAGTTGGCAAAAAAACAGTCAAACACGCACTCCTGGCTGAACTTTCTCACTTTAGTTGGAGCGTAGAAAGGTGTGTGTGTCTAAGTAGGAGTGACTGAAGCAGGCAGGGTGAGTGAGGATGAGGATGGGCTGGACTTCCAGCTGCAGAAAAAAAAGAGGAAAACCCTCCCACAGGAAACTAGTACTCTACTCCACATGTCCTTTTAAGGTAAAAAACTCCCCAAAACTCTTCTCGCCTGGGAAAAGGGCTAATATATAGTCGAATTTAAAGCAACAGAAAGAGGTGGTGGAAGCAGGCAGGAAGGCTGAAAGTTTGCATAGTTGTCCTGAGAGGGAAACCAGACAAAATTCTCACAAGTTGTGATCAGAGGTCAAACTCAGACAGAGGAACCGTTTCTGAGCTGCAGCTTTTTATGTGTTTTCCTGCAGCGTGGTTAGTTAGGCCACATTTTCATAACATTTCACTATCAGAGAGGATTTATGACTGAATAGATCTGGTTCTGACTGCATCCTTATGGCTGAGTCAGTGGATTGCTGCACACATTCATGCCGACCGTGCGGTCTGACTCATATTAGGAGGAGTGTGGGAAACGGCCCCTTCTTCCACATGGGAAAATGATCTGCAATTTGGATGAATTGTAAACAAGAGGTGCATCCACAAACAAAGCCATCATGGGAAATCATTTAAACTGTCAGGATATGAAAAGCTACTGAAGGGTTTTAGATGTTTTTGTAATAAAACTTCTTAAAATCACAACTTTTACACACCTGAACCACTGACTGATGACACTATACAGCTTATAATGAATATTTAGGGTTAACCGAGTCCTTTTCTTGACCCTTAGCACAAATCAAATAGTTTTAAAGACTGAAAAGATGACAAAAATCTATATTCTCAACACAATGTGAGTTCTTGGAAACCCTAAGAATGCACACATCTTCGGCTGAGATAAGTTTAGGTGACACATATCTGTGGAATGTAAATTACACAATGATAACATCTGGCTCTGGCCACTGGCTGTTCACTCTGTTCTGCTAGTGTTGTTTGCTTTCATGCTAATTTTGGGTATTTTTCTAATTGTTTATGCATCTGTGAAGGAATACCTGATGTTGTGGGGACATAATGATGAACCTTTAACACCACTTGGCTTTCTGCTGATTGTCATTTAAACCCGAGGAGGTTGGAAGTCATGTCAGTAGCTCTTGTCAGTCCTCTAAAACCAGACATGTTCTTTTTTAAAAAAAACAGCATCGAGACGCATTGTCCCACTGGTGGATGATGCATGATCCAAGTGGTGCCTGTTATACAATTTAGATGTTTTAAAGTGTGTTTTTGTGGAAAAGTTATGACCAATCAAAGCTTTTTGAACAGATAGTTTCAGCGTGTTTATTAACAAGCAGGTTAAAAATGATCAAATCATAACTAAATCATTGTTGCATATTCAATTTAAATCATCAAAATTACTTTTGGCCTGCAAGTATTTGATTTTTGCTCCACTTCTCTTAAAGTTTAGACCCATGATTTAAATAACATCACATCACTCAAATGTATTTACTGACTTCATCATTAGTCACTGTGTTTAATCTTGTAGCTGAAACGTGTAAATGTCCTGATTCACTTTTGATTTTAGTAGTATAATATTTAAGCCTGGCTGTGGGTTAGCACAGAGTTTTGTGAAGATAAAAGTAAATTTGTCTGTGTGTGTTTGATTCATGCCTCAAGGAAGCAGTTTGTTGTCTCCATTTATTGCTTTTTGCCACTAATAAACACCAGGAATGTGTGTGTGTGTGTGTTTGCGCGTGCATGTGTGTTATTGCTTCTGTGCTGCCTCATCTTGCCCCTCTGTTATCTTGTCCCAGCATTTACCCCTTTGACATTGTTTACAGAAGTTCTGCAAATCAAGATCTGCAGCTGAATAGCTGTCTTTTGTCAGTCATTCAGATTTTTATCACCTCATCTCACTTATTCAGGAGAAAACAGGGGTGGACTGTGAGGGAGGAAAGTCAAACTGAGGTTTTCTGTCAGCGGCGATAAAGAGGAGACTAACTTTCAGTGCTTAATGAAGAATAAATGTAAAATAGGCAGGAAATCACAGGTTACAGTGATGTAAATTTGTTCATAAGTAACTATAATTTCCTGCCTGAATAAGAACAAGTTGTATTATTAATTTAGGTCCAATTGTCAATTTTCTATCTTCACTAATTCCTCCTGACAGAAATATTTGGCTCCTTATCATCTGAATACTCCACTCTGTTGTCTTTTAGCTGCCAGCTATGACTGGTTTGGTGATGCACATTACTGAATCTGCTTCTTCTGCTGAAATAAAGCGCTGATGAGAGTGGTGAAAGTGCAGCAAAACAGTGAAGATGTGGGCTGTAAAACCCAAACGATTAGCTATAATGAGCTATAAAGCTCTATAGGGCTGAGGGGAGCCGCAGGGTTGGTATATAGCAAATGTCTGGTGGTTTTACGCCATAAACTGCCTCTTGTACGTCAGACTTTAGATTTGAGACAGTGTCAAAGGTCAAACACATTTAGAACAGACCTCATGTATTTCCAAAGGAAAGACTGTAAGCATTTAAACAAAGCTGGAGAGGTTATCTGGGTGCCACCCTTAAAGAGTCTGAGCAGGAAGAATGCATGACGTCAGCTCACAGCCATCTGCCAGCAAAGCCCTGTCAGGGGAATCGTGAAGCGCTGCCACTGCCATCGAGGCATAGGAGGTCAGAGGACATAACACGAGGGATCGACGCCCTTCCTGAATGAGAAGCAAATGAAAAAGAAAAAGCAAACCTGTTAGAAAATCACAGCTGAACGCGACTAATCAGACAGCTGTTGTAGATTTTATTAATCTGCACTCAAGTCTTTACAGCAGCTCCTTCTTGGATGAACTTCACTGTCAAAAAAAGAAAAGGCATGGGGCCTGCCTCCATATCTCCCAGAGTTCACACCCCTGACCCCTTTTGACTGATCAGATCTTCTTCATCTTCCCATGGAAACACCCAGAACACAACCTGCCTCTCTCTGCAGAGCTGCTCTGTTCAGGTTGCGGCTGCTGCAGAGATCTTCCTTCCCTGCAGCACCGTGGGCGTCGCTCCACCCAGCCCAAAGGCCTAAAGTCTGATCCGTCACGATTCCCCACCAGGCTGCAGGCCTGAGCTTCCCTCCTTCATCTGGATTCACATTTAATGTTCTCACTGCTAACTATTTTGTGTCATGTTGTTTCATACACATGCATGCTTCTGCTGCTCACTTTCACACGCTGTTGACCCGATTCTCTGTCTGTGTCTGGGTCCACTTCAAACAAGTGGTTCCATAAAAAGACATTTTTTTTAACACTCTTTTTTATTAATTATTTAAAGAAAAGAAAAAAGAAAAGACAAGCACATATATACCTTTTTGCCTTTTTGCTGGCTGACAACAAAATCTTCAACAAATATCTGTCCTCTTCTGCGACAACACCACCCGACAAATCACATAAATACATCGTTACACATGTTTTGGGAATAGTATAACCCAGAACCTCAACAATCACTCCATGGATATCCTCCCAAAAGTCCACAACCATGGGGCAAAACCAAAAAATATGACCATGATCTACATTCACATCTCCACACCTTCTCCAACATGGTTGCAATACAGCTGTCTGTTTGTATCGTAATCTGGGTGTAACGAAGAATCTAATCACATTCTTCCAACAATTCAATCTCCAAATCCGTGATGATGTTGATGTCTGCTGAGTACGCCAAATATGAAGCCATTCCTCTTCTGTTATATTGACTCCTAGCTCTCTTTCCCATCTTAGTTTAACATATATAGTTGTATTCCCTTTTCTTTCAATTAGGTGCCTGTATATTGAGGATATGATTCTATATTTCTTTGAGTTATAGGTCTCTACCACAGCTTTAATGAATCCATTTTTATCCAAGTTTACCTTATGTTTAATTTCCTTTTCAAAAAAGTCTCTTATTTGTAAGTACCTGTAATAGTCCCCATCATTTAAGTTATATTTTAGTTTCATCTCCTGGATAAAAAGACATTTTTAATACTGAAATATTTATATTTATTTGTGTATTTCAGGGGCATTTTTAAAGTCACCTTTAGTAGATTTCAACACAAGTTGTTAATGAACTAATTTATGTTCTGTTGTGGGGGATTAGGAGTAGGTTGTTCTGGTTTTTTTTTTTTTTTTTGCTGATTGCTCACTTTTACAAACATGTGTTAGTACCTCCCTCTTCTGGATGTACAGAAAATCACAGCTGATTAAAACAAAGAGGTCTTGATTTTTCCTTAAAGTGAATCAAATCAATGTATGATTAAAACTATTCCAGTCAGGATAACTGTGAGGCTTCAGAAGTGTCACATCTCTTACTTGTTCACATCTAAACTGGATTTTAGTAACATGCTTTACTCTTTGTTTCTCTTTCTAAAAACCAACACATTTCAAACAGCTTAGAACAGATTTTATTAAAACTTTGCTGACTTTAATCAGTCAGAATTCCCTTAGTCTTCCTTTCCTTTATTGTCACAAACAACAAAAGATTATTTGCATTGGTGCTGATTTACTTGAATGACTCATATTTGCACAAGTAAAATATAAAATAATTATTAAGATGTTTTTACTAGTGGTCTGCTTCTATTTATCTTTTTTATACACACCATCTGCTTCTAGAATTTACTGGACCTTTTCTCTTTTATTGCTCCTCTCTGCTTGTAAAACAGTTTATGTGTGAGTGATTTCAACAACAGAACCACAATCCTGATCAGACCACAGCCATACACCTCACTGTGTGGGAACTGTTTGTTTCTTAAATGAAATTTACACAAACTCATTCTTTTTTTGCATTATTTCTGTTCAGTAGGAATAATTTAGAATTGATTTATGCCCAGCTGAAGAGCGCACCATCTTCCCTGTGGTTTTCGCTGATTTTCTTTATCTCTCTTGACCTCAACTGTTCCTGTTAAGAACTGTTTATTAATAAGATTATCAACTGGGTAAACAGCCTCCTCAAACAAATTAAAATCTCTCTTCAGTCTTTGCATACATGCTTTGGGATTTGGGGACTTGCTAATGCTTTACAAGATTATCAAACTGACCTTATATTGCTTAATCATAGATTCATCTATGGTCATAACAAGATCATTAGAATTAATTAAACTGATTGTACAACTGGTACAAAATCCATCAAATCATCAAAGGTAAAATTGTATCCTCTAATGAGTCAAGGTTGCATTTCATTTAGAGTTCTGTTCTCCGCTCAGAGTCAAATCAAATTCATGTTATCATCATGTTAGTTGAGGACTGGAGACAGTTTCTGTTGATCTGCAGCTGAGAGACCTTGTCTGCCCTTTTGTTTTGGGTTGCTGCTGATGTCATGACCTCGAGCCCCGAGCAGGAAGGAAGATGTCTGACCAAAACGACTAAAACATGTTGAGTCTTTGCACTGAAAAACATCCACATGACTGTATGCAGGAGTTTACATCTTCTAAATATGATATGTTTTATCATTTAAAGTAATTTTAAAGATTGACACCAAATGTCTGAGCAAAAACTTAAGATAGCCTTTATTTATAGAAGCTTCCTGCAGGGGGAAGCATAGGATAAGTATGAGCTTGCTAACCATCCAGTCATCAGGCTTTTTAAAACTTATTTCATATTGCTACATTTTTACATCAACATTTTTTCATGATCATTTTAAAACGTCAGTGACTCTTTACCTAACATGTGCATGCTGTGTTTAATCATCATGAAGAGTGCAGAGTCCAAATAAAGACATCGGATGATGAGCAGACTGAGATGGATGGCAGATCTATGTCAACGCTTTGAACACAATGCACTTCATTATGAGGGCAACACAGAGTGGATATTGTGCGGTACCGGTGTATAGAGAAAGGGAAAGACGTGACCTTTGGTGAACTGGGTCAGGTTGATGAAAGGGTTAACACTCAGCAGAATGATGTGATTTGATAATTCCCATAGCCTATGAACCCTGAGAGAAGCTCAGAAACCAATCCGAGGCCCCGCAGTCGCTCTAATTATCCCATGATCTTTGTGTGGCTCTGGACTCTATAAGGTCAGGATGGAGGTCATGTGTGGTGTTGGCTTGAATTAGCCTCAAAGGAAACCCACATGAAAATATCACAAAACCAACAACTGAAGTGAGAACCTCATGAGAATTTCACATTCCCATCAACCCCAAAACACACCAGAGAACTGAACACTAAAGAGTCTTTTTTCTTCTCTGGGGTATTAGCGTTTACCATCATCCAAACATTTTAAGAACCCCTTAGAAAGTTACGCCTCAGAATCAGAATATTTGTTCGTACAAATAAAATGTTTTGTTGCCTTGTTGTCTGAGGTCAGCGCCCTCCAGTAACCTCTCCACGCTTCAAACCAAGAATACCAGAAGCTGAAGTTTCCACTGTGGCTCTTCAGGTGTTTGAAATGCCCCAGGTGGTCTCATTGTTTTACTCTTCAAATCAACTAAATAAATATCAATATTATTATTAAAAATACATTCATCAGACACTTAAAAGATGCATTTTAGTGAAAAAAAGAATGAATAAGCAGCTAATATCCATACAAAAAATGTAAAATCTACATTTCTAAATGTGTTTTTGAGTCTGAATGAGTTGTGGGTGTGCCGCAGTGACTTGGATCCGGGTGATTCCTCCTCAGCCAATCAGAGTGCAGCAGGAGGTTTCTAGAGGTGGGGGTGCTGTCAGGGAGTGATTAAAGACTGGGGGGAGGTTGAACTCTGGAGTAGTATGATGCTTGTAGTAAGGTCTCAGGTTAAACATCCTATCTGCAGCTGTTCTATGTCAGATCTGTCAGGCTGATGGATGAGAAGAGGCTGCTTGTTGGTTTGTTACAGTGTGACTGTAATAAAAGTCAGAATGTCATTTTAATTAATAATGTTTAATTGTGTGAACATGACACAACACTGTATCAGCAACCTGTCAGCTCTTTATGGTTGATATTAGTGGCATCAGACAGAAAGAGTTTTCAGTTTTGCTTCAGTTTTACAGGATTTGTAAGTATTTTGTGTAAATAGTGAATAGCATGCATGTAGATAGGTCTGGAAAAAACAGATATTATCTTATTTAATAAAAGGTCTTAAATAAAATAGATTCAAATTAATTAATTAGTTCAACAAATTAAAGACTGCTATAAAGAATTTAAATTTAAAGTAAAAGAAAAAACATTTCAATACCTGCTAAAGACAGATTGAAGATTTTTCACATTTATGTGGAACAGCATTTGCTCAAAACCACACTAAGAGAAAACACAATTTTAGAACATGCTTTAAACATATATTTATGTTTGTGAGAAATGTAACATATTCAGTGAATACTGACTTAAGATTTATGATTACCAGAGTTTTTCTGACCTGATTTTTTTCCTATTTGGCGAGAAACATCTCAGCCTCCATCCAAACCCTGGCTCACATTAGAAAAAAACATTTACAAGTCATAAAATGTCCAGGTTTTATTGTTCTGTTTGTAACAAACATCCTGTGAATTTTCACATAGTAAATATATCCATAAATCATTTCTTATTTGTTTAGACACAAAACGTCTGCTGCTTTTGAGGTCATTCAACTGGTTTTAGGGAGGAGGTTGTAGCGATTTACTTCAGTCAGAGAGCAAAAATCTGATCAATTCCTTCCTCATATAAAAACACCAAGTTGTGACTTTGCTGCTCATTTGGATTCACTGTGTCCTTTTGATAGTGACCTACATAACAAAAACAGGAGTCTGATCCAGAGCAGGAGGGACACACCATACTGCTTCATGTTTTTAGGTTAGTAAGACATATACAATACACTTTATTAATCACAAAAAAATGTTTGAACACCTTCAAACAGCACAAATAGAGCTAATCCTCTGACTGGTGTTCTAACCTGATCCACAGCTGTTAGAATAATACCAGGGAAATCAGCCTCCATTTTTTGGGGGGGTTTTTCTGTTGACATAGAGTTGTTTTATATGGCACAGTACTTTTTTGTTTTATCACATTTAAAGGGAATAGACTCAAGATTAAGAAACAAACTATAGTCCCGAGACCCAGTAACATCCACAGACTGCTTTGCGCTAATCTATAACAGCACTTTTAGGCCTGTGAAACACTAATCCATCAGAGAGGTTTTCAGCTTCATGAACGCGTCCCAAATACCAGTTTTATGAGAATAACAACAGCTAGACAGTCAGTCGGCCATTGGCAACGGTGCAATACTGCCACCTACTGGATATACATTTCTTATGACTTTTTTTTAGCTTTCCAGAACGCGCACTTGACGTCACATTCATAGGACAGTGTGGGAAATTTGAGCCCAAATTGCAGAGCATTTTACAGCTCACAGCCAGTTCAAGATTATGGAAATGGGTGGCCTCATTCTTTCTGGTTTAAAATGCTTCATCACTCAAAACTGAACATATATGATTATTTTTATTTTGAATCTTGAGTCTATTCCCTTTAAACACATAGAGAGAGAATATATTTTATTGATCCTTATAAATTGTATTATTTGCCAAACTGTTGTAATCTTGTTGCTATTTGTTGATGCAGAAGTGAAAGAGGTGTTTTTTTTATTTTAGGAAATGAATCTTTGATTTAGTTGATCTCATTTCCAGGTCAGATGATGTCACAGTTCCTCAGATCTAAAACAGTCAATGAGGATGTCATTTTCACTTAGTGTGAATCATGCAAAGAATTACTAATAAGTTATATTTGGAAGCCTCAGCACTATAATTGAAACTCGAGTGACCATAATTTCTGTGGGAGGGTTTTTTTAAATTTGAAAATCTAAAATAGTTTAGCTTTTGGCCTTTTTGTTTAAATAAATTGAACTTGTATGTTTATTTGTCACCCTGGAGGAAGTGTGACACGTTTACAATCATTAAATGTCAAAAATAATTCACTCTATCCTGTGAAAACCAGCTAAAGACTCCACTGCATCCAAGTATGTTCTTTAGCTTAAGCTTGTAAACCTTAAAATTGAAGTTGTTTGAAAAGTTTCTTAACTCTCAATACAGTTTGGATTACATCTTTGATTTCTTCTTATCGTTTTTAATCGTAACCTACAGTTTCAGGATTTCATCTTCCTTGAATTTCAAAATCTCTCCGACTGAGAAACGCACAAACAAACAAGTCTGAATCTGCCTCTAAAGAGTGTGAGTGTTCATCGCTCCATCCTGAGTCAAAACTTTTTCAGACACATTCCAACGTGTGAAGACCGCAGGTACAAGAAGACAGAAGAAGAGAGATGAAAGAGAGGGATAGATGTGAACAAAGGAGGAGAAAGAAGAAATGACAAAAAGGAATGAAGACAACAGCAGGTCAATAAGAAGAACATGGTGGTTCGACTCCACTGGCTGCTGCTGGTCAGCTGGGTTACAGGTAGAGCTGGAATCAGTGTGTGTGTGTGTGTGTGTGTGTGTGTGTGTGTGTGTGTGTGTGTGTGTGTGTGTGTGAGTGAAAGGTCTGTCCTCACCTTTCAGCCTGCTTGTTTGTGTGTCTGTCTACTTGTGTGGTGTGTATAAAATTGCTGTTTTGGGCAGTTCTTGGTGTCTGGTCTCTTCTGGTCGGGGACATGTCTCAACCTGTCCTCTTAGGAATGCAAAGGAAAACGGAGCCTGCGTGTAAACCTGGACACACACATGGTATTTTTCCTGCTTAGGTGTGATTCAAGGTGTGCTACTTATTTAGGGATTTGTTGAAGGATAACCTCCAAACACCTTAACAGCATGTTATGGAAAGTGGAAACTACTGTTCAAGGTTTTAGAAATCACAGCCGACACTCAGTGGAGGGCAGATTATTTTCATGAGCCCTGAACATTTGTTTTTGGTTTTTATTTAAGGGAATAACATTTCTTGAAGTTATTGTTTTAGGTAATTATTCCCACTGGGAGGATAAATGTCTTCCTACTGGGAAATAAAAAGCATACAGTATATTGCATATTTTAAATATGCAAAAACATTGAACTGAAGCTTTGAGTACAAAACACTTAAGATGTATAGGTTATTTAATATCCAGAGGTTATAAATTATCTCAGTCAGTTCTCTTTCCTCAGCAGAGTGGAAGATGCAGTCTGGGGTGATGAAGAGTTGTGATTTAGACTTAACTCTTCCGGTTGGTGCTTCGGCACAGAGACCAGCCCCCTGGCATGGGGCTCCACCCATCAGCTCCGCCCTGGGTCCAGCCCCATGGATTCAGTTGATTCATGTTTACATTCCTGTTTGTTTTCCAACCTTGACTCAGCACACACATCTGCACCCAGTATCTCCACACATGCTCCACAGCTACACTGATCTTCAGTTAATCAAATATTAAAACAATACATAAAAATAATAAATTCCTAAGCTGATTATTCCAAAAAGCCTCTCAAAACTCTCAATGTTCTCAAATGTTTTTTTTTTAATTATCTGAAAGTAAGTGTTGGTCCACACTGGATAGGTTTCTGACCTTTTTAAGGTCAAAAGACATTTCCTTAAGGATGATCTGGTAGACGGTAGAATTAATGGTTCCATCAGTTCCAGCAGGTCATCCAGGTCCAGAAAGAGCAGCAGCCCCAGACCATCACACCACCACCACCATGTCTGACTGTTAGTTTGATGTTTTTCTGAGATACAGAGTTAGTGTCACTCCAGAAGGAACTCCCAGAAAGTTCTACTTTTGTCTCATCAGTCCACAGAATATTTTCTCAAAAGTCTTGATGATCACCAGACTGCGTTTTCCAAAGAGACAGGCCTTTGTGTAGTTTTTGGACAGGACAGGTTTTGGTCTTGGAACTCTAGAATTTTTTTGTCTCTTTCTTGTTGCTGAATCATGACCTCGGACCTTAACTTTAACCAAATGAGGCCTGCGGTGCTTTTTAGATGTTTTTCTGGGTTCTTTTAGTCTTGAATTCCTTTAGAACAGGGCATGACATGTTGCTTTTTGAGATCTTTTAGCCTGCTTCAAGATTTCAGGATCTATTGAAGTAAACAGTTTGGTAGTAACCAGGCCTGGGTGTGTTTAGAGAAAATTAACTCAGCTTTCCAAAAAAATGTGATTAATCACAATTCATTCATCCTTTAACAAAGGGGGGGCGGTTACTTTTTCACATAAGGCCAGATTGGTTTGAATGACATTTTCCCCTTAAACATTTAAAAACTGCCTTTTGTACAGTATTTACTCAGGCTATCTGTGTTTGAGACTGAAATGTGTTCGTGGACCTGATTAATTTAAGTGTTAAGCAAAAACAGAAGCAATGTGTGAGGGGGAAAGTTTGAAGATTGTTGCTGCTGCTCTTTAACCTTCATGCCTTGTTTTCCTGCAGGTGTGGTGAGCAGCATCAGCCCGTATATAAAACATTATGAGTTCCTATCATATGACAGGGAGGATCTTCACAGGAAGCACTTGAGAGCCAGGAGGGCCACACAGCCTCAGGAGTCTACACTGGACCTGGATTTTACTGCTTTTCATAGGTAAGCTTCAAAAGCACTAAAACACAAATGAGTTGTTTATGTTTGACTTCTTGCTTCTGAACCATTACCAGATGCAAATCATTATTCAGATATGAGTCCATTTGACCAGCTGATGATAGATCTTTGCTCTTTCCATCACGCTACAAAGCTTTGACCACATCTGCTAAATGTCTTTGCTCCCATCAGATCTTTCCGTTTGCTCCTGAGACAGGATTCAGAGGCATTTTCCAAAGAGTTCAAAGTGGTTGATGAAAATGGACCAATGTCCATTGACCTGTCACACTTATACTCAGGAACACTTGAGGGTAGGTATGATCTGGCTCTGCTTTAGACTTAAAAACAATTTAAGAGCATTTAACAGCAACAAAATACAGAAGAGTCAGTTTTGACATAAAGCATCCTCCTGTGTTAACATCTCACTCAGTCTGTTCCTTTTATCGGCCTCTCTTTAGCTGACCGGGTTCTGTTTCATCTCTCTGACCAGGCCCTGTTATCTCTCCTGACTCTGTCTTGCAGGCGAACATGGTTCAGCCTGCCGCGGCTCGGTGTTAGACGGACAGTTTGAGGGAACCATCTACACAGGAAATGACACTTTTCACATAGAGCCGGCTTATAGATACACCAGCAGCCCACTAGATCACCACTCCATCATCTACCATGAGGATGACTTGGGTAAGATTATTTTCATTTAAAGAAAATGGCCAATTCCTCCTTTTGACTGAGCTGTGGCCATTTTTGTATTTTTTAAGGTCAGACAGAGCAAAAATATGATCAACCACACTCTGCTTTTCAGTAAAGAGCGATAAAAATATCTGCTTTTGGTTCTGCAGTGGTTCTCACTCCAGAGTATTAAAATAGAACTGATGTTTGTGCATTCAGAGGCAGAAACCTTCCAAACGACACCCCAGCTGGTTTTCCAGGTTTTCTGCAGATGATGGGAAAAGAGCACAAAGAAATTCTTTGCTGCAGTGAGCCTGCTTCACAATCAACAGCCTTCTTGGCCATCTCACAGAAAGACAAACACACGGCAATACACATCTCCGTTGTAACTGATCACCACTGTTTTTGAGTTATACAGTATTTGCAGCCAGGTTACTGAGGGTCAGCGAGGAGAGCAGTTACAGTATATCACTGGAGCCTTCTGGGAGCTCGGAGGGGGTCTCGAGGCCCTCCCTGCCTGGGCGTGGGCCAAAGAAAAGACAAACTGAAGATGGTGTGATTTTTGAAAGAGGAGGGGTAAAAGAGTCGGGGAATGAAATGAGGTGGAAAGTATGGGAATGGATATGGAGTGAGACAGAATAGAGAAAGTATTAGGATGTGAGAGTAAAACAGAGAAAAGTGGAGGAAGATAGTCGTTTTCAAGAGGATCAGATCTATGCTTTAACCAGACGAAAGTCATTACAGATTTGTCCAGAACTAAGTGTGCGTACGATCCTCTGGCTGCACGTGGATATTTACATTAGTATAACCTGAACTCCAAGAAAGCATTTTACTGGAAACACAGTGCCGATTGTGCCAAATACACACACACACACACACACACACAAATACACACACACGTTTGTCCCCTTTTAACACAGACTCCACAGCTGCCTTCCTCTTTGATTCTCCTGCAGTTTTCTTCGAACCGTAGTAAAACTGTGTTTTAGCTCACGCTGCCGTCGACAACATCCTGTTCCTTCATTCACAGCCCGCCGTATCTGCAGGAAGCTGTGACAGATTTAACCATGTGATATTACAGTAAACAATCAAGGCCTCCGTATAGGACGGAAGATGATGACATAGTGTGTATCTTTTCACTTCCCGCGGTTGTCGTCTTGAGGCCTCGACTTCTCGAGGAGGAACTTCAGGTTCCTTTGGGATCCTGGATGTCACGAGGTTCGTCAGATCTGGAACAAAGAGCATTGTAATAAAATCTAAACACCTGGTTACGTTCAACAAAAATCAAACACTGCTGCTCTAGATAATTATTTTTGGAGAGTATAAAGAAAATAAATGCACTTTTAAAGCATGCAGACTTGGTGAGCAGCTGTTTGAACTTATTATGACTTTTGATCTAAAATGAGCTGAAGGGGATTTCTACTGGTCACAGAAAACGACTTGTTGATGTTTTGAATTGAATTTCTAAACTGTGTCACTCCATCACCTCATTTAAGCTTCTGTTTGACTCAGACCATAATAAATGATGGGTAACTATTAACCTCATATTTCTGTTGGATAAATCTTCAGTGTAACTGAAAACCTGTTAATGTTTGACTATAACTAGTAACTTTTATAGTCTGAAAGCATCTTTTTTACCTTTACTGTGCCTTCTAAGGAGATTATTTTATTTTATTTTTTTAATCTAACATGCAAACCTTCCAATTTTTCACTTTAAACACATTTTAATTAATCCTTTATCTATTTCTTAATGATATCTACTGACAGAGGTTGATGGATAGTTCAGACGCTGGCTGAGCTCTTGGTGTTGCAGCAATGCAAAAAGCTTATCAGCGTTTGGTTCTCAGACCAGGCAGCGATGCTTTGGATCAGAGCTGTCCTGACTAATATAAGTAAAACCAGAGAAAGCTGTCAGATTGCATGCATACATATACATAACCATGTATCACTCAAAGCAAATATGTAGGATTATGCAAACTGACAGGCAGCTATGTAAATTGTACATTAGTGTCAAAGAAAGGGGTAATGTTAGGAAATCTGTGCAATTATATGAAACATTTTTAAATGAAATGTGCTGAATATTTGTAAGAAAATAAATAAATGTTCTAATGCAGAGTTCAGACTCTTTATGTTGACATTGGAAACAATCTCTTTAACACAAGCATCAGGGAATGAAAACTAACACTTAGGCAAACTACAAGAGGACTGAAGGGTGATTTATTTTTGATGTAATTAAATATCATCCCGACAGCACAGTTAGGGTTAGGTTATTAGAATTAGACTTCTGTTGTTGCTCAAAGCTGGACTCGTGGGTTTGGACTGAACTTTCTTCACCAGGCTGCTCTGCAGAAATGCTTTTCAACAGCTGCTGGAAACACGAGTCCTGCCTGAAACATGACTCTGATTTTTTTATCTGGGAAATCCTTCTCTTTTATGAAAAAGAAAATGATTTTGTGATTGCTCTCAGATGTGTGGCTGACCAGGCTGTATTTTCAGAAAGGTTGTCTCTGAGATGATTTTTTCCCCCTGCAGCATGCAGGCACATGAGGGAGATGCACTGACAGACTGACAGAGTGAGTAAAGGAAGAAGGAGAGGTCTGGAAATAATTCTGGGTCAACACCCAGCATTTAGGACCCCAGCAGCCCCCTCCCCCACATGTCCCATAACCGTAGGGTTGTGATTGGCTGAGGGGCTCTGGAAGGATGGTGTGATTCAGTCATGTGCTTCGCTGAGCGACCAAACTTGGTGCAGGAAGACTGAACTGGTTTCAGATGGTCTTTGCGTTGAAGTTCCTGCTGGTTTTTAGTGAATTGGTTAAGCATTGCCATTCCTGTCCTCTCATTACTCTTAATGACATCTGAAAGTGACGATTATCTCTTGTGGCCCTGTCATAGAAAGATCCTTCTATATAATTATTACTGAAATACTTGATTTCCTGTCTGTTACTCAACTACACTACTGGTGCAAAAAATTACTTCAAACCTAAATTTTTTTCATAAAATCATTAAGATACTCATCAGTTCTTGACCATAAACCTAATAAACTCTGTTGCAACTTCCAGTTTGACTTCTTGCATTTTTGTGAAATGCTGAAGCTTTTTCAGAACATCATGTCTCTAAAGACTCCAGTCCAATCTCCATTGCATCAGTGTGAAATGAGACATCTGTCCCAACGGCATTGCAAATCACAGTCGACTGTGTTTTTAGTGGAATCGAACCAGCAGAGCATCACAGACCACTTGCTGATTTCCAAATGGGGGCCTTTCTATTTATAACGTGTCTGAGAATGTGATCGAGCTTCTGTTTGAGTTAGCAGAGCGACATGCAGCTCACAAACAGGTCCACTAGTTCTATCAAAATGTACAAAAATTCATTTACAGCAGGAAAAAACACTAAAACCACAAAATATGTTGATTTTTTAAAAATTCAGTAAAAGGTGAGGATGTAAGATTTAACAACCAACCAGACCCCAAAATACAAAAGTTTGACATGAGATATTTTTAGGCCTTGTTGATCTAAATGGCTACTTTTAGTTTGATTTAACACAAACAAGGATGATAGATGAAAAGACAAAAGCATATATAAGGAAATATAATCATTTTTTTCTGTTAAGCCATTGCAGAAAGCTGTCTGCATGTGTTTCAAATCAGATGTCACCCTCAGCTGGCCCAGGAATACTTGATTTCAGCCAAATGAATCCACAGGTTCAATCTCTTGGTGCTCTGACTGTAAATCAGAGTTTAAAATTATATAAACAAACTTGTAAATTATAGACTCAAGTCTGTCTTCACCACAATAATGCAGAAGGATTGGTGCTAAAACAGCCCATTCTTTTACCATCACATGAAAAAACTGAGATTTTATTTACCCGTTTTTATTCTAAGTTCTTTAGGTGATGAATTCAAAATCGTGGCACAAAAGGACAAAAACCTGAGAAAACATGAAATTCGGGGGAAAAGAATTTCCCATCAAAATCACACATTTTCAGCATGTTGCCCCAAACCACATCACAGTATTGTGTTATGGTTATGATGTTCTCACATCTTTGATAATAACGTTAGCAGAGTCGAGCTGGACCAACCTCACATTTCACAACTGTTTATTTGTTCCTCTCAGAACATGTTCAAGGACTCACAGTGTTTACGAGGCTGTCTGCATATACATGTGTTTGACAACAGCAAGAAGACATGTGTGTGTGTGTGTGTGTGTGTGAGTGAGTCTAAATGCCTGTGTTTGTTTCTGTGTCAGTCCTTCCACGCATGTCGCCTCGTGCTGACGGGTTCTGCGCTGCAGAGCATCTGAACATCCTGACCCAAAACCTCAAACCCAGTCAGGTACAGACACAACCGATTCCAACACTCATCTGTCTTCAGTGTCAACGGTTTCCCCTTCATGATGCTTTTTATTCCCCCAAATGTCCCCAACTCCTTAACCATCAATGAGCTGGGAGTCTGATTCATAAACACCTACATTTATCATCACATCCATTCATTCAGAAACATTTATTGCCCCCGTTGAGCTCATGAGAACTAACAGGGGTTTAGTGCAGGAGGATGTTGTGATACCGACACAATACTGTGTAAAACACAAAGCAGAGACCCGGCTCTCTGCAGATAACCTTGACTGTGTTGTAAAACAACATTTAAAGACATCTGCAACATGTATTAGACTGAGCCCCCCTCCCCCCACGTACCAATTTTATCCATTAACCTTTGACCAAGTAGGTGGTGGCCCCCGAAGTCCATTGTGAACAGTGACCACTGGGACAGCTCCACAGATCCATTTTTAACAACACGTCTGCTTTATGGAGATCGTTTCCACTGTTTGGTAACAGAATGACCTGAGCAGATGTTTTACTATGATCATTGTTCAAAGTTCCTGCTGTTACATATTTCAATTCCCACTGGTAAAAACACAGGGCCAACTTTTCCCTTCATGCTCACTAAACATCTTGTTTCTTTGATTTAAAGATCAGTTACATCTAAAAACAATGAGTTCTGTGCTAAATTCTGAAAAGAGACACAAACTCACCCTTCTGACTTTCAGCTGATAAATCAGCCTCCCATCGTTTTTTTTTCCTGTCTCCTTTTTTAATTTTGCTCCACAGGAGGCACCAGTGAGCCGAGGAAGGAGAACCATTGATGAGTCAAAGACCAGCTGTCTGCTCCACCTCCACGCTGACCACCTCTACTTCAGCAGGTTCAAATCTGTTGAAGCTGTTGTGGCTCAGGTGATCTTAAAGCAGAATTTAGTCCTAACATTTTCTAGTAATAAACTTGTTTTGTTTATGGATATTTTATGACTCCAGGAGGACTGAGACGATCTCAGATGTGTGTACGTCACTCCTTATTTTGTAGCTAAAAATAGATCTCACACAATAGACCTACAAGTTCTTATGTTCCCATAAAATAAAAGGTCATGCACTCAGGAGAACGCAGTGCTCAGGTCTTGATGCAACCACTTGGAACATCGGGTCAGACCAGAAAACTCTAAATGTTTTGGTTGACCTCTGAACACTTTGTTTTTGTTTGGTGCTCCAGTAAAAGTTTAATTAATAAAAATTCTATGAGTTTTTCATCATTCTTCTCTAGAAGATTTACAAGAAGCATCCTCACTGCTGTGACGCTGAATTTAAGGTTGTCCTGAACAAACAGCTGTTATGTAAGCAAAAGCAAAAGTAGGAAACATCTGGAGAACATGGTGTTCTATAGAGGGCAGGCTCTGAGCCAGACGTCTCAGCTAGTGAATGTGGATCAGCTGACTCTCGCTCATTCTTTCATTCTACATCGTTTGGTGGGTCAATAGATGTTGTTTTGGACAAAATAATAAAAAATAAGCTGTTCAGGACATTTTGTGTCCTGTTTGTCTCTGTGGACTCAGATGTTTTCACCTTTTTTGGCTCACAGTTGGAACATTTGTTGATAAACGCTGAACAATTCTTCAGCAGCTCAGATAGAAGCCATATTTGTACTTAAAGGTGCAAAGTGGGGAATTATTTTATGTTATTTGCGTCTTGCAGAACGATTCAGTAAATTTGGATAGTTCCAGTAGTTTTTTGCCGTCTGATTTTGATTTTACGGTTCAGTTACTGACATAAATGTTTCCCGATGATCAGAAAACATGTGTGTTTTTATTAGTTACTATCTTGATCATTTTTCAAACATAAAATAAAAAAAAGGCTTTATTTTTGGTTGGACATTTGACATAATACCTCACTCAGGGTAAAAATTATACAAACTGGCTCAAATACATACATGTACATACCCTCCACTAATATTTGATGAAATGTCCCTTAACACGTTGAACACATTTTTTGTAGCCACCAATGAGCTTCAGGCATGAATCTGGACATTTCACCCCTCTTCTTTGCAGAAAAAGTATAGTTCTCTTAAATTCCTCTCAAACCTGTGGGGTTCCACAAGACTCTGTCCTAGGAACTATATTAATCTCTTTCTATATCAGCTGTATACGTCCTTCAAAAACTAAGACTGTGGAACACTGAAGAGGTCACTAACAGGTGAACCGCAGTCTGGATCCAGACCCAGGTTTGTTTGTTTTTTCTGTCCAGACCGCGCAGCAAATCGAGGTCCCGTCCTCGGACCAGGGGTAGGGTGCGTGTCCGGGGAGACGCTCAAGCTCTACTGCAGGGTTTACGGCACGGCACAGCACGCCCCACCCAGTAGTCTGAGTGGTCCGTTCTAGTCTTGTTCTAAACATACTATTTGTTATTGTTATGAAATAGATTTTTTTTCTCATCAGACCATAACCTGAGGCCTCTGTGGTTCCTGGGTTGTTCACGAACATCTTAAACCATTTTCTTTATTTTTGTGGATAACAAATGAGTACTGGTCAGTTTAAAAGGTGCTATCAAATAACTAAATAGAGAAACTGCAACTGCAGCCAATCATCATATCTAAAACAAAGTTAATACATTTTGGCCTTGTCAAGTTAAAAGATATTCCAGAACCTTCAAAAATGCATGTTAACAGAATTAGGTGATTCGATGTGTGTATTTGAGTCTGTGTGTATAATTTATACCTTAATAATACACACCCACACCCACACACACACACACACAAGCAAACAAACAAACAAACACACACACTTGTTGTCTCTGGTTAAGAGCCAAACTCTCAAACTATGAGAGTATTGTGAGTGATGTCGTGACGTGATCGCGGGGTATAAATAAACATAATATTGTTGTTGGTCTCATCTGACCTGGTTCAGGTTTCTGTTTACATTCATGGATATTCTCCAGAAGTCTCCTCTGTACGCTCATCTCCTGCTGTGTGGAGTCACATTGCTGCATGTGACTGCACACAACACACCTCCCCTCAACAAACAAAATCAAAATACTGAAGCTAACTTTGTTTTACTGACAACTCAATGAAGTGTTTATGATCAGAGTTTGGTTAAAAGTGTTGAGAATGAAAAAAAAAAGGATGCAAATTCTCTAATTGGCTAAAAAGATGTGTTCCAGCCTTCAAAGCTTCTGCTGATCTTGATAGGATTCTGTTCACTAAAAGATCAGGCACAGTTGTTGATGTTTTTTGTGTTATCCTCAGGTTGCCTCCTACGTGTCGGCTGTCAACGATATCTACGACAAGGTTGACTTTGGTGACATCAAGCTGATCGACTTTAAAGTGAAATCACTCCGTGTAAGATCCAAACACAATATTTGCCCAAAATCTTGGCGCAAATGTTTTGTTTTTTACATTTTACATCACAAACATGACAGTATCAGTGTAAATCTGCAAAACTCCATTTCAGGGAAACATTCTCAGAATGATTTTAATCACTCTGTCTCCGTTTAGGTGATGACTGAGGAGAATAAGGACGATCCCCTGTCTCCACTGTTCATTGGACCTGAGAAGCTGTTGAGCCTTTTTTCTGAGAACAACTGGGGCAACTTCTGCCTGTCCTACCTGCTCACTAACAGAGACTATAGTGGAGTCCTGGGCCTTGCCTGGGAGGGCAAAACAGGTGAGTCACAAAATGCCAAAAATAAAAATCAGAGCTCTAGAAAAAAAAAAAGTGTGTTTTGTTTTTGTTGTTATGGATTCTTGTAGTACACTGTGGGGATCTATAAAAACTTTGCTGCCACCAGTGTCCAGATCATTATGTATCAGTGCATTTAAATTATATTTTTTACACATAACTAAACTCAGCAGAAGGCAGTTAAAGATAAAAATATAAACGAAGCAGCCTTTTCAGAGTATCATTGGCATCAACTTCAGTGAATTCCTGTTTCCCTAAATGTACCTGAAAATGTTCAAAGTGTTCAATGACCTCAAAACACGAAGTAGACAAAAACAAGTGTTAGGCAATCAGTGTGACCTCAGCCAGTCCTGCTGAGAGGCTGCGTGTGTGTGTGTGTGTGCGTGCGTGCGTGTGTGTGTGTGCGTGCGTGCGTGCGTGCATGCGTGTGTGCGTGTGTACGTGTGTGTGTGTGTGTGTGTGTTATTCCTGTGCTGGAGGAAGTTGCTTCGTATTGTGAGAACTGTTTTGGTCCTTCCTGCTTCTTGCAGTGACATTGTCCTACATGCAGTACTGGATTGGCCAGACTGGGGGGTGTGGGAGCAACAGATCATCATGGGTGCAGCAAACCTTTACACACACAGGACAGTTGAAAATTGGTGGCTGCATTCCACAGCATGGTTGCCATGGAGACATCTTTTGTGATGGACAACCACACACGGTAGATCTAAAGTGTTGTTTCGAGTGTTGGGGCTTTTCAGTCTCACGCTATAGGATAATGTTTGACCTCCAAACAGATACACTCAACCCCGTATCTCCACTCAGTTCGGTTTATTAGTGGTCTTGGGTAATTTCAAAGCCTCTAAACAGAAAAACCATAAACTTTAGGACCCCTATGCATCCAGCAGCGACACCAGAAAACACCACTTTCGCACATAGGCATTCACAGCCCCAGTCAACCTCATTGAACTCTTCATCTAACTACTCCAAGTCCTGCATCTCCACACCAGAGATGAGGGGGTCAGAGACAAGTTTTCAAACCAGTGAAATCTCATTTACCTGAGACTCTTTGCAGAATCAGATGCAGGCTTTGTCTACAATGTCCTGTTGACACATGGACTACACAGCAGGAGGGTTTCCCTCTAGATGCGTTCTCACTACTGGAAGTAGACAGGAAGCAACATTTCACACAAAAAGTGGAAACCATGTTTATTTTGCTTACAGCAAATTAAAAACAACATATTCAACTTTTATTATCAACTGTTTTTTGATCAGTTTAAATAGTTCAACAATACTTTTGATGATGTCTGTGGTGGCAGTGATTGCTGTCGACAAATAGACTTCTTATGAATTTTTAACCCATATATTTTCATTTATTTGAACACCGCACCTCAACACTTCCCTGTTCTTTGTTTCTGAGGCAGCATCTGCAGCAAACGTAAAAAACATTGCGTCTGTTTCTAATTTACATCCTATTTAAATGTTGGATGCCAAATGTCTGTGTTCATCTGTTCTTTTCTTTTCTTTTTAAATAATACTATAACAGTAACTATAATTTAAATAAAAATATACATTTTACACCTTTATGTATACATTCCTGCTTTTGCTGAGAAGCATAATTTCCTGCAGACACAATCACTCAGTAAAGAGATGAACATGCACATGCAGTCATGAAACAATCATGTGCAAAATGAAGTAAAAATTTTAAAGGCACATGAGTGGTTCAATGCCTACACGTTTCCTTCAACTTTGCTTGGAAAAAAACATTCACCACCTTTATCTCAACATTCCTTCTGTTTGCCTTATATGCGTTTCTTGCAGCTATTACAGATTAGATGATGCAGATTCAAACGATCAAAAAGCAAATTGATTGTTTTGAGATGCATGATTATTCAAACTAATGCAACTTGGTTAAGTTATGAAATAAAAACTATAAAGATTAGAAAATGTCCTGATTTGTGGTTTTGGCACCGTTTGGTTGTTGAAGTGTGTTACAAATCAATTTAAGAACATAAGTATATCAGTTCACACGACCAATAGAGGTTACATTTTATAAAATAACTGTTAGCAAATGTCTCAGAGCTGACCTGAATTAACACTCTTACATTAATCCTGTCTTCTCTAAAACTCACTGAGTGACTGTTAGATCATCAATAATCTTGATTTGTTTAAAACTGATATATAACCATTGTGCACATGTGCATGTACACACACACACACACACACACACACACAATTAAGTAAATCCAATGTCTGTGTATTTAGTGACACATTTTAATTATTCACAAAAGAAAATCTTTTAGCTTCTTTTAAATCGGTGCATCCCCAAAACAACACAAATAACAGAACAAAATAATGGTTACTATATTGTATTGCATCAATTTGTATAGTTCTACTTTTTATTTTAGCTCTAAAATAAATAAAAAACAGTTTATTTTGCATTTACAGCTAAATATGAATTGTCATTTGAGCGTTTTATTGCTAGGAGATCGGACTCCCAGAGTAAAACTCTGAGGTTAAATAAGTTCTTTGATGCATTCCAGACAGATTAAGTCTTTTGTTTTCATTGAAAATGTCAAATTAGCCTAACAATGCTGTGACTAAATCCTGTTCAAATTTGTACTGGGCAGGTCACCGAGCTCCCGAAACAAAGAGGGCTGTAATGGAAAGGCTATGAATGAACCTGTTATTTACAGTACTTCAGGGAGACTCAGAGCAGCTGCTGTGAGAACTCTGGGAACCCTGATGGTTTTAAATCAATGCATTTGGTTCGTCTGTTTTTGTAATTAATAGTTTTTTTAGGTGGGCCAACTTCCTCCGGACACGTATCCTTGGAAAGACCAATCTTACTATTGTTAGTTCATATTAAACTATGAATGTGATTTGCAGTGCCTCCTTGCATGTGTGTGTGGGTCTGCTATGTTAGAAGAAAGGTGTTTCCCTGTGAGTAAACAGACAACATAGAGTTAAAGGGATTTAGAGGACTGTGTTTACCTAGCAAGCTAATAATAAGGGTCTTTGATTAAAGCTCCATTTTGTGGCGACGACAAAAGGGAGTGGCTAAGATCGTAGCCCCTCGCTGCTCATGCTGCCAAAAACCACATCATCACTCCAAAACTTTCTAAGAATCACAGCTCCTCGAATCTGTGTGGGGTGTTGGAGGTCAAACGTAGGACGTGAGGTAAATCCAGAATCTCTGCTAAATGTTTAGCAAAAGGGAGTCTTGCATGAAAGTTTGGCTTTAGCCTGCAAAGATCACGAGTAATAATTTATCTTTTTTCATATACTTCCTCTAAAGCCTAACAGCAAACCTCAGGAACTTCATGTGAGCTCGTGTACCAAGAGCTGAAATACTCTCAGTTTACAGCATTGTCATTGACATTGTCCTTCACATCATATACAGTATGACAGTAGTGTGGTCTTCCTGCTGAGGCGCCCTCCTTGTTTTTACAGCAACAGAGATAAGGGGCTTGTTATTGTTGTTTAACCTCTAGTTCTCCCTGAATGTCATTCTTGTGCTTACTATGTAACAATAACATGCTGGTAAGAAATGTATCAGTCTACATCTGGTTCCCACAGTCCCCATTGACACCTGGTGAACTTAATACTTTTAAAAAAGTGTTGACAGTCTGCAGCAGATCCCCCTTCCTCCCTTCCTAAAAGGGTGTAACGGGACATATTGCATAAGAGCTGTTATGTAAAACTCAAGCGATTGCTGCTTATACTGTACCTCCACATGGATGCAGAAAAGAAGAGAATCAACAAAACAAAAAGGGACATGTAACTTAGGCACATATGACATATGATTGCATGAAGCTACAAGATGAATCCTTCACATTTGAATAGCTGTTTGTCACAAGGTGAGATTTCTGGACCAGTAATTCATAGAGCCAATATTTTTCTGGGCTGCAACTGTTGACAAAAGAAATTGAGAACAGCATTCACTAGAGAGCTTCCAAAATGTCTCAAAATGTTTGCATGGGTTCTCGAATTCCTCACAAGGCCTCAGGTCCTTGCTCTGCAATAGGTTCGTGCACCAAAATTTCTCTCAAAACATTGTAGAGTCATTGCAGGTGGTAAATAAAATATCAGCTGCAAACAAATTGAGAGACAATTACGAAACAAGCGCATTTGCTGGCAATTACATCATTTACCCCATGTGGCCTGACCATTAAATTTCCCACAAATATGCGTGACAATTCAGTGTGATTGCAACAAAAAAAAAAATGCAGATTTTCTCACAATGCTCTATCTCCGGCTAGTTGCCAACAAAACCAGGCCAAATGGTGCTGCTGGCCTTCATCTGAACTAAGGGTTAGCAGGTTTAATGGACAATCTGTGAGTCATCCCCAAGCTGGAGCCTCACAGGATGATAACACAAGCATTGCTGGTTAGGAGTGTTTCCACTTCCATGTGGATAAAAGCTTATGCAATGCACCACACTGAAAGTGACTCTTATCTGTGTGCAGCGACACTGGCTCAATAAATTATCATGGCAGCTTTGAGAGGAATTTGTGTCTAAAATGTTACAAACTTCAGCCTGCAGTATTTTATTTTACTGTCATCTCTTTGACTTCTTCTTCAGGTAACTGGGGAGGAATATGTTCACAACACACCATCTTCCGTAACGGACAAATGTCCTCCCTGAACACTGGAATAATAACAATTCAGAACTACGGACAGCTCCTGCCGCCTCGACAAGTCCAGCTGACCATGGCACACGAACTGGGCCACAGTCTGGGTTCTCCGGTTAGTCTTCATCCTCACACTCATCACCAGCACCTGATTCTCAGAGATCCACTCTGCCCTCACAGTCTGGCTACACATTATTTGACACAACAACAGCATGCAATGACACAATGATCATACTATGTAGACTAAAATCTCTTTTATTCACAGGAAATGAGATTTACATGTTTATTTAAATGTATTATGATGAATAATGTTGGAGGATTTGCATAAAAATTCAGTTAGTCTTTATAATTTAACATCATAAACCTGTCCAGTTCAGGATAAATTTCACTTTCAGCAGATGATTAAGCTGATTTGGTGAAGGTCACCAGTCAATCAATACTGTTTTAGAGAGACGACCACAGTTTTTGATCAATAAAGATGTTTGTTTGCTTTAAAAGTGAACGTGGGATAAATCAAAGTGGGGACACAAAGTTGCACACCTGGTTTGTGTCCTATAAATGTTAATAATAAATCCCTGATTCAGAATTTAGACTTAAAGTAAATGTTGTTTTTGTGGGTGTGTGTTAATATTTGCACTGTTCCTGAACAAACTGTTCATGAAATTCACTTGAATGGACATCAGAGACTTTGGCTTTTATTGAACATTTTGCTTGAAACAGAATCAGGTCTGAGCGTCACCGGATGAACTGTGATGTCACTCCTGTATTATCTCTTCATATTCACGTGACGCCACCAACTAATAACAGAGAGTTCATGAACTGTTTACCTAAATTTAACTCCATGAGGGATCGTTTGACTCTTTTCACTCTGTCTGCAGTTTTTTCTGAAGCATCAACATGTCAGTGTCTCCTGTCACCTGATAAATCAAACCATTGTAAACGTATAGAATTTCGGCTCCTGTCACAGACAATTCTTATTGTTTTCAGAGAAAATTTAGCACATTAAAAGATCCAGAGGCTGATTTTACCACTGATTTGATGCATGGGAGATTATTGTTTATTAGAATAACTGGCTGCAGTTGGTAATCAAAATACAACAAAAAGAGCATATTAAAAGAGTTTTAGAGGATTTTGCACTCCAAGAAGATTTTTATATTTTGAATCCATCTCCCAAAGATATTGTTTTCAAAACTATCAGAAGATATCAAATGCATAACAGTTTAAAAATGATAAATATGCTCATTTAAAGAGTGCCATTTCAGATGTCTACTACAACAAAGTCACCTGCTTTGATATTCATAAAATTGTTTCTCTTCTTCTGCACTCACATTTACTTTTGAGGGCCATTCGGGGTTCACATTGTCAGATCATTGGCCAGAAGATGCTGAGTACGTGACAGCTGCTAATTCTCTGTTTTCTGACTGATAAATTAGCCTCTAGTTGAGCCTTGTGCAAACACGTTTTATCAGGACATCGTATAATAAAACAATAAATGAATGCCCAGACTACAAACGAGGTGTCTGAGGAATTCTCAGTGAAATTAAGACCCATCACATGCTGAAAGGAAAATCCCCAAAAATGTTCGGACGTTTCTAAACTAAGAAAAACAGATACTTTAATTGACTCAATAAAGGAAAAACAAAAAAGTGCTTTTGCGTTTTCAGTATTTTTAGCCATTACAACAACAAAAAAACTAAACCTGTAAACCAAAAAAACTATTCTGCTGAAGTGCATTTACATTTATTTAATTCTCTGTAGTTTTGAATTCTGATAGAATATATTTAATTTTTGCTTCTAATCTGAACCAGTTTGTATCATGATTTAAATTATATGAATTTCCTCATTTTTATGTATAAAATACTGATGCTTAACAGTTAAAAAGGCACAAAAAATAAACATTTAAATATTTTTACCTTGAATCATCATCAGAGTTTTGTGTTTGCTCAGATCCCTGCAAGAACACACTCCCTCAGCACGGATGCCCCCATGAGAGCGCGGGTTTGTGAGAACATCAATGTCTACGTGCAGCAGTTTAAGTTGTGTCAAACAGTGAGGATTTGAGGGGCTGGAGTTAAACCATGTTCAGCATCTGGTGTTTTGTTGATTTTGTTCCCTGTTCCAGGGGACCACCTACAAATCATACGTTAAAAAGTCAATATGTAATGTTACCAATATGATGCCAGATATTTACATCTGCAGTTGATTCCAACAAGTTTTTAAACGTTTTCATTCTGATTCGTTTTAAGAGGGTTTATACACACAGATGTCAGTATTATTTGTCCAGAGGCAACTTGTTTAAAAATTAAATTGTGGTCTTATGTTTTTCTTTTGTTTAATTAAAGAGATGTCAAGTTAGAAATGTTTCTATTTTCTTTGAACATGTACAGGATTCAGTCATTATGAAAACCTTGAAAATAAATAGCAATAAAGGAACATTTAATTCACTTTATGTAAAGAAAAAAATACTACTTCGGGTACTTCTGCTGCTAAACTGACACCACATATTGCTATAATATCCATTTACAATTATAATAATATTTATGGAAATATTTTAGTTGCTTTGATTTTGAGGCACACATAAATAGAAAGTCTGGCTTCATAAAAGTGGGAACTTAATAGTGGAATAAAAAGGTTCTGGTACTCATGCATGATATGTGGTGTGCATGCGTACTGGCAGCTAGTTATGTGCACCCCTGGTTATATAGCATCGACACTATGGTATTGACATACTTTTATGAGTATGAGTATGAGCATATGAACTTAGTGCTGGACCGATACCCGAAACCAGTATCGGCATCTGTGCATCCCTAGATTTTAGTCAGTACGAGGAAACTGGAGAATACCCACACATGTACATGAAGAACATGCAAATTCCACTCAGTGAGGAATCTAACCCAAGACTGTCCTAACCACAATAAACACACCGAGAAGACATCACTGCTATCTTTAAAGTCTGATGTCCTTCACAGTGCTAATTTTGCTTTTCTAAATTACCATATGTCCTAATCTGTGAACTTCTTTCTGCAAAACAGCTGAAGCCATGATCAAAACAATGAAATCATCTGTGGAGTAAGAATGTTTTGCGGTACCACATTATGTCAAATAAATCACAGCATAGTTTAAAACAAAACCACATAAAAATGTTAAAAAAGGACACAAAACATGTGCTGTCACATCAGTCCAACAGTCCCAGAGGTGCATTCGCTGACAGATGTGGAGACGACTGTAAAATAGTCACTTATTAAATCTGTCATGCTAATCAGGACCAGAGTTAGAGACACCCACATCAAGGCTGCGTCTCTCCACATGTGTCCATGTTCGTTTTAAATCATTGCACTGGTTTCTGATCCCACCGAAGAGTCTGGCATTCTGACAGGATGAGTGTCACCAAATGTTACAAGAACAAAAACACAAAAGCAATAGGGGGAATTATTTCCTCTGTCCTCCGTGTCCAACATATGAAATAAAACATTCCTGTTTTTCCAGGTACATCAGATTCAGGAGACATTATTTGACTGTTTAGAATATGAGTTTAATGTTGGATGACACAAAGACAGCTTTATAATTCACTGAACATCACCACAAACTGAGAGCAGTTTGATGAACATCCACTGAGGTCAGCAATAAAGACAATAAATTCCCACATCTGATAAAAATAAATGGTAATGCATAGTTTTAACTTGGCTTGTCTGTTTGTTTCCGTCAGCAGCAGTGAATTCATGACAAAAAGAGCACAGAGTGTTTTTTTTATGTGTTTCAGCATGATGAGGGCTCAAACTGCGGGGACCTCGGGTCCTCTGAAGGTAAAGGTCGCTACCTGATGTTTCCTAAAGCCACAGACGAGGTGCGTGAAAACAATGACAAGTTCTCGCCTTGCAGCATTCAACATATTAGCAAGATCCTCAAGCTGAAGAAGGATAACTGCTTCGTAGGTGAGACTAAAATCAGAGTGTTCATTTGCATTTATCCCAGTTATTTTCAGTTTTACTGCATCTTTGCTTCCTTTGGTCAGCCAGCAATCAGCCCATCTGTGGGAACCATATTGTAGAGGAAGGTGAGGAGTGTGATGTTGGTCACAACGACACAGATCAGTGCTGTTATAGTGCTAAAGAGCCAGTAGGAGTCCAGTGTCGCCTCAAGCCTGGTAAAGTCTGCAGGTACCACATTCATTACATGGTTTTCAACCTTTCATCAGAGCTATTTTAGTGCCGTTCTGTGTTTTTCACCCTGATGGTGTGTGTCATCCATCAGCCCGAGTCAGGGTCTGTGTTGTGTTAGGAACTGTGAGTTTAAACCAGCGGGTCAGATGTGTGATGAGGAGACCGACTGTCAGGAAGAGAGTGTGTGTTCAGGCCTCTCCCCGCTCTGCCCCGAGCCACACGCCAAGGAAAACCTCACCATCTGCAGCCAGGGCACGCGTGTCTGTCTGAACGGGGTGAGGCGCACGCACACACCTCTAGACTGTGACTTAACACACTTTTATTACTCAACTATTCATGCAATGTTTGCAAATGTACAGCATTCCTGCAAAGATGAGCTGCAAAAATAAATTCTTGTCCCTGATGGCAGCAGTATGGTGTTAAAGGATATTTTATCTGTGTTGAGCTTCAAGTAGACTTTCTGTCTTAAAACCAAATATTCGCATTTCTGATAAGATGCAAGTCCAAAACCGCTTCTGGTCTGAGATGCAAGTCAAGTGCTTCCTGTTTTGGGTTTCAGCTTGCGTGAATAAAAACAACCCCCTGTGGCTAATCAGATGAATCACAGAGCAGCTTTATTTGTAGACAAGTATGTTGTTATAGCACAGAATTACTGGGAAAATAACTGATTGAATCCATCTTACCATGCCACCATTATGTGATTACATATAATTCATCCTGGCCATTAAACACACTGCTCTCTGATGGGAATTAGTTCCAGCTGTGCATCTTGCTTCATCTGATGTTCTGGATATCTTATTGTCCAGATGCGCTTACTGTGGTGATCCCTGATGATCAGGTTTACAAAGAGTGAATCAGATACCTGGAAAAAGCTTTTGGGGAGATGAGGGAGGAAAAAAAAACAGGAATAAAGAATTCATTTGAAATAGACCTAGAAAACAAAATCTTGGAAGTTTATTTCATCTTCAAAAAGAAAAAAATACATGCGTGACTAAAAGCATCATAACAAAGATTTTAGCCAAATATTTGTCATGAGATGAAGGGGAATGCAGGAAAGAACCAAACCAATATGAATCAGAAATCACGACAAAGGGAGAGAGAGAAATAAAAAACACACGAGGAGAGAATCAAACGAGGAGTAACTGGAAGCAGGTGGGGTGATTAGCTCATTAGGAACAGGTGTGATGAGGAGAGCAGGACTAACAGAAACTAGAGATGAGGCATAATGAAAATACAGAACAGGAACCAGAGCAACAAACAAAACCAGAAATAAACAAAAATGAATAAAGAGACAAAAGGAAAGCAGAACCAGGTTGAGGTTTGTTTTAGGACATGTTTGGACCTTATCTAGTACTCATAGTCACTTCCAACATCAGATAACAGACTCAGTCAGTCAGTATATACTGTAGATAAAGTGGTGATGCTTTTATTATAAAACATCAACACTGTTTGCTGTCTTTGTTTATTAGTGTTTGTCCTCCCAGCGTTTCCTTTGTGAATCATGGAAGTTGTGTGTTTTTGTGCAGGTGTGTGCTGAGTCTGTGTGTGTGAAGCACCGCCTGCAGCAGTGTGACTGTCCAGGAGACAACATGAAGGAGAAATGCCACATGTGCTGCCAGCAGCCTGGTAACCACAGAAATACTGTGTGCACACATGAAACCTGCCTGCACACAGTAAATACTGAGCTTTAACCACGTCTATATATTGCAGATAATCCCAGGACGTGTGCCAGCACCACCTCCTCTGTGTTGTCTCATCATTTTCAGAGGAAGTCGTTGCCTCTGGTTGGTGGGGCTCCGTGTTCAGAGAAACGAGGATACTGTGATCAATTCCACGTGTGTCGCCTTCTAGATGCAGACGGCCCGATCGCCAGACTGAAGAACTCTTTCCTCCATTTGGATGAATTCGACGATGTCGCAGAATGGATGAAGGTTTGTTTGTTTTTTATTTTGTGCCTAACAAAGTACAATATATTAACGCAGACATTTAACTGCAATCAAAAGAAGCGATCCAGAGTGGAGAGATTAGATAGTGGTTTATTTAGGAGAACTTGTTTATGGCCATACATTCACTTTAGTGGGTTGGAATCAACTCTTAATCCAATGTGAAGCAGTTAGACTGCAAACACAGTCTAAAAAGAGATGAGAGGTGAGGACAACCAAAGATAAACTAAAGATAAAGTTAGATTAGTGCTGTTTACACTGGGAGGAGAGGATTAATGAGAACAGCTGTCAAGTAGAGCTACAATAAGAATAACTGAATAAAATGAACATAACACCTGACTGCAGGGTTAGGGGAATTACATACTCTTTCCACATGAGGCCAAGCATCAACATGTAGGAGGAACCCAGTACCCACTGCACCAGTGAAGGGTCTAACGATGGGTCTAAGGATTTCATCATGATGCCTAATGGCAGTCAGGCTTCCATCAGATCCGTTTATCCCGTACAGGTCTGTGTGTCCCTCCATGGATCTGCCTCCCGAGACCAACAGTGACCCACCACCAAACCCATCATGCTGAACAATGCTGCAGGAAGCATAACGTACAGCTTCTCCAGACCCTTTCACATCACTTACATGAGCTCAAAGTCAACCTGCGCTTGTTTTTTAAAAGGACTACACATCCTGTTCCTCCATGCTCAAAGGAGCAGGTAGATGTCCCTCTGATGGGTTAAGGACCCCTTTCAGCTCTCCTAGAGTAACGGTCTGTCTTCTAGAATCTCCTCCATGCTGAGACTGTTGAGAATATTCACCGTGTAACTTGGGTCCAGGTATCGCCTGATGCTATATACCAAACTTTAATGTTTGTCTGGAGTTGTGTCAGGTCAGTGTGTGGATTTACCTTCTGGTCACGTTTAACAGCCTCAGTTTCAGTCTTGGCTGAAGATCAGTTTCACAGCGTGGAGAATCGGGAATGCTTCTGGGTTTTAAAAGCACAACATGGTTTCTGCTCTCCGTTTCACTAAAGACAGAAGTGATGCATCACTTCACAAACGTCTGGAGTCGTAGCAAAAACTGCTTCTGGCTTTTTGTTTGAAATACAGAATAAATGTGAATTTAATTTGGTTTGGGACAAAATAGTTTATCCATACTATCTGAGGTCAGTTAAACATTCAGTCACGATTTTCCTGAATAATCTGAAGTTGCAAAACACGTTTAACCCTTTAATGCCTGAAACATTATATAAGAAAACGACATTTTTTGGTTAAAGTTAATATACAATCCATATATAGGAACCCATTTTCATGTACAAAAACCTGTTTCTTCATGAGTAAATAAAATTGTATTGTTTATTTTGTCTCTGCAGGCTCATTGGTGGGTCATCCTGCTGGTCATTCTGACGCTATCCGGAGTGATGGGCTGTACAGTCTTCCTATGCAGCCGCACTCTGAACACCCGTGACCTTTAACTCCTCATCTCTCCCAGGCTACATCATAACAGAAAATAATTCAGACCTCATTTCCAGGATGTGTCTAAGCCACCTTGTTGAGATGCTGTTGAACAACTCTGTCTCACGTCTGATCTGAACGTGACCTCTAACGTCTCTGAACACCTGCTCTGAGTCTCTAACGCTGGTTTGTCACTTGATCCGTTTGCAAGTCAACAAGCATCTGCATTTCCTTCTCCTTAAGGGGTTTATTCGTGGTAGGCCTCCTGTGCTACTGATGTTGTGGAAAATGTTTCTGCCAACTGTGAGATGGGTCAGAGCAGATTTCCTCAGAGAGGCTCAGATACTGACGCTTCAATGTCAGGTCACATGTTCCTACGAAGGGGGAGTATTTCTGATCTGGACTCAGTCCAACTTTCCAATCTTGGTGAAAATTACTGAGCTCATGGACACAACCACTGGTATCAGTGCTGCCAGTTGTCTGAAAGGAAATCTCACATATAATATGAATCAGAATAAATATACAACTTCATGACTTTTCTATATTATTGTTACGTCCCGGCTGGGCTAGGAGGTTTAGGAGGTAACATAAAACCAGTGGACAGATGTTATGGAGTAATTATAAGTACATTTAATATGAAAAGGAACAAAAACAAGCACCATACAAAACTTAAAGCGCTCCAAAAATGGAGGACAAGTCTCCTTAAAACTTAATGACAAGCAAAAACGACTATTTAAACAAAAGGAGGAGCTTAAAGCTCTAAACTGCCCTGATTTGGCAGAAAACAAAATGACCTCACAAGTAACTTTAATGTTATACCAAGTCTAACCAGGATTATCTGAGGTCAGACATTCAAAAGTCTATTTTGACTTGACAGGGGCTAAACAGACACAAACAAGTCTACCTAAATAGACAGTCAATAGCTCTCTAAGCTAAATGGGGGAAAGCAGCACTAACACCTGAAGCTGCTCCCCAACTGCAGGCAAAGCAGGAAGTCATTTTAAAGTGCCTGTGACTCCATATTTAAATCACTTTATATTAAACAGGTGTAATCTTTGATGCCTCTAGATTAGCGTTGCACCATTCTAACTCAAAATACGCTGTAATTATTTCCTAACGAGCAACTCAGAGATCAGAAGAAAGCGCCGCCTTCCGGTTCTGCTGGGTTTCTCCTTATTTGGCAGCCTGACACTTCTGCTGCAGCAGGGGGCAGTGCTGTCGCGTGAAAGAGAAACGAAACTGAAACTAAACACTACACGGTCTATGGGCAATGGCGGCGGCACTGCCTCGCTCCAGTTGTCGTGAACGTGCATGTGGGAGGAGAATTGACCATATAAGCAAGTCCGGATCACTATGACCTCATAGCGGGCTGGAGTGAAAAAAACTGTTTGAAACCTGGGTCTGAAATCTTGAAGAGCTTCTCACTGGCTGGACTAGGAGACAGATGGACGCCGTTTTTTGCTCTTTCTGGTATGTTTAAGGTGAGAACTCAACGTTGCAACATGATAGATAAGTCAGAAAACATGGAAACCGATGTCATGGGCACTTTAAATCCATGGAGAGCCAATCATCAGCTCCCATCTGGTTGATTGGATGATGAGGTCCAGCTGCATATGGGCTCAAGCAGATGACGTCATCTTGGAGCTGCAAGGGGAGAGGAGGAGGAGGAGGAGGAGAAAATCCACCCCTCAGGTTGGATCATCCAGGAGGGTGGGTCCTCTCATGCAGACTGAACAAAAACAAAACAAGGCTCAACAGAACAAGGCCTCCACAAAATTGAGGGGGCCGTAACAATTATGAATTATATATGGACATTTTCCTAATGTGATGCAACCTAATGCCTTTGTTTCATGACCTTTAAAGCTGGGGATAAAACTGGATGAAGACATTTCCAGAACCTTGAAACAGATTCTTATTTAAGAAAGCGCTGAGAGCTGTTTGTGCAGTTAACTTAAACGCCCTTTTTAAAATCTGTCTCCATGTCACCTTGACACAATCAGCAAACACGTTCTGGCGTCACAACTGTAAGGACATGAGGAACAGTGTGTCTTATTTTGGGCAGTTTGGGAATATTTTGGAAATTTTTTTTATCAGAAATGGCTGTGTAAGAGTTTAAAATGCTTTTTTTTTTTTTGAATGAAAGAAATGTTATATAAATATATTTTATATGAAATAAAATAATAAAGTAACAATGACTGAATACTTTGTTGCTGTCCTAAAAGAAAAAAAAAATCAAATTGACTTGATAAAATTGGAAATGTTGTTTTATTAGAGCATTTTGCAAAGTGCAGTGACAAAAAAAATTTCCAATTTTATACAAATAATTACAGAAATGCACATTTTATATAATACATTCATCCAGATAACAAATATAAAATTGCAGTGCCTCTTTTTCAATAAATCTACAATTTGTGTTTTCATATTTACAAAGATTCACTGTACAAACAGCTTGCTTTAACAATTTCTTCCTGTTTTGTGCAAAAATAAAACTCTTCCATTCTTTTAAAGTCACAATGATTTCAGTACCGATCTCTGTAAAGCTGAGGATTATGATGGAAATGTCACTATAAATAAACGAGTATTAGCAGAAAGAGAACTCATTCTTACAAAAACAAAGCATCATAGAAAAGACATTTATATTAGCTTCACAAGTTCCTTAAATAGACACAATATCAGAGGTCCGTCTGGCAGAAGTGTTGTGTTTTAGAGGTGTACAGTACAGTAGTAGGACACAATATGCAACACAAAAAACCTGCAAGAAAAGCAAAAAAAAGGGTCTTTATGGTGACTGTTTACAGTAAGGTCACTGATACAGGTCAAACGGCTCTAAGAGCCGTAGTGATGAGCGCTCTGTTGGGTCAGAAGTAAAATACCACGAATAAATGTACCAAATTGCTTAAAGCCCCTAAAAATAATAGAATTTGTTCCCTTTTTTAGACAGAAGTCTGTAGAGCATTGCTTTTCACAGTGGTTCCCTTTAAGATAAGATTTTATGAGGTATTTAATGAAACAGGATAAAAGTACCTCCAGAACTCGGTACGTCCACACTGGTTTATTTTCCTTTTTAAAACATTTCTGCTGGATGTTGCTTTGACATGCTGCTGATTGCTGTTAAAGTGCTTGAATGCTGTGACACAAACGACCACGCTGGCTTCCTGGTTTGTTTTATCAGTCACTAAATGTCCATCCTGATCTGTTATTATCTGAACACATCGACAAATTAGACATTAGCCTTCACTAGTTTACAACGGATAACAACCAAAAGTTATTAACTCATCTAAAGGCTTTTCTTTATGAAAATGTACCCTTGTGAATGTCTTTGATCTGACTATTATCATTTAATTTGAACCATACAGGTTCATCTAGTCCACCAAAAATAATCACATTGACTTGTACAAAAATAAATGTCATAAAACAACTTTTTACAAATTATTATACAGTATTCACACACATAGAAGACAATATATAGAGTTTTGTGCATCAGAGAAATGTACAGGTGTATAAATTATGTCACCGGTGTGTTTTCTTCACGGTCATTTCTTCTTCTGAGATATTCTACAGACAGACAGGTTCATGGTTATAGATCAGCTCTCACTGGGATTTATTACCAGTAAATCAAACACTAACTCACCTCTTTGGCTTCGTCCGCCACGTTCCCTTACATTTAACAAATGTGACCTCTCCAGTTGGGTTTTCAGCACCGGAGTCTTTTACACAGAACACCATCCTGTAAACAGAAATTTATGAAATATAAATTACTATAACTTTATCCAGAACCTTCACTGATATTAAAATATCAACTGAATGCCCCACAAAGTCAGAAACACAAACGTTGGTTTCTCTTAATCCCAACCTCAAAATCCAATATGGCTGTGATCGCTTCAATAATGAGCTTTTTTCCACTTAGTTTATACCTGCTCTAGTGCTCTAGATTGAGGGTTCAAAGTTAATTAACACAACACACAATAAACTCCTGTACACAATGGACATAAATAAACCCAATCTGAATACAAAAAGGTGCATGAATATCTTTGAAAGTCATTAAGGGAAAACTAAAATACAGGAAACAATCCTGAGAGAAGAATAAATCTCAGCTCTCAGGTCAGCAGCTGTCTGAATGTTTCCAGGTGGACCCGCTGATAAACTAACGTATGGATTCATGGTGTTCCTGCAGCAGAACATGTTCATCTCTACTATAAATGAAACAAAAACAACACAACGTTTTATCCCCTTTCTATGATTGTGAACCATCTGCTGGTGAGATGTTTAACCATAACACAATGACCCAAGATCTCCTGCTATGGCCAAAATTATCTAGATCCATCATTTCAGAACAGTTATGGACATTCATGTTTTCTTACTTTTGTTGCGTCTCGCCAGCTCGGATGCGGATCTTGTGAACCTCCATGTTAGTGCCGCCTGAGTCTCCGGACCACCAAGAGGAAACCATCTTCAGCAGGTTGGAGGCCGACCAGCCGTTCGTCTCCTCCCACCTGAACCTCAGCGTCAGCAGGTCCCCGATATCTTTTTCTGTCACCAGCAGGAATGAATGCATCTTATTTGATACAAGCCCCTCCTTCCTGTCATGAAGCATAATACCAAAGAACTCATAACTCATGAGATGTGAATCTCTGTTGTAAATCGTATTAATGGAGGGTTTATAATGCTCCCTTACAGCTCGAGCTCCAGGTTTTCTGCCTCTCCTTTGGTTCCAAACAGTGAGACGGTGAGCGAAGGCTCCATCTCTGTTGTATTCACCTTACTGGAGAAATGGATCTTCAGCTGGTAGTGGTACACTGGAAGGAGAGCAACACATCTATGAGTTTTTATGAAGATTAGCTTTGTTTTTTGTTTTTAAAAGCACAATTTGACTCAATTAGGATGAGCCAGCATGAAAAATACTTCCTACATTTCTCTACTGATAGGTCAACAGAAGGTATGCTGACCTCTGAAAGGCATGGAGGCTCGCGTCTTGGTGTACATCTGAACGCTGCGAGCTCTTCGGACTTTGCTCATGCCGTAGCCCACCTTGTTGCAGCGGCTCTTGCGGCAGCTCAGACAAATACCTCGGTCGAACATGTCGGTGCTGCCGCACCTGTAGGCCATGGCCACTTCCTGTTGGTTCAGCAGGGAGTCGATGAACAGGTGGATGGAGCGCTCGTGTTCACACTTTACTGCATCGGTGATGGCTGAAGAAAAACGAGAGTACCTCTTGACTCAGAGTATTCAGGCTTTAAAAAAGCTCCTAAACTCAAAGGATGGAGCGTTTTCTTTACCCAAAACACATTTTAAGTTGGGTCTTTAGTAACATTTTTACCAACAAAGACATCATTTGTTCCAATTTCTCTAGTTGAACCTATAAAAGTACTATTTAAAGCACTGACAAGGTGATTATAGGTGAATTCACCTCTCAGGTCATGTTTCAGGTCTATCCTGAATTTGACCTAATAAGTATATTTATTTACCAAATATCCCAAAGTTAGCAATCTTCTCCAGGGCTCCTCTGAGGTTGCAGCCGGGCTGAAAGCTGCCTCCGTTGGGGTAAATGTCCACGTGGCCGACGGGCTGCTGTATCCCGATGCTGAGGCCCAGGGAGCCACGCGTGAAAGTGTGGAGGACGTCAACAAAGTGAGCATCATCTGGAGAGAGGCGCCTGTGGGCGTGCTCGCCCTCAAAGTCGGGACCAGCAGGATCCAGACCTTCAGATCAAGAACAGGAGTAGATTAGTAGATAATAACTATGACATCACAAACTTAATGTCTGTAGGATGTTTTCTTTTGTTTACCAGTAATTCTCCCAACTTTATTAGTAGCGTGGCTGCCAGCGAATCCTGCCACATGAGCGCCCAGGCTGTAGCCAATCAGGTGGATGTTCTCCAGAGGCATGTTGGTGGTTTCCTGTTGAACACAAGTTGAATTAAACATAAAAAAGAACCCGATTCACTTCAGTAAGCTTTATAAATCTAGACAAATAAGGTCACAATAGCAGGGGCGCTGTAAAGGGGGGAAAGGTTAGGATGATTCTAAGGGCCCACGAATGCCAGGGGGCCCAAAAATGTTTCTAATCCCTATGGACGAGCCGCCACTGGGCCCAAATTGATATTTTTTCATGGGGCCCAAAAATCCCGGGCAGCGCCCCTGCACAATAGACTGCTGCTTTGTAAGTTCAGCTCATAAACAGTCAGGTCTTTAAATAGGTCAAATGAAACTTAAGATAATGGTAAACTAGAAAAGAACTGCAGCGGTGTTCATGGTGAATGAAGCAGTATTTTGGTGCCACTCACCTCCATCCAGTCGATGAAGCGAGCGACCTCCTGTCCCACAGCTTTGGTGTTCTGAGCAGCGATCAGATAATGGTTCTGGGCCGAGCTGAGCCAGTCTACTACGATGACGTTGGCCGCCTGCTCTCTCTCATACAGCGCCGACACTAACTTTGGCATCCAGCTCTCAAACATCCCGCTCAGCTGTTGTAAACACAGTTGAAGCAAACAAAAGCTTTAATAAATCACCTCGGAGTAAACCTACATGTTTTATTACCTTCAGGAGGTTTACTCACCGTCCATCCGTGGATCACCATGAAGGTTTTGGACGTCCTGTTGAAGGCACAGGCGGCCAGCGAGTCCGGGTTGCCGGGAATAATGTAGCACAGGTCATCATCGGGATGGGAAGGTTTACGGAGGGAGAATTTGGCAATCTCTGCCTTACCGTCATGCTTGTGACCCAGCAAGTCTTTAAGAGGGTCGAAGACGTTACCTGATGGAGGAGATTTATAGATTATTCTTGAAATATTGTCCAATATCTACAGATTCAGACCCCCTCAGTAAAAAATACCTCCAAACTAGACCACATCTGTTTCTGACTCTCCCTGCTAGTGACCCCCCCCCTCATCCATCAGCTCCCCTGACTCAGCTGGAGGCTGTGCAGGTTGTCAGAACCTATGAGGTGATGGAGGTCAGAACCTTGCAGACATCAGGGAGAAAGCTGTCTATATAATTAAATCTGGATTACTCAGAAGCTGCTGAGATCATTTGACTGAGTAACTTTGCTCCTCTAATCTGCAGAAGGTTAAACCAAACAGTGGCACCATTTAAAAAAAAAAAGACCATCCAGTTAACTTACTTACTGCAAACAATTTACTAATTATTGCACGGCTGTAGTTTTTCTCCCTGTTGGCGCTTTTTAGCATTAAAAAGATGCGCCTGTGAGTAAAGATGTGCATGGAGTTAAACTGGAAACGCACCTAAAATAGAATCAGCGAGCTCCTCTTCCAGGGAGGAGACACCCCGCGCTGCATTCAGAACCACGACGAGCAGAAACCGAACCGGCCACGTCCTCATTTCTCACACAGATCGATCCTTTTGTTATTAATGATAATAATGAATCCTATCTGCGCCGCAGCCTGAGAGAGGAGACGTGTTGATCCAGAGAGTCCCGCTGAGCGCACCGAGCTGTCATCTGAACCACTTTGGACCGACTGCGTCTTAAATAGCTCTGGTGAAGTTCTGACGAGCCATTGGCTGCTGACATCCGGGCGGAGAATGGAAAAAAATGTGTAAAGTAAATGATTAGGCTGCTTGGTGACAGCCTGGAGTCAGCTGACCAGTCATCAGGCCAAGAGACAGGACTCATTCATGATGCTTTAATGTCATGTCTTTATAATGTGGGTAGATTAGGTTAAAAAGTTTTAATAATTTTTTGCTATTTTGGTCACTTAAATGTTTCCAATCAAAAAACGAATTGTATCAAAAAAATAAAAACTGAGTAAATACACTGCAGTTTTTATTATTAAGGGAGGGTTTTCTGACATGAGGAGCCTGTTTAAGTTCAAAGGTCAGTTTTCACCTGATTGCCTCATAGACAGAATTCATGGTTCATCAATGACAGCCAGTCTTCAGGTCCTGAAGCAGCTCCAGACCATCACACTACCACCACTGTCTGACTGTTCTAAAAGGCTTTAGATGTGACAGGATGCACACCACCCTCCACAAAGTTCCTCTTCTCTCTTGTCAGAATATTTTCCTAAAAATATTAGGATGCTTTTTTGGTAAATGTGACCTTGGAATTCTCTTCTTGGTGCCAGTTTTACCCCCTGTCTCTTTCTCATTGCTGAATCGTGACCTCTAATCTGAACCAAGTGCCTGCAGGGCTTTTGATGTGTCACTCAGGTTATCTTTGCCTGATATTGAAATTTGTTCGCTGATCTGAAACATTTAAGTGACTAAAAATCATAATCCAAAAATATTCTATAAGGAGGTAAATACTTTTTACACTGCAGAATTTCAGTTTTTTTATTTAAAGTAACAGCAGGATTTTAGATATTTACCAAAATAATAAGTATTGCTGTAGCCATTAATTGTTTGGTTTTGTTCAGGTTGTAAACATTGCAGAGTTGAATGAATTTGAATCAGTTTATTTATAGACTCCAGGTCAACTATGAGACATAAAACTAATATAAACAATTACATAGTCTTAAAGGACAGAAGGGACAACTGAAGACAGTCTGGGGTTTGTTTTCACTGATCATTATCAGGTTGTCCAGAACAGAAAATCTCCCCCTGTTCTCGATTATTTGATTTTCTGTTGCATGAGAGCAAAAATTTTCTTCTTTCTGTAAAAAACATAATTTCGTTTTTAAACATTTGTCTCCTATTGCAGTCCACGTCTTCTTTTCTGAACAGTTCAAGCTGCAAAAATCCAGGAAAGGATTTTTAAAAATTTGCCTCAAATATAAAAGTTCCAACTTGTACTTTATTCCACACATTTTAAATACAGTATATCTTGCAGAAAATGTTTCAGCGATTCAGAAAATCAGCTCTAACTGTGTGCACTAATGAATGACTGCAGCAAACTCTCATCTCATATTGCTTCAGAGTTTCTGACCTTTGACCTATTGCAGGGAGCATTTACTCATCAGCCAAACTGGACAAAAATGCAGCTCCGTGCCAGCTGGAGATTATACGCTCAGATTCAGAAAAAGAGTCGCTGGAGTCACAGCTGCACAAACCTCCTGCACAGGATGCCAAAACAAACTGGGCAGCCGACCGACGAGGCTGGAGTACAAGATGATTGTTGTGAAGGACGGTGAACTATAACGTTCTCATGATTTCATATAAACTCTAAACAAAGGTCAGCTGACAGGGTGACAATCCAGTGGTTGGGTTGTTAAATAGAAATAAACACCAAATTAGAATGCCTTTGAGGAGCTTTGGATGATAAATCAATCCAAAATATTATCACTAAGGATTCCTAAGAAAAACTCTGAAAATGAAAAGACTTTTAAATTATTGTTTGATTTATTAAATTACCAAACATTCTGGTGATTGTTTTTACAAACTGGTGTCATGTGGCTCTCTGGATACAAAGAGATGGAGGTGGTCTAAGTAAAAGATTTTGACATCATCTTATTTTAAAGATGCTTCGTTTAAAGTAGTTGATTGTGTTTTTAGAAAAAAAAAACAGTTTAAAACTCAAAATGCTCTACGTGTTTAAAAGGTGTTTTAAATTAATAAATGGTGTTTACACCTTATGAAAGTAAATCCTCCTCAGCCTGTTTGGAAATGTGAGCTTTTTCCATGATTGTGCATTCCTTTTGCGTTTATGTGAAGAAGCTATGTAATATTTAGCTTTTGAAGAAAGTTTGTAAAACTTTTTCTAAAAGTCATCGAGAGCTCACACTGAGGGATGGAAGCTGCCCCTCCTCCTTTCAGGATGCTGCCACATGAGCTTTTATTCTTCGATGAATGTGACAATATTTTCCTTGAAAAACAATGACAGCATTTGTTTTTCTCCTGCTGCTGCTGCTGCTGCTGTTAGGATCCAGTCTTTCTGACCTTTGCAGGGAAGAAACTCAATGACAACGTGGAGCCAGAAGATGCCAGAACTCCACAGCAGAGATTTACAGGCTCCAGGGGTCTGCAGGCAACAAAATGTCTTCAGTTTTTATTTTCTTCCAAGACTTATTTCCTAATATTATTTCTAGGAATGAGTTTGTGTTGTGTGTGTCAGATCCAACAAGTGCATGGTGAAAATAAATCACGTTTTATGAGCTTCATCCTCGATTTCTCACATGAACCTCTGGTGGATAGTGATGAGCTCAATCCAAGAAAAAAATGTTTATTGTTTAAAGGGATGTCCAATAGGAAGTCTGACCCTCTAATGGAGTATTTTGTGTGATCTTCTTGTTCCTGTGTGGATTTGATCCAGTTTCCTCTACCTGTATGTTTATTTGATCAGTGATTCTGAGTGTGTATGATTGTGATGATTTGACAGCTGCAAATAGCTCCAGTTTACCGTGCAACCCCCAAAAAAGCCAAATAATTATGGGTCTATTATTTGTTAAGGACAAATGGATTTGATCTTCAAGGCATTGGATTGAGAAGGGCGTGGAGTCTTTCTCCATTTCAGGCTGTATATCACAGGCCCCTTTCACACCACATACTGAAATGTGACTCTCCCCTCTTCAGGCCACCTCTGGCTATTTAGAAATGTTTTGATTGGGCTTACACAAACATTGATGTGGAGTACTGCATAAAATGTGCATCAGACATCTCCCTATCTAAATCCTGTGACCACCTGGTTGCACAGACTGTTTGTCATCGGCACAGCCCACCTTGAAGTCCAGATGCTGGCTTGTTTTGTCTCTGTGTTACCTCTCTATCTGACTCAGAGACCTGACAGTGGTGGATCAACTTCAGCTATCACCTATATAGCTCAGAAATCCCAGCCTGAGCCTGTTTTAGGCTCCATTTAAAAGTTTTGCACGAATAAAGCTCCACCAATTTTGAGTCTTTTTGAGTCCGGACTGAAAACCATCTGACTGCTGGAGACATGTGAATGCATACATGCCTTTGGGTATTTTGTGCCTGGCAATTTCTTTTTGAAAGCCTTCAGAATCATGAAGCCTTTATTTGTAAACCATTTAGGTCCCTGAGCAAAAAAGAAGACATCACCAGATGGCTTTTATTTTTGTTTTGTTTTGTTTTGTTTCTGTATCCTAGATGGGATGATTTGTCCACCACACCATTTCAGTTTTAGTCAGATTCTAAACTGCTAAATCAATCCAACACAAACACGACTGTTTGTCAGTTCATTAACTCCATCCAGATCCAAAAATGTTGCACAATCCATTTTCCAGCTTTTCCACATTCTGCTGGGACTCTCTCGAACAGGAACTAATCCACTCACTCGAGGAACTACAACACAACAAAGAGTCATACGGTGGATTGGTCCAGTGTTGTGTAAACAAGCAGCCAGGGCTAAAAATGTTCATAAAATAGACAATGGAACGTCGGTTTTTCACATTCCTTAGCGTACGATAACGCCCTGAAATGCTATTTGACAGGTAGGAAGAAGACCTTTAAAGTTTTGCAAAAGCTAGTTGTGACACAGACTCTAGACGTGTGTTTTTACTCTGAAGACAAAAACCTCATTGTGTTTTAGACAGAGAGGTGTTGACTCATAAACATGGTCTCAGATTGTCTTTGTCTACAAAAGTCAAATATTTCCCTCAATTTAGGTCACGGCTAAGGGGGAGTCCCAAAGTTAGACCAGTTGAGAACCACTGATGCAAACACAACAGAACACGCAGGAATTTTCCTTGATTACAGACAGAATTGACAAAGCTACTCGGATGAGCAGCGAAACGTCTTCAAAGAACCAAATAAATCCAGTTGCCTTTATTTAAAACCCTTTTTTGGATTATCATGACCTGGATGACTGAGAACCTTCACCAGCATATGCAGGAATTTAAGCTTTAGAGGGATATTCAGTATTGTGAAGAAATAAACTTGTAGTCAGTCACTCCCATTATAAGATGGTCTCTGCTCTCTTGCTGAAGCAACAGAGCCACCAAAACACTCCACTGATACTAAAACAACTGGAAAAACAGAAAAGATTATAGATAGTTTTTAATGCATTACATTTTCAACAGTTTTAGATCCCATTTTTGATGGATAGTGTCCTGTTCCTGTTCCTTTGGGCAGAACTATCAAGAAGTATGACTAGACACTCATGACACCCTGGTTTATTTATCAATCAATAGAAACATAATCAGTTAACTTACAGGCTTGTCTGGGAGACATGAAGGAATGTTATTTTCCACTTTTTAATTTAGGTTAAATGTCCCTGTCTGATCATATGGTTACTCTGAACATTTATTGCATTCCTTTCGAAGTAGTACACTTCTGTTTTGCCTCATATAATCGTAAAAATGTTCTTGGAAATCTTTCAGTTGATCCAAAAGCTGCAGCGAGAGAGTCCTGACAGTCACTGCCAAAAGAGAGAGAGAGAATATTTCTCTTGTTTTAGTCTGTTTATAAAATCCTCCCTGTTAAACACAAAGCCCTTTACAGCCTGGCTCTGACTTATCTGACACATCTCATTGTCCCCTAACACCCCATAAACACCAGGTGTTCTTAATGCGATGACCTTTTTGTTGCTCTTAGAATTTCTAGGAATAGAAAAGAAGATTCTTGAGGTTTTGTTTTCCTTGTCTGGAAACAAAACACACACACACCCTCTTTGGTTTTAAAAATCAAAAAGAACGCTCACTTTTTCACTGTCAAACCGGTGCTGAACATCCACCCTCCTCAGGATACCAGTGTCTCAATCTAACCTTTTATCCTTCAAGAAATAGTACATCAATTCTACCTGAATCAGGGGGATTCCTTTTTTGAAATTGGGCATTGTCCTCATCGTTCACTCTTGCAATAAAATGTTGATCCCTATGGGAATAAAGTTAAATAATACAAGAAGTAACTTGGTCCAAATGGGAACAAATGATGTATTATTTAAAGCCTTTCAGTTTAAAGCACTTTTTAAAAACTTTATATGAAAAGACTACACCTCAGGTGAAAATGTTGACATGAAATAAATGTAAAAAATAACTGTTCAATAGAAAATTTGAATTTTGTGGATGTTCAGGATAAACTGCCACCCAGTAAAATGCAGAAAAGCCCTGCAGAGCTACAGCTCCAACCACCACATCTCTGCTGCCCCCTCTACTCCGTCATCAGTTTAATAATCCTTTAAAAGCAACTTGAGCAGGAAGGAGTGTGTTGATGTGGGGTATACAGTAAGTCTTTATTCAACCTTTTTTTTTTTGGCCTTTTTCTCTAAACAGTGCACTCAGCAGCTGGCATGGAGTTCAATCTGATTGATTCTTCCAAAGCCTTATCCATGAAAAACACAAACTGATTCACTTCTTGTAGAAATACAGACACATATGCAAGCCTGCCAACATATATTACAGCTTTATATACAAATATATAAATGTACAATCAATAAATACAGTACTGAGTACTCTTGAGATGAATTGTGGACATTGTTGTAGACATATTCCAAAGGCTTGCATGTCTTTTGTTTTAAGGGCTGAGTTTAATCACTGAGGTAAAACTGTCTCACGTGAGACAGAGTGGACAACTCTTAAGTTAAACGTGGCCGTTTCTGGATGATTAAAAGAGTGGCTGTTCAGTTGAATGAAAACAAAAAAGGTTAGAGGATGCAGACCCCTATTGCAATCTGCAGAACCGTTCACATCTAAATGGTCTTTTAAAGTGACCAGTGACACAAAACACGATCAAAGAACAAACAAGGCATTTGAAAGATAAGGGGTTATCACATAACTCATATTCAAAGGAAAAATACTGATATTGATTACAGTATTTACAAAAACAAATACAACAGGTGATTCTCCGTTCAGTAGACAGTAAATGCTTCTTTGGTCCCGTCGATTGGTGGCAGTTAGTGGTTAAAACAGGCTAACGCTGGGCGCAACACACGTAGAAAACAGACACACAAAGATGTGCAGTAATTATGCCTATCACTATGAATCATCAGTACTAATAATCCAAGTTCACGTGGGCACAGGAGACACATCATTCAGGGTTTCAAAATGCAGCAAAGTCAGTACAGACATGTGGGATACACAAGCATACACAATGATTACAACGCAGCAAATGCTACTGATAGTATAATTTTTTTTTGTTGTTGTTGTTTTTTTATGAGCACATCATCAGAAAGTAATCAGTAACATTTTCATGGGCTGACTGGTTCTGAGCACTGTGGATGAGGTTGTATTGGTTTCACTGGGGAGAAAAACAAATCTGGGACAAAAACAGTGTTCACTAAGTGTCCAAGTATTTGTAAAGGTTTTTCCATTGTTTCTGTGGGCTGTCCATCTTTGGCTGGGTTAGTAGAGACAGATGATGTGCATGATGGGAAATCTTCAAGTAGGATTCAAGCGTCGTTCTGTTCGAAAAGACTACCCTGTGTTTTGAGCATGTGAGCCCTGTCAGGAGGAAAAGACAAACAGGAAACTTGAGAACTGGTGCTTCTAAACTTCATGTTGCTCTGCCTGTTCAGTTTGACATTGTAAAGGTTGAAAAAGTTATTTATATTTTTCTTTTTTGGAACTTTGAATTCAGTTTACCTTCTCTTTTTACGGCTTGAATTGTCCTCTTTTGTCTTGACGAAGACTGCCTGCTCCCCTCCTCGAACGAGATAAGCAAACTCTCCACCCTTTGCAAAAAAGTTCAACCTGAAATCACACAACAATAGCTCAATCTCCTAAAGGTCACCCAGCCTGAGTTTGGGGTACGTTTGTGTTGCGTCAGTTCTGTGCATATCTGCTGTAAATATAAACTCACTTGGACTGAGTCTCCCCGCATTTGATGCGGAGTTTTCGGAGGTGAAACTGGCTGCTGCCCCACCAGTCAGACCAGCTGATGATGGCATCCTTCTCCCAGAGAAGCTTGACCATCATCAGGTCGCCGATGTTCACGTCAGTGGTGATGAGGAAGGACAGGGTGGAGTTACCGTTTAGTATCGGCCTGCAGAGTCAAAGGAAGATTCTTTTTTCAGAATCAAAAAAATAAAGATGAATTTCTGTTTATAATGTGATGAGCAGGTTCATACAGGACAAAGGGGATGTTCTCCTTCTCTCCACTGGTTCCAAACAGAGAAATCTTCATCGGCTGCTCCGTGAAGCTCAGTTTGTCTTTGCTGAAGAAGTGTGCTCTCACTTGGTAGTGGAAAACTGCAAGACAGGACAAAACAGATGGTTTTAAACTCACAAATCTCCCCCAAATCACTTTAAATCGCTTAATCTAAGCGATCTTAGGGAACCTCAAGCTTTGTCTGCTAAAGTGCAGCAATTAGTCACAGATTTTGTTTATGAAAAGCTTTTAATGCAGTTGAGCATCTTTTATGTATAAATGTTTCCCTGAGCTGTTTTTAGAGGTGTGTCTCGCCTACCAAAACACACAGGACCTCCTCCTCTTACAGAATGCATGCTTCTGCACTCACTAAACCATATTCAGACTGTTCGTATTCCCACTAAATCCACTAATATTTCTGTTGGCTCCAAGCAGTCACACTCACACTAAGCATATTCACTCAAAGCAGCTAATAAACAGAGGATTACTTTTAATTAAGGCATGTGCATGATTCAACTTTCAGTAATTCCCTCTAAAGTACATAAATCCAGGCAGAATTTTCTACTTTTCGAGATGCATTTTCTCTCATCTTTTTCTCTCTGTGTCCTTCTTTCCCTGATGCTTACCTTTGTAAGGCATCATATCACGCGTTTTGAGGTACATCTTTGTGCTGCGAGCCGTGCGGACTTTGTTGATGTTGTAGCCGAGCGTGTTGCAGCGGTTCTTCCTGCAATTGAGGCACATTCCCTTGTTGAAGGTGTCTTTGGAGCTGCAGCGGTAGGCCATGCTCTGCTGCTCGGTGTTCAGCAGAGAGTCAATGAACAGGTGGATGGAGCGCTCGTGGGAACATTTGACAAGCTGGTCCATATCTGCAGAGAAAGAGAGCATGAAACTTCTGCACATTTGCTCAGATGATGTCATGCAAAGCTGGAAAATTACTTCCAGTGGGGTCACAGATGGTGAACGTTTCTCACAAAGTTCTGCTTGGATTAGTTAAAACATCAAGCAAAACTTTAAATTCTGCAGCTGTTTTCCCCTTTCTTTTAACATAAATGTGAAAGGTATGTGTGACTCAAAATAGGTAAAAAATTAAAGGCATTAATCCATGCCTTGTAAAAAATACATGATTCTTGCAGGATGTTGTACTTTCACCTCACAAAAACATTTGAGAAAAGTCTAGAAACCAATAAAAGTCTTTGTGGTACGTACTCTGGAGGCCCTTGATCCCTTCTAATGCAATCCCCATCAAGGTATTCTGGATGTCGCAACCCGGTTGGAAGGTGCCTCCGTTGGGGTAGATGTCGATGTGTCCCACGGGTCTCTGGATGCCGATGCTGCGGTCCGGAGAACCCCTGGTGTTGGTGTGCAGGACGTCCACAAACTGAGCGTCTCCTCGGGACAGAGTGCTCTGTTCGTCTGCATGCTCAAAGGTGGGACCGGCTGGATCCAGACCTGGTGGAAAGGTAAAATGTAGTCTCACACTGAAGCCAAATTTCACAATTAAAGATAAAATAATGGGAAAACCATAACATCTATTAACTGATGATTGGAAAAAAGCAGACATTCAAACACAGTCTGTCCTCAGTTTAACATCTTTCTGCCTTGTGCAGCTTTTTACAGCAAAAGCTCAAAAAAGATCAATAAGAGGCAGCGCTTAATGGCCCAGACCACAGTAAACACACCATTCTTTTAGGCAGGTCAGAGAGATTTTAGAGCTGGATAAACTTCAGAGCGGTAAACAGGGGATCGAGAGCTGGCACAGACCAGCTGCATGCACACGCACAATGCAGGCCTGGAATGTAGCAGCTGACGGATTATGTTTCATCTGAGTGCTGCTTTGTTTCCAGGGAAGAAAAGTGCTCCTACTTCAGATTCTGGCATGTTATGTTTACATGCATGAGACAAAATTTTACAATCTACAATCATTTTATAAAGTTGATGAAACTGTTTTTAAGCGACTCAGCCAATCAGAAGGTTTATATTTACTCTATATTGTAATCAGATGATAATTCATTGATCAGGTCTACCTGTGATCCTGCTGATCTTGTTGTCGGTGAGGCCTCCAGCAACCCCAGCCACATGGGCTCCCAGACTGTAGCCCAGTAGATGGATCCTTTCCCAGGGCAGCTGCAGCTCTTTCTGAAAACCAAGAACAGTTTATCAGTTTACCCAAAAACCCACTTGCAAAGGTTCATCATGTTCCAGAGGGGATTTGGTGAAATGTTATGCCTTTCTTGCAAGCTTTTAAACTTGGAAACTACATAAACAGCAGGGAAGCTGAATCGCTTTAAAAGCTGCGCTGTACTAACGCTGAACCTTTCAGTGAGCCACAAACACGACCATTAAATGTGTTTATAGCCATTTAAAGTCAGAAACAGTTGGAAAGCGTGACACCATAACCAACAAGACAATGCACTGTTAACTGGGTCAAACCCACAAAGATGAAGGAACAAGTGCAATCCAGCTGTTAGAGATCACTCATTCAGAGCATTTACCTGCAACCAGGTAACAAACTTGGCGACATCACGGCCCACTAGCTTGGTGTACGCTGCAGAGGTGGGGTAGTGCTGGCTGGCCCGGATCAGCCAGTCCACCACGATCACGTTGGCAGTCGGCTCACGTTTGTACAGGGCAGACACCAGTTTAGGCACCCAGCTCTCAAACATTCCTGTTACCTACAGAATCACAGCATCACAGCATTAATGAAGCCTTTAGCAGAAGAAATGAGTGCATTTATTCAAGCTTTTTAACTCCTGGTTATTTAGGTTCTCTTTCTGTTTGAGACATCCTTCACGACTCAAGATGCACCGATCACTGATTCTGATTTTTGCTCAGCTCTGACCTGCCGATACTGATTTATTCAAGTATTTCAGTTTTTTAACTAACTTTCTGATTAACATACATGCTTAAACTTTTATTTATCAACATATATTGCATGTTTCCTGCAGTTTGTACGTTATTAACCTTTCCTTACACAGAAAACGTGAGTGAGTTTGCCTACACGGTCACACAGGAGTCAGAGGTCAGCTGCTATATGGCGTGATTTATTTTGGCCTCAGCTCTCAGTCTTTGTCCTGTTTGTTGGACGGCAGCCAAGGAGTCATAAGGTCCAAATTTTCCTGCATGACTGACTGACTTTAAATCTTATTATAGGAGCAAATGGAAGGACTGTTCGCTCCATGTTGGCCATGTTTCAAAAAGTTCTACTACGTATCTTTTACAGTTTTTTTTTTTTCCAGCTGGTGGTTTTGATTTTGTTTCGCCGCAACAAAATCTGAGCCAAAGAGCTGCTTATTGTCCTGAGTGTGTAGAATGTGTGTAGTCTGATGTACCGTCCAGCCATGTATCACGATGAAGGTCTGCGTTTCATTGTTGAATTCACACTCTTTGATGGTTTCTGGTCTGCCGGGCACCAAGTAGCACATGTCATCATCTGGCAGCTCGGCGGTGCGCAGGGAGAACTTGGACACGATGTCAGTCAAATCTGTCAGCCATTCAGTGGTGGTGGGTGGAGGAGAAGAGGTGGCTGTGGTGTTTACTGTCACAACACACACACAAGGCAGGTAAATTAGATTAATCTGGCATGGCAACAATGTGAAGGATTGCAGACAGAGTGGGTTGTGACAAGGAAACAAAAACAGTTTGCATAATTATTATGAAAACTTTAAATCGCCTGTATTTTTTGTCTGTTTTTACTGTAATGGAACTTTATTTTTTTTGCACAAGGAGTTGATCTAAGTGCTGAATTCTCTTAAGGTGTGAAAGTGTCGCCCTCTTTTGTCTTTTCTGAATATCTACAACTTTCATCAAGTCTGGATTTACCACTTAAAAACAAGATAAATAATTAATATAGTATTTTATCTGATCTGCCCTGGAAAAGATCTGTTTATTTAATAAGTCATACATTTAAAAAAAATACAAAATAAGTAAGTCTGAATTATTTCTGGCTAAATTTGGTGTTTTTAAAAGAGTCTGTCACTGCTTATCTAAAGTTCTGGTAATTCAGTGTTTTATTTTTGAGGAATAATGCTTAGATGTTAAAATATTCCAGTTCTAGCCTCTGGTTTTTCCTCAGACAAAAGGCTTTTCTTCATGCATTCATGGAGCTGAATGGTTTGAACGGGGATGTGGAGCTGAACTCTGAAGCTCCAGGAGGGGTTACTCCCGGTCAAAGTGAAGCAGCATGCATTAATTAACCTGTTTCCTGAGGCAGACTCTCCTCATCACACGTGGATCACTATTTAAATAAATACATATTTTATTAAAGTGTGCAAGGTCTTACCAAAAAGAGTTGCGTTGGTAGGTTCAGGATCTGATGAAAAAGTTGCAAAGATTTTTCCCAAAAATATCCAAATAGTGAAAAAGTAAAAGTTTTCTTTTCCCATATTATTATTGAGGTTTGTTTTGATCTTAAACGTCCTGATTAGAAGGTGCTCCTGGTGCTGGTAGATGTGCTGGTCCTCTTAAACCCCAAGCACCGGTGACAAAGTGGTGAGGAATTGTGGTTTAAGGGTGAAGTTGCTTATGGTCTGTAACAGTTGCTGCTCCAAGTCATCTTTATGGGTGGTTTATTTGAATATTCAGACACGATTGGCTGGAGGTTTGGTGGGTGGAGACTAAACTTTGTCCCAGCTCTAAAAAAAATCCTGAGAGATTATTCATCCTGTGAGGAAAGCTGGCCCCTGGCTGCAGGAGGTTTCACTTCAACCAGGCCATCAGCTAAACGTCTGTTTGCTGGGTTCATCTAAACCCCATGTATGGGTTTATACTTTATCACACATTAATACTTTAGGATTATAACTGAGAAATATATGATAAGAGCTGTTTAATGTGTCAAAACTGGGTTAGGGTTAGGGTTAGCCCTAACCCTAACCCTTTAAAAGATAAAATTCAGAGAAGAGATAAAAACAGACAGAAAAACACAAAAAAAGAAGGAATAAAAGCACATTAACCTCATTTAGGCTCAAATGAATGGAGGTTTTCTCCTTTGTGTGGCCGTTGGGGGTGGTACGTTTTCACTCTGGGGCCCACATTCTGATAATCTGTCTAGGCTTTCACTATCCCTGTGTGGGTGTGCTGCAGAGCCCCCGTTTTCATTGGTTAGGGTTAGAATCCGATTACCTCCAACCTTACCATCACACTTTATGAAAACTGACACTCGTGTCCATATCAGGTCCTGAGAAATAAAAACAAGATGTGGAGGATTGATGGGTGTATACTGGTGGCTTTTGTGACGCTCTCCGAGGCATAAAGGAAGCTCGAGATGAGCAGGAAAGAGAGAGAGAAATGTGTTTATCTTCAGTTCTAAAAAAACTAAAAATAATCAATGTTTTCATTCCAGAACAAGTGCAACAAACTCAAACTGATAGCTCGGATAATCGTTTTATTATATCTTGCTGATATTAAAACCAGAGCAAGGTTCTTCACAGCAGCGTTGATGTTTTCCTCACAGCCTTTAAACCTATTATGACCATCTACAGTAATTCTACTTCTGAGTCCGTAATGTTGCTCTCTACTGAGGTAATTTGTGGAATTTGAGGATATTTTTACAGGATTACCTGCTTTGGTCTACAAACATGAGTGGTCATAATGTTGTGGCTGATCTGAGGATGACTGTTAGGAAGGTGATGCTTATGGCCCAACTACTGGGTCCAACCCAGTGATTAGACGGCAGAGCGACGCCTTTCCCTCAGGCTGTGGAAGAGACACACCCTCAAAGAAGATAGTTCTCTTATCTGGAACTTTCTCAGCTGCTTTGAGGTTGTTATGACTCAAAATTAGAATAAACCAAGTGAGATAAATAGGTGGAGGAGGGCCAACAGTGAAGACAAGGAGTGCAGATTTTATTTATGTTTTTCTTCTAAGGAAATCAAAAGATTTGCTGCACATTTGTTTCCCATTCCACCATCTGTCTCTCTGGTGTGTGGACTGGAGCAGCACATCTGAGCCACCAGTTTGTAAACTCACAGGATGTCCGGGGTCAACGTGGCGCTCCAAAACCAGTTGCAAATATTTCAATTAGTGATAAATTCCTTCCACATGTTTCCTTTTCTGTCCTTTGTGCCTACAATGTTTGCACGAGTTTACGGGGCACTGAAGTGCTCTGAAGAAGCACTCGAGCTCCTGCAGGTGCAGCTCCAGGTGTTTTTCTTTTCTTATCTTTTCCTTATAAGCATATGTTGAAGATCTGTGCTACACACACTCACACACACGCGCACACATTCTGGATCAAGTCTTCTTAACAAAACATGTTGATGACACATCAAAAGGCTGATTTTGTTCTAGAAAAAGCTGAAAGAGAAAAAGGATTCTTCATCTCCGTGTTTGTGTGTCTTTGTTTTTGAATGGTTACAACATCCAGCATGCGTCCATCCTGCACAACTGGTTTTTATCCGCAGGCTGCAAAATTTGAAAAACACTAAATTAACTCAAACTTTAATACACTTGGCAAACTGCATTTCTTTATCTCTCTTCCTCATTGAATCCCCCCTCTCTCATCTTTCTCCTTGTGCCATCATTAAATCCTGATGCCTATCTGCATTGTGGTGGAATGTGCATGAAAACCACACAAAAAAATACTTGATATCTAACTCCTGTTGCATGTGCAAGGTCAGTCATTTGTCTTCCTGACACTCGTCACTTTGTGTTCCTCTTTATCTCACCGTCTCCACCTTCAAATCTCCTCAGACGCAACAGGAAATAAAGACCTTCAGGAGTCCTATTTCACAGTCTGTTGGTGGCTTTAAAGCTCAAATTAGCAGCGTCTTTCCTCTAAAGGCTCATTCAGATGGTCACATTTAATGTGCGGCACTAAAAGAAAAGTAAGTCTCTCAGTGGGAGTCAAGTCTTTTAGAAGTCTCCAACTAAACACTCAGTAAGGTCATAAAAAAGTCAAAGAAAGGTCCAGGGAGGAGATGTGTGTGTGTGTGTGTGTGTGTGTGTGTGTGTGTGTGTGTGTGTGTGTGTGTGTGTGTGTGTGTGTGTGTGTGTGTGTGTGTGTGTGTGTTAGAGAGGACAGACGTATTTTATCCTATTCAAGTGTGACATGAAGAGTTTATGTTGGCAGTTTAACCACAAAACTAACTGATACAAGAAGTGTTTATGTGCACACAGGACAGTTGCGCGTGTGCACGTTGTGTACTGGTGTGTGTCCCCTTCCACTGCCATCACTTTAAAGAGGATGGCCCAGTTTTTCTGGCAGAAAATTACTTGCAATACCTGAGAAACAAGTTATGTTTGAGTGCTGTTGTCTTTGTGTAGCCATTGAATAAAAAAATGGATTCATTTGAGCCTTAGAGGGGGGTTTAAAGTGCATGGCATCTAAATATTTGCAAGACTTTTCTCATATAAACACAGCTTTGTGTGTGTTTGTGCATGCATTAATGCATGCAGGAACCTCATGGGATCAAATGCTAACTGTTCCCCCATCATGCTAAACATGCTGAACAAACCTACAGAGGAGTGCATGGACCTGAAGGCTGCACACACATCTGTTGGCAGTGTGTATGAGTTCCTACTGTCCTGCACACACATATACACACTTTGATTTGCATAGATTGATGGTTGAATCTTAGATTGAGGAGTCATGTGGTTTTCTTCCAGGCCATGGGACTGTGGACCAGTCCTTTACCCTTGCTGATGGAGGAATGGGAGCTTGACACAAAATCCACATGTGTTTTATGGATTTGAATGACTTATGACTGTGTCCCCATCAGTGGCGGCTGGTGAAATTCTTTTTGGGTGGGGCGCATTTATGCACCCACATATCACCACTAGGGCAGGGAATGATAATATTTTCATCTGACTGATTATTTTTCTGGTAAAAATCCCTACCACCAGTTCTCTAGAAATGTGGAGCTGTTAGGTCTAATTCTACACATCAAACAGTAAATAAATCATAAAGTCTTCATGAGGAGACCTTAGAATAATATCAATATAATCAGATACAAATAAAAAACAACCAAAATGTGGTCACAACAGAAGTTGTAAAAGTTTCAAGGAAAAAACAACCTGGCAAAGTAAAAAACATGACTTAATATTCACAATTAGCTTTCTACTGACACCACAAACAAATAAATCCATCTCTAACTAATACAGTCAGATAATTAATGTTACAATTCAGACAACAACCACTAACCAAGCAAGTCATGACAATCAGCTCAACTAATGAAGTGAATTAACAACAAAATAAAGTCAAATCCACTGATAAGTCCCATCAAACCCAGTCAGACCAAACTTCCTTAAAACGCCATAATAATTTAATGAAAAGTAGAGAAAACGCATGAAAAACGGGCTAAACTACATAAACCAACATATTCAATCAGCAGTATCTGTATTTCTCTAACATTCGGCATACACCTCAACAAACACATATGGCTATTTAAGGTATAAATTCACTCATCAGGACTTAGCACTGCTAGCCGCGGCTAGCTCCGCCTATGGGGTTTTTGAATGGGAAAATCCGTGACAGACACATAGTCATTAAGAAAAAGAAACAAACAAACGAAGTCACTCACCATTGAGTTGATGAAATCAGGACAAATTGAATCATTCGGCTTGTTTTCACAAGCAGGAAAGAAGGATTCTTTGAATAAATATCCATTTTCTACCCTCCATAAAAAGAGAGCAAGAACTTCCGGTTTCGGTCTGAGCAACACTCCAGACTCCTGCTGTTGTGCGCATGTCAGACAGGGACGCTGAAGACCTGCGTCCCGAGCGATCTCCTATTTTTTGCACTCAGTGCGCATGCGTCAGGAAAAATTTGCCAGTGCGCATGCGTCAGGGGCAAAAAAACAATGCGCTATGTTGGGACGGCGTCCCGTCCAGACATGCGCAGTAGAACCCAAAGAAACACGACCTATCGGTCCAGTAAAAAATAGTAAGAAAACCTTTCTAAACTACACCTAAATGCAGATTATACACAGCACTTATTGTATATATAATGGATGGCTCGTTTAGTTTTATTTTTATGTTAGTTTTTTTATATTTTGTGATCCCTATTTCTCTTCTTCTTCCTCTTGGGACTGGTGGGGCGGCGCCCGAGCGCCCCCTATGGACGGGCCGCCACTCCCCATGGGGCGCTCTGGGAGTATGGGGTGGATGGTCTTTTGTTGAGGTCCCATTTAGTCCCTGTACCAGAGGAGCATCAGTTTGATCCACATAATCGGCAGTAAGTCGGACCTGTTCCCGATGAGAGTTGGACTCTGCCAGCCCAGGGCTGCACGTTGTCACCAGTTCTGTTCATAACCTTCATGGACAGACTTTCTAGATGCAGCCGTGAAGTGGAGGGTGTTGAGTTTGGTGGCAGGAGGATCTCGTCTCTGCTTGCTCTGGATGATGTGTTCCTTATCAAGCTACGACCTTTGACTTTTGCTGGAGAGGCTTGCAGACAAGTGTGAAGTGGCTGGGATGAGGATCAGCACTTCTATATCTGAGGCCATAGTTTTTGATTGGAAAAGGTTGCATTATCAACTCCTAGTTAGGGGAGGAAGTCCTATGGTGAAACCTCAAATGGAAGAGTATCTCAGAATCTTCTTCACAAGTGAGGTAAGGAGGGAGAGAAGATCGACAGGTTGGTCTGGACAGCATCTGCAGTGATGTGGAAGGGACTTGGAGTAGATCCACATTGAGAGAAATCAGCTGAGTTTGCACAGACATCTAGTCAGGATGGCTCGTAGACACCTCCCTAAGGAGGTGTTTCAGGCATGTCCTGCCATTAGGAGACCCCCGGGTTGACCCAGGACACACAGGAGGGATTATATCTCTAGGCTGGCCTGGGAACGCCTTTGAGTCCCGCCAGAGGACCTGATGGATCATGGACACTTTGTGCATGCAGTCTGATCCAACTGGAGTTTCTCAAGCTGCTGCCGATGTCCCAACGTAACAGCAACAGGAGGTTTTGTAACTGTTAATCTGCTCCAGAGGATGCCAGCGTCTGGGAGGTGGTGAGGGGGGTGAGGTTGCACATGAGGACAAACGGGCAGGAAACGGTCGGCCTTTAGATTTACTGTAAACAGTTATGAGGAAAACTAACACGCCTGAGTTTAAACTTTAAAGAACACATCCATTTTACTTAAAATGAAGGTTGATTTCTTTAATTTTAATTAATATTTAATTAAATATTTGCCACTGCTTTTGTCTAAATTCCACAACTAATTCTGCTTAGAATCAGGTTTAAGAAACAAAATAAAATGTTTCTATAAATGAGTGTGGATTAAAGTGTCTCTGAGACAGATTTTCTACTCTATATTATTTCTGCTCTGAATGTCTTTAAAACAAATAAACATCTGAAAGTGTGTTACAAAAAAAAAAGAAACAAGTGAGTTCAGCTTTCATCCTGATTTCTACCAAACCACATGTAGCTGCTACTTTTATGAAATTTGAGAATCTCTGACTAAACTGTCAGTTGCTGCATTGCATTGTGGGTAGATGTGGGCAAAAGGTTAACACAAATAGAAGAAATGAAAGAGGTGAGACAACTGCTTCTGTCGCAGTAACTTAGTTTTCTTTTTTAAATGTAAACGGTTCACATCATGTGCAGCTTTCCAACTCCTATTTGTTTTTTTATTACAATACAATTATACAATTAACAGTCATTGTACATAGCTGCTTTTTTGTTTGTTTTTTTTCTTTGCAGCAGAATCAGGAGATCTACGGCGCTCCATCTCTTCCTGAGCTAAAGAATCTGAACTCCACCTCCGCTCAAACACAATAAGAATGTTGTCTCAGCTTTGTTTTTCCTCAGCTGATGGGAAAGGTCTCGATGGATCCACCTGTGGCGGTATAGTAACCTATAAAGAGGCATTGGATCACATTCCAGCCCTGCTTCAGCTCTCCTGCTGTGCCATCTCACACACAAACACACACACACACACACACACACACACACACACACACACACTACTTCTATCTCAGATCTGAGACCCAGTTAAAGAAAACGAAACTCTGCAGAACATCTTAGAGAAAGCCTGCTGTTTGATATGATGAGAAGACAAACGTTTTGTTTATTTCTCACGTGTGCAGCTCTGAGACCTGCTGCCCTACATTGTCATGAAACAGAAGAACTCTATTAAATAGGTCATGTCAATAAAAACATTGGAATATCATTATCTTTTACCAGGCAGCTGCTCTAAAGGTCTTCTAAAAGAACACAATCCAGATCCTTTATTGGTTCTAATACATGACTGACTCAATGCAGTCATTACATTGGCTGGATTTCTCTCACATAAAGACTTTGGATGCAACCATTCAGATTTTTTGTTGTTATTTTTATAGAGATGATCATTTTTAAAGCAGCAGGAAGTCATGAAGCATTCTGAATCACACATTTTGTCAGCATTTCTCAACCCGCCCATGCACTCTGTCACTACTGCTCTTTAGAAGCTGTTTTCTTGTGGGTGTTGATGGTATTTAAGCCACGTGTTTCACTCTTTTTACATGCATGAAAAAATATTATTATGTGTCAAATACATATTTCTGAGTCAAACTAAAAGTGGTCTTCCTGAGACAAATGTAAACTGATAGAAATAGTAAGGAAAGATTTCCTGACTGATATAATTCATGCATGAAAAGCTATAATTTGTCCCTTATTAAGAGATTTCATTCAAATTCCTTGTAAGACATTTTTTAACAGTTTCTTAATGATCAGATTAATAACCCGTAACAAACGAGTGGCATAAGCAAACCTCACCATAATGAATGTAAAGTTTTTAATTTTTTTAAACATGAAAGATGCTTTAGTTAAATGCCAAATCCAAGCAGACATCAGAGAAAATAAACAATCCTCTTGCAGGGAGCAGGAATCTGGCTAAATGATGTTTCACAGTGAGGGGGTGACGCTGAGGATCAGTGGGGTGTGTGTGGGGGTGTATTCTTCACACACACTGACCTCAGTGTGACTCTGTCCCTGCATACACAAACCCCTGCTTTTTGCCTTTGAGGCATCTGCAGCCATTCTGAGCATCTAGCTGATGTGTTTTCTCTTCCCAGTGGTCGTTGTCATGTTGATTCATGTGGACTCTTCTACATCTGGAGGAATATTTGGAGATGAGGAGTGGTCAGTCAGGGAGAAAAGAGGCCCGGTTCGTTCTCCTGACACTTTCTCACGTTGAGGTCTTGTCCTCTGTGGCCCTGGTTTCTGCTCCATCTGCAGCCTTGATGCTGGAGTCAGATCTATAACTCACAGACTCACTAAAAACTTCAGGTATTTTAATGCAGATTTTATTTTACTTTTCCTCTTTGGTAACTGAATCATGTTTATATCAAGGAATACCAAGTAATGTCTTAAATTTATCATAAAAATACAAAGTTGTGTGGTTATTAATGAATATGCAGAGCCCTCTAGTGGTTAAAAGAGGGAAATAAATTTATTTATTAACCTTTTTATTGAACATGACTTCAGTTTGTGAATGTTAGGGGTTTGTGTGGTTCATCAAATGGCTAGAATAATAAAGAAATAAGTCAAATGTAAGAAAATAATACAAAGATCATTTTAAAATTGAACAGAAAAATAATATAATTCACCTTTAATTATATATTTAGGCACGTTTATTTTTAAGGATGTTTATTTACTCACATTTTGCCGCCTGTGTCTGATTTTAAAATATTTTTACAAGAATGAACCAGCTTTACTGGTACAGCTATACTTTGATATAAAAAGGATGATTGTGTGCATCAGTGACTTATTGTATGCATCACTCCTAACCCTTATAATGAATAATCTGTGGAGTTGGAGGTGATACCTGATGTAAAACAGGAACTGCCTTCAGAGAAACAGGAACTTGGGAGAAGTAATAAATGTGACTAAATGAAGACAAAGTTCATTACTTTTTCTAAATAGAGAAAAATGATTCTATATCTGGACATAATCAGGATGACAGAACCTTTATGAGGACTTGAGGTCATGTGGTATTTGTTTGCAGTCATGAATAAGCTGCTGCAGCCTTAATTTTAAAATGCTCTTAAATTAAATATAAAACAAAGATATACACAGTTAAACTGGGTTTAATGGTATTTTTAATTTCACTATTAATCGAGTGAAGCATCTTTACTTGAACATATCTCAGTTATGAGTGAAACCTATTTTTGCTGCTAGTCAGTTTTGCAGGTATTTAGTGGTTTGAATGTTTTTGACTTTAGATACAACTTGATTTTATCCAGAAAGATGAAACATTTTTACCTGGCTGGAATGATCCTGTTTAATCATTAAAAAAAAAAAAAACCATTTATATTAGAAAAAACTTTATTCGTTTATCCAGAGTGTATTTTACAGAATGACATTTTATACTAACAAGAAGCTCTTTGTGTTTCTATTTTTTAAATTTACAGCAAAACTTTTACTTTACCAGTTGGCAAATCTAAATAATTGTTAATTTAGAGGCAACTTAAGTGGGCCTCAAATTAATATACAAAAACTAATTTTACTTTGTTTACATAAAATGCTTAAATATTTTCACAATAAAGGCATCTGAGTGTCTATCATACGTCAGTTCTCAAGGAGCTTAACATTTGTGTAGTTTCATTTCACAAAGAAATCTAACACAACAAAAAACATTTGTTTTGACCATTTTAACACAATCTGATCTCAATAGTGGAAAAACTGGTGAAAAAGCTTAGTTATAATTTCACCTTGTGTATTTTATGGGACTCTTCTGAGCTGAACAATGCATTTAAATAGGCAAACACCTTCAACTGAACAATAATCATAATAGTCTGCACAAAACTAAACACAGCATACACATTTCAGAATTTAAAGGGAAAAAATGGTCTTACAGGCATTGATAATCAAAATGTGACATTTAATTTAAAATCAGTCTCATTTGCTGGGGGGGGGGAAAGCAGCCAATGATTTAAAAAATTACATCAAGAAGTCTGAAGCTCAAAAAAAAAAAAAAGAAAGAAAAAAGAATTTCTTTAATGTGTAGAAACATTCTACAAAGCTTCTGAAAGGGTGTAGAAGGAGACTGATGGTTAGGTTCTAAATCCCTAATCTAATAAAGATCTTAGTTGACAAAACTCACACACAGGAAAAGTCACAAAATGGTCAAGTTATACAAAGATTGTACAGGGTAGAAGATCACTATCTCACAAAAAAAATGCACTTCAAAATTACTCAGCATGTGCAGCAAAAAACTGTTTAAAAAAAAAAAAAAACAACCTAGAAAAATCAGTATATTCTCCATTAAAGACAAAATGACCACCTGACACAGATCAGTAGCGCCGCCCGAACACTCCCCCCTGCAGCCCGCCGCCCTGCATCAGCTGGTTCTGTCTGTTCAGAGCTCCTGAGAGAGACTGAGATGTTCCTGTGTTCATGTAGCCTCCACGGCTGCAGGACAGAAAACAGTCAGTTGACAGCTCTTATGACTTTATGTTTAGAGAGAGAAATTTAAAAATTAGATCTAACCCACTGACCTTGCTATTCCCCCACGTGCTATGTGGCTCTGACCTGGAATACCACCGTCTCTACCTGGAATGGTAAAACACCAAATCAAACAGGGTGACCAGGATCTTCTTCAAGGACATGGTAAAATAATTTAATCTAGTATTTATGTTCTTGATTTAATTTATGCTTACCTTGCCATGGCCTGTCTCCATCCATCTTACGACCAGAGTCCCAGTCTCGACCACCATCCCTTTGAAAACAAACAACTATTTACATCCCTTTTCAGGACAGTAGTCAGCTTTAGACAGTGTTTTTATGAGTTTTATCAGAAGCTGGTTTCAGATCAGTGAAGCTCACCTGGGATTCATGCGCTTGTCGTAGTTTCCACCCCAGTCTCTTCCATCTCTGCCATGTCTGTCTGAGAAATGCTGCAAAAGGAAAATGAACACTTTATCAACTGTCTTGTTTAAAAGACTGAGATCTACCCAAAAAAAAACTAAACTCTTACCTGTCCGTCTCTGTCAGCAGCCACGCCACGAGAATTGTCCCGCCTGTCCATCCCCAAGTCGTCTTGGAAACGACCGCGATCTCTGTGATCAAAGTCCTGATACCGATCCTGACGACCGAAGTCTGAACGCCCGTAACGGTCATCCATGGCCATGCGCTTTTCAGACCAATCATCTTTCCTGTAATTAAAAACAAACCGAATGAGATTCACCCTGTCAATTTATCATTTTTAAAAAATTTTTAAGTACTTCAACTTGTAGTCTGTGTATACCTGCCATCCATGTCATAAGGCCTTTTTACTGGGCGTCTATCCTGTTCATAGCGTAACTGTTCCTGCTGCCTCCTCAACTCATCGCGCTCCCTGAGGATACGGTCCTGCTCGCGACGCCTCTCGTACTCTATGCGCATCCTTTCACGCTCCAGGAACTGACGCTCCATGCGGTCTGCGTCGAGGCGCTCCTTCTCAACCTGACAACAAAAACATTCATCATTAGCAAATCTGGAAATGCATGCTGGGAAATTCTTACACTTGGTATATTAAGAAATCTAAAAGCTGTCTATGGAGAAACAATTTAAATACATTAACAATAAGAACTTTAAACATATTCTATTAGCAGGAACTATGTGAGGAAAATGGTAACTACCAACTAAAGCCGGGCGTACTCTGTGCAACTTTTGGCCCTTTTTGAGCTGATTTTCCATTCATGCGACTGTTTTTGTGGTCGGGTTGAGTTTCAGCTTATGTGTCGTATCGTGTAGTATACAGGGAGTAACGAGTAGCAGTTAACACCTCACAATGAGCACCCAACCAGCAATCGTACTCTTGCATGACAAACAAACATGTTTGAAATTCTGGTCGCCCCTTGTGAGGATATCACTGTTGAAGCAGCACCACGACCCAAATTGACTGAATCTCACACACTACACGTACGCCAACATGGAATTTCCTCATCCACACACACATCGTCTCCTCCATTTATTTTGGGTGAGCATGTTGAGCAAGTGGCTCCTCACTTCCAGGTTTTTCTTCTGATTCTTTTCCTTCTTCTTTGCAGCTTCGCATTCAAGAGCCAGACATGTCATGGACGCATGTACAGTGTGAGAGGTCAGACTGCATCTGAGCATTGAGTCGTCCAGTGAGAGAACATGAACTGTGAGCTGTGAATTATTTAACCCTGCGATGTAGTTGTACAGTTTGAGCAGGAGCTGAAAGCCATGACTGAAAATATTGCACAGTGTATGCCCAGCTTAAAACAGAGTCACATGGCTTTACCTCCAGCCAGCGTCTTTTATTCATCAAGTGTTTCCGTTCTTCCCTTTCCCGAAACAGTCGGATTCTCTCCCGCTCTGAACGAGGGTCACGGTTGCGGTCACTAAAAAGCAAAAACACAGATCCATCTTTAATGGTTAGGAGATACAGTCAACAAAAGCGAGTTAAAAAATAGGCATTCAGATGGCTAAAAATATCCAGCATTTTATTAAGTTTAAGTCTGCTGGTAAAATCCTTACGTAAATCTGCGTCTTTCGATCTCTCTGATCTCCCTCTCTCTCTGCCTCTGTCTCTCCCTCTCCCTCTGCTCCTTGATCTGGTCGAATGTAAGGATCTCTTTCCTATCCTTGCTGGATGATTTACGATCCCGACTCTTTGTGCTCTGAAGAAACAGGAAACAAGACAAACAAAATACAAATCTGTTTAGATTTCATTGCTGGACAAAGCCACAAAGGAGCGATTCAACAAACTAAGAAAACTTTTTTTACCCTGTCCCTGCTTTTGCTCTTGGTCTTGACACTGATAACAGGTTCTCCCTTGGACTTGTCCATAACTACAGTCCTCTCATTTCGCTCTGTCAAACAAGGCATTGTAATTAATTTGTCAGAAAATGTTTTACGTATAATTGGAAACTTCTGTTTTGCTTTGAGCGACTGTAATCATGATCCATATTTACCTTTGTCATCTTTTCCTTCTTCAGTTTTCTCATCTTTTGCATCAGACCTGCAGAAATTAAAACAAAAAACAATGACAGACTTAAGAAAAAACTACAAATTTAAAGTAAATTTGAGAATTAGTATGTTTTTCTTATATTAACAGTTCGTTCTTGATATAAGGTTTAGGGTTTTATACTAACAAACTTGCATTTCGTGCTAAAACTGTACATGCCGTCTTACTTTGAGTCAGAAGAGTGTCTCCTCTCGCTTCCAGACTTCTTGCTAGATGACTTGTTCCCTGCAGGCTCATTCTTTGCCTAAGATTTTTAAACATGAACAAAATTTACTACAAACAACTAACTGAACACATCATTTGAAAAATGGAAATAAATCATTTTTAATTTAGATTTAAACAATGGCGAGTCTGAGACCCATTGAATTTAACATGTGATGAAATAGAGAAAAAAAAATGGCACATAGGGCAGGAGATGCCAGCTTCACACGCACTTTAATAGCAGTCAAGCCCAATCTAAACTTTTAATGTTTCATGAAACCTGAAGCGGACAAAAGTGCTGTATACCAGTACTGTGAGTCCTAGACTCATCCGGTGATTTTCTGAATGATCTAAAAGCAAAATTCTTATTCTAGAACTCACCCGCTCTACAGAGATCATCCTGCCATGCAGCTCGGTCCTGTGGAGGTGGTCTATACAGTTGGTGGCCTCCTCTGTGGACGACATGGTGACAAAGCCATAGCAACGAGCCCCGGGGCTCTTAGCATTGGTCACAACCTTAGCTCCAACAACCTGCAGGAAACATAAAAATATGTATAAAATAAAAATAATACAATTTGAAAATTAAAAAGTAAAAACCTGTAAAAGAAAAAAAAAATCACTGTAAGGAATAACTTTTGGATCTCACTTTGCCATATTTGCTGAAAAGAGCTTTCAGATCCGTCGCTCTGGTGGTTGTGGACAGACCACTGACCCACAGATTCCTACTGCTCGCTGCACCACTTCCAGCAGCTACACACAAGAACACAAACAAATGGACATAAATACACTAAAAGGTGAGACTACAAGAGGAAAACTCTAAGAGTCCACCCACCCTTTTCATCTTTTGACTCAGCGGTGGCATCTTTTTCCTCAGCGCTAGAGACAAAGGGAAAAAGCCATCTGTGAGTATATGTACAAAAAACATCTGACTTCCTAAAAAAAGATGTTAATGCTTATTTTGGAATTAAAATTTACTCTCAGGGATCAACCCTTCGTGTCCCACAGCGAAGTGAATATATGGAGACGATATGAATGTCTACCTCTTTAAACCCAAAAACATTATTCATTAATGAATAAAAATGTGGAATGTTTGAGTGTAAAGAATGTCCAAGAACAAAAAAAGAAAGACATCACATTTCCATAAAACATTTACCTTCAAAGGGCATCCAAATTTTGCTAACACAAAGAGGGCCAATGCAACAGATAACCATTGTGGTTTCTAGTATACAGAAAGCAACAAACCTCTTTTTCTGATCATCGCCCTCAACAGAAGAGGACTCTTTCAGCGTTGAGGCTGAATCCGCAGCAGCGTTATCTTCTGTCTTCTCATCTTCCTCACCCTTCTTAGACCCCTTTTCTGAATCAATAGTTTCACCCACGCCACCCTGTTTGCTTACACTAACAGCCTGCGAGTTTTTGTTTTCAGAGTCAAATGTCTCTTCCGGGACGTTCTGCCCATCCCCAACCTCTCCTTCCTTGGCGCTGGCCTCCACAACATCCCCGTCGCGCTCCACATCTCCGGATGCAGCGTTGTCAGACTTGGCACTGGTGACGGACACACCGTCTTCTCCTCCGGCGGTGGCGGCTTGCTCTTCTTCAGGGCCCATCTCGTGGTGATCTTCGTTAAGCGGCTCAGATAAACAAGACCCGGCTACTTTGTCATTTTCTACGGATTTAACAGGAATAGAATGGCACAGAGTTTAATCACTTCTGAAACACATCAATGGTTAACGAGGAACTGGCAAGGCCTGGATTAGGAACGTCATCATGACCTCTGGCCTGTGCTCTTTAAACTATGCATCAAAAGGCTGAAGTAGACCCTAATGAAGAGACTGGAAGGGAACCCAAAGGCTAGAGGACAACCAATCAACTAAGGAGGCTCTGGTTCATTTTACAAGCAGAACCACTTCACTCGTAGTCACCTGATCCAAAACAGACAAGAGTCCAGTGTTGAAGAGCGCCACAAGACCAGCCATGGAGACTCACTGCAGTCCATCTTCTTTCAGCCTTGCACATTTTTAGCATCCATCTTTATCGACCACAACTTCAGCTCAAGTCCAACAGTTTTATTTCCAGCAACTTTCTGCATCACCATCTATAACAAATCTTAGATGCAGATAAATCTTGAGGGATCTTCTTTGTCTTCATCTTCATGTGGCAACCTAGAAATACTACATTCACCAGCAATGGCTCAATCGCCCCTGACCATGAGGTGCAATTGCTGACAATGTGCATCAATCTGTTAACCACAGCTATGTAAATACATTGAAACCCAAATAGTTACTCAGCAAATATTTAAAGATGTAGCTTTGTTTTTAGGGTTAACATAATTTCAACACAAAGCCAGCAATTTCCTTTGGGTTTCCAGTCTCTCCTCCTGGTTGTAATTACACTAAGTGTTTGCATTTCCAAGGTCAACACTATTTTAAAAAGTCTGATAAACCTTATTTAACAGTACCTGCTTGTTCTTTAACATCGCCAGAGTCTGGATCCTAAAAAAAAAAATGAACAAAACACATTGAGATGAAGATTAACATCTAAACAACCTGCTTCATTTTTTCCACAAGTCAAATATATTTACAAGCACACATACCACATGGACTGAAGAGTCTGCAAAATCTCCACATTGGTCCAGCTGTTAAAATATATTTAAAAAGAAATCAAACATCTCCAATTAGAAGATCTCAGTAGTCAGTTTCAGAATCAGTTCTCACCTCTGGACCTCTAGCTTCATCTTCTGACTCAACAGTCCTAAAGTCTTGCGCTTCATCTAAAATGGCATCTTCACCTCTATCAAATTTCTCATCATCCATTTGATCCTCGGCTGGAATCCCACCGTCATTCTCCGTATCATCCAGAACATTCATGTCAAGGATGTCCATGTCCTGCATGTTCTCATGATCATCCAGAACGTCGTCCTGATGAGGAAACAAATGAACAAATCAACAATTTACCCATGACTTTAGAACCTGACAGGTGACTGTCAACAAACTTACCTGTCCATCACGAGAATCCTCCTCTATATTACCATCCTCTGTTTCATCAGTCTCTCGCTTGGCATCTGCAGAAAATAAACTTCCCATTAGACCAATACGTTATTGTTACACATATATGAAGTTTGAACAGTAAATTGTGAAATGCTACCATGAGAGGTTCGAATACTCATGTTATAGACTGCTAAAGTCAAGTTACATAATTTACATTTTATGTAAACAGTCTCCATTTGTGCATCTGCACAATCTGCTATACAGCAATTTATAATGTGGATATATAATGACGATAAAAATCTAACTTCTGCTATTACATATCTACTTAAAGCGGCACTCTGGAGCATTTTTCTCTGTATCAAAGTTTTCTAAATGTTTTAAATGATATTTCAGGTCTAAACTATGATCTATGGGTTGAGTTCCACAACATCTGTCATTCTGATGAAGACCCTCCTTCCTCCTAGAGCCCCCTTTCCATTATTTCTTGCCGCCGACATTTTTCAGCCAATGAAATTCAAATTTCTGCATTGTCTGAACATGCACGCGCATCGACCAAACCTGTACCAGTAGGGGGCGCTGTCGTACAGGACGCTCCGTGTGTTTCTCTGCCGTCTCAGCCGTTCACTGAGGACTCACAGCTCATTTCTACTAAAAACCTACCCATTCTCCAGCTAAAGACGGGTTTATTTTTATTTTTAAACCTTTCACCTCACAGAATGGCAAGGCTTGACAGGATTATGTGTTTATTTTGGTCAGAAAGTTAATCCAGGGCCGAGTCAAGTTCAGCTTCAGAGTCCAGCAGCAGCTCTCTGCTAACAGAGCTAATATCAGAAGCAGCAGGGACAGAGAGGGCTCATCAGACCCTCGTAGTGTTGGAATAAGATTAACTGTGAGTGATTAAACCCTACACATTGAGCTGTACAGTTCATGTCCGAAGTATATGCGCCGCGTGCACGCGCGCACACGCGACCGGACGCGCGTGTCGAGATGTTTTGAGGAGGAGCCTTTGGACGCTAGATTCAAAAACTGCTCTCCTGATGAAATCCTCCGGAGTGCCGCTTTAAGTACCACGAGCAGTATCTGATTCAGCGCGTGACCGTTTTACCTCTGGATGCTCCTCGTTTGGGTGTCAGAGAAGGTTTTTTAGGGCTCGACTCCGGGACGACAATGATCTCGTCTGGGTTTCCACCCTCTTCTTCAATTGCCTATTTTAGAAACAATGATATAAAAAACAAACATTCACTGCAGTAGACTGTAGACAAAACTAAGAGTCAACAGTTTTAAGTGTTACTGACGTAAGAGTCAGCAACCCGATAGCATAGCACCGACATCAATGAAGCTAACAGAGCTAGCTCTCAAGTGACTGAAACTGTGCATTCAAATCGTCTCAAGCATTTTAAAATCACTCTCTCGCGCGCATAGTTAAAGCAACAATGATGACTAGCTGGGTGTTAAGTAAGATGCTATATAAACCTTTTTCAGACGATCCGACAGGACGCTCTTGACGCCAGTCGTGTCGAGGTTTCGTTTCTTCAGCTCGGCCTTCAAATCGATAACTCTCAGCTCCGACAGTTTGCGGACTTCTGCTCCTTCGGGAAGTTCCACATCTGCTGGCAGGTTAGCCATCTTTTGGCCTGTTAAATATTTCCAGATTTAAAAAGAATATCTGAAATAAATTAGTTTACTGACGCCGCACCACCAACAGAAGCAAAAGCCTTGCAGAAATACTGCAAAATGGCGGACGACGCGGGGCAAGGTGACGCCATGGTGCATGCGCAGTCCATCGTTAGTGCAGCAAGCACTGGCATGAGGAAAAGCAAGTTAAAAGAAATTTCAACATTTTCTCATGCTTTATCAGAAAATAATCTAACTCAACAAATTATACTGATGAAAAATTAGAAAGGGAACTAATTAATGAAATAAGCATCGGATTGTTTACATCCATGTCCATTAAGAGAAAATGAAAATGCATTTAAAGGTCTCATCTAGATGAGTGAGATTGCACTGGAATTTTTAAAAACTTATCTAAAAATATTTACAAATAAATGAGCATTTCAGCAACCCAAAGAGCTACATTATATTTCAGATCTCAAATATATTTCCCCCCATGAATAAATTATATTCTAGGTAACTGAAATGTTCGTTTTGACTCAGAAAAAAACAGATACCTGCTTCAATGATCCTATTTTATCCTGCCATAGAGGCAAACACATACAAACAAACGACAAAGTACTGATTTATTTCATTAGGTGTATTTAAATTTACAAAATCATGCATCACATTCATTTTTCTTTTAATACTTTTCTGTTCATTCAAATCACACATTTATAATAATAAATAATAATACACATTCAGACAAACCTGCTTATAAAACAAAACCTAAAAACACATCAGGTAAATAAACATCATGCAGTAATTTGTGTTCTGGTTCTTAATGAAACTGCAAACTGACATGTCCATCTTTAGATCTAAATTACTGCCGGGTTCTCGTTGTGTAATCATGACTGCATCATGGTGTTTAGTAAGAATGAAAATTGTCACTAAACCTGTAGTTTACTTCATTCATTTGGCTGTGGGGCAAACTTTTGCTGGAAACAAGAGATCGAGGGGAATCAAAGAATTCTGGACAGTTGCTCTCCTCTGGTATGTTGGAACTCCTGAATGGAGCCTGAGAGTCAACGTTGGAAACTGAGCTGGCAGTTTGTGCATAATACGGCCATGTGGTTGAGGTTGAACCAACTGAGGGGAATTCCTCAGCCAAGGAGGAGCTCCAAGGATAGTTGGAGGAGTTGAGGCTGGGCTGTGAAGAGGCTGAGCAGGTTCTGGGGGCTCGTGGCTCATGGAGATTGAGTTTAGAGACCAGAGGTTTGCCCACCGTTACTGGTCGCCTTTCTTCTACTTCTTCGTCCATGTTGGCATAGGTGTAATAAAGGCAGACGGTGAATGTGAGCTCCCTCTGTGAAGTCAATGAAAAACTCTTTAGCACAAAGAAAAGCTATTAAAATGTAAAAAAATAAAAGTAATTTAAAGAAATGTAAAACATTTATTTTTCCTACATGACATATTTTACAGCAGAGTATAAAAATTCTAACAACAAACTCAAACAAGTGTCAGACCTTGAGTCTCTGCAGGCTGCGGATGCGGGTGTAAAGACTCGGGACGTCAGGTGAGGGAAGCTCTTCCTTAATCAGTAGCAAACTGCCGGCTTCAAGCAGAGTCTCCTGGTTACTCTGCTTCAGATCAACATCCACTTCCTGTAAAATACATTTAGAAACAAAACCATTTATGAGACACACTTTTAGTTTGCACAACACTTGAATTAGCATTATTTGGTGTATCTTGTAAAATAATGTTGTTTGCACAGAAGTTAAAGATTCAACAGTTTGATTCAGATTTTTGGGGGATTTTAACAAAGAACCCACATCAGAATTGAATGAATGTAGCTGAGTTTAGTAATCCCTGCTCTTGTGTTTAATAACTTTAGCACACGGATGGTGGGAAACCACGCTGAGCACCAAAAATGAGGAAATAACAGAGGAAATGGCAAAGAGTTTAACCACAGAGGAAGAGCATCTATTATAAAAGTGCTGAGAAGTTTATGATTTGCACCAGAAGTAGTTCTCCTAAAGGGAAACAAAACTCAATGCATAGTCTCCTGATAGAGTGACAAAAAAGAGAAATAGCATACAACTCTGAAAGCAGAACTAAAAAGTAATAAAAAGATTTAACAAATTGTTTCATTTTAGTTCATCATTATGGTAATGTGTGTGTGTGTGTGTGTGTGTGTGTGTGTGTGGGGGGGGGGGGGGGGGGGGGGGGGGGGGGGGGGGGGGGGGGGGGGGGGGGGGGGGGGGGGGGGGGGGGGGGGGGGGTCATACATGTGATAGCAGCTAACACACCTCTGGGAAGTCAGTCAGCTGAGCAGAGCAGGAGACGATCTCTTTGGGTTTCTCAAGTATCCGAGTGTAGATGACCATGATGTTGGAGAATTCTGCTGCAAATCCCAGCTGAACTTTGACCCCACAGTCAAACTGGAGGCAGCGGCTCTCAGGAAGAACTGTGAAGAGAAACAAACACACACACACACACACACACTAAAGAGTTAAACAAGTTGATCTTAGTAACGTTTGCTAAGTTGAATTCTTTCCATTAATATATATTTTAAAGGGTACCATGAGCAACAGCCCACTGCAGGTTTCGAGCTGAAGAGGAAGCAGAGCTGTCAGAAGTCTGTATCTGATCAGTGAGGGAACGTCTTTCTGACAGATTGCTGCGCAGCTCCAGGGCCTGACGTCCTCTTGTGATTGCACAACGACCCATATCTAGAAAGAATTAAGAGTCGTTTTCAGCACATCTCGCTAAAAGTATCCCAAAAAACATGCTGCAGATTTACTGAGCTGGATGTGACGAGAACTGCATCCTGTCAGAGTGTGAGCTCTACCTTCAGCGACTCTGTCCAGCATGACGGTGACCTTCTCATTTTTACACACTCGCTGTTTGAGAAAGTTTATGAAGATGCCGTTTGACACGTCCTCTCTCTTCACTTCATACGCTTCGGCATCAACGCATCTTAACCCAATAAATGACACGCGAGTCGTGAAAAGGAAAAGCAGGCGGATCAAAACATCAGCTGATGCAGAATCGGAGACTTACGTGGCGTAACCAAACACTATATTTGCTGTGACTTTGAGTAGTCCAGGTTGTACAATGACATCATCGTTCAGGTTTCTGGGGAAAAAGAAAAATCAAGATTTAAAATGTAAAAACCACAGCAGATCTTCATAATTTGATTAGCAAAAGATGAACCAGGTGTACCGTTTGCGACACATGTCTAACAGGAATACATTGAGCCCAGTCTCTTTCTCCTGCATCTTGGTGAGAATATTCTGCACACACAAGCAGTGCTCTGATGTGTAAGAGGCTGGAGCATCAATGGGAACCATGAAACTGTTGCCGTAGTTCTCATAGCCATGACCAGCAAAATACAGCAGGCCTGCAGAAGCAATAACCAAGAAATAGTAAGCAGGATTCAATGATTTAACTTATTCCTGCAAATAAATAGACTCAGAATTGAGACGTGCGCTGCAACAAGAACATGGAAGAGGAACTAACCGTATACTCCCTTGTCAAGCAGTAACAGGAACTCGATCACGGCGCTGTGCATCTCCTGACAGTTGAGGTCAAGCAGGGACACCACCTTGAAGTCCATTTGTCTGAGAAGGTTAGTCAACTCATGGACGTCTGAAATGGGAGCGCACAGCTGAGTGTGGTGGAGGTAGTTCATGTTGCCGATCAGGAGGGCGACTTTATCTGTAGCTGTGCAGAATACAATTATACAACCATAAAAATCAAGTTTTAATAGGCTCTAGAAAATTAATTACCGGTAATATGTTTGCATAAAAATCACCATAGAGATTCTTGGCTGCTGAGGGTGGATTGGTCATCTGTTGTTCTGGATGTATTCCTATTCTAGACGTTGACCTGTGAACTTCCCGTGACTCTGCCAACAGTAAATGAAACAAACTAAAAAAAAAAAAAAAAAATCTGATTCTAATTTAACTCACATTCAACAGACTGTGAAAGTTTAAGGTGCCACAAACCAACCTCAAACAGAACATAAAGACAAACAACAGGAAGTAAAGGTGTAGAAAAAAGCAGCAGAACTATCATGTTGCTGTAGTTCCTCTAATTCATGCTGAATATTTGACCAGGAACTGCTAATAATTACCTAAACCACGATCGACTTCTACCCAGGAGGCATCTGTGACTGAACTCGGACCTGCGTGAACGTGCAAAACAGGAGACGTTAACGCAAAGCTCTGCAGCTCTGCTCATGTATGAAACTGATCACTCATGAGCAGTGACTGACTAGAAGTCAGAGATTTTACTACATACATGTATTAAATCCCTTTAACGTGAGGACAGATTAGTTTACTTTTACTTTAACATTTTATAATAATGAATATAAAATAAACCCTGAGGGTCTCACCGATGGTGACTGTTGCTGTGTCGCTCCACGCCTCATGATACAGATTAAACACCTTACATCTGAACTCTCCTCTGTGCTTTGTGGTCACACACTCGATCTGGAAAACAACAGTTATGTTCAGTTTTTTCCAATAATCTTTATTTATATGTGTGAGTGTTACCAGCATTGGTTTCTGATCTTGATTTATGTATGCCCAGTGAGCAGGTATGAAAGAAGCTGCTGATCTGGTCTACATGAACTAGTACTGGTATCTGAAAACGTCTCTGAAAACTGAGAATTCACATATCAGAGCTATCAGCTTGAGACCAGAGTTCATTAAGCAAACATTCACATACTGATGGTGAAACCATTTTATGGTAAATGAGACCAGGATTTTAACCAGATGTCCCACTGTAAAGATACTTAATAAAGTTTTTAAATGACCAATTTAAAGACATACTTTTATAAGAGTGCTTAAAGTTTTGTAGCTTAAAATATGATCCTATTTAAATTGTAACCATTGCAAAAACAAGTCACCAACTATTTTAGCAGCTGGTTTGTATAATTTTTTTTCTTCTACAAATTTTAATTTAAAAAAAAGGTGTTTGTACTCAGATATTAAGCATCTTACTCCCGTTTTTGAGAAGCCCTTACTTTGATTGAGGATGTCTTGTGTTCAGGGAGGAGTTTTCTGTTGTGGTACCACTCGTACTGAGCTGGAGGGTTGGCCTCCGCTTTGCACTGCAGGAGCAGAGTGTCTCCTTCAGATGCTGCTTGAGACTCAGGCTGTTGGATGATGATCAGTCCACTTACTGAACCTGGAAACAGGCTGCTACAGCCTGATGTGAGAGAGGTTTATCGTTACATTACGTCATGAGACTAATTAAAACCAGAGGAGACAGGAGGGGGGACAGAAACCAGCACTGGAACCTGCAGAGCGGACCAAGCGAACACGAGCCCACTGAGAGAAGGAGCATTTTTCTCCCTGGTTGATCCTGCAGATGTAGTGGCCCTGATGGGTTTGGCTTAAAGGACACAGAACCAACTCTGGTGAAGTCCCCGTTTCATCCACAATCTAAACATATAATTGTTGTCAATGAGATTACTTGCATAATTAACTTTAATAAAACAACAGGGTTTAGACAAATTTGAAACAATTTAATTAAAAATGTAGAAATGACCTCATCTTTGCCTCTGAACCATTGGTAGTTGAGTCCAGGGGGTCCTGAGGCCCAGCAGGTCAGAACCACCCTGCTCCCAGGTGGGGCCTGTTGGGACTGTGGGTGCTCAGTGATCTGGATCAGTTCTGATACTAAAACAACACACCAGATAGACAAGACAGAACAGAGCTCAAGCATTTCTGTTTAATACCACAGAATCAGACACGCACTGACTTGTGATTTTTAAGAGAAGACCTCATAGCCCCACATAACAAGCTCTATAGTATACAGCTGAAGGACCTGGAATGTGTTTCTCTCTGTTGAGAGTACAGGATCTGCACGGTTTTGCTACTGGGTGTATATTAATTACATTTGCTATGAAAAGTCAAAACAAGATGATTCAAATAAATGGAAAAAAGTGAAACTATTTCCAACAAGACAAACAAGATCCGGGAGTTTTACATATTTCCATAGAAAGCTTTTCGTATACATTTATGAAAAAGTTAAGAAACAGCTAATTTCTCTTCTTCTGATCAAAGTATTGGTGGTTCTTTGGTAAATAATTCAAAGTTTGAGTAGATAACAGCCCAACAAGGAGGTATGAATCAGAATGTGACTGGTTTGGTGTTGTTTTTACATGAATGGGTGTTTATAATATAGAGAGCAAACCCACGCCTGCACAAGGAAAAAATGCAAATTCCACACAAAAATATATTTGCTACACAAACATCTCAGATCATTTATTGAGAGCTAAATTGTCACATAGATGAATTACAGTTGTATGACACACCTGTCTTGTCCATCTTACCTGTGGTGGTGAGGAACTGCACAGCTTCCTGGTGGTCCATCTTCCTTAGGCAGTGGAGAAGGAAGTCTAGGGAGCAGCAACGATCAGCAAGACAGGCCAGAAAGGTCCGTGCAGGGCTGCCTGCAGGATTAAGCACCTGAAGGGAGCAGCAGGTCATCTCCTTTTCACTGGAAGGAGAGTGTTTATACAAAAAGATCAACATCATTTGGAAAAAAAATGGTCCAATTTTATTAAAAACAACTTTAAACACACATTAGATTAATTTATATACGTGTTAACATGGGCTGGCGGATATAAAACCTGAAAATACAGCATTTTAAAACTATTTTTATAGTGTGAAGCTGCTACCCCTTCGTGATGCCTTCAGGGTCTCACCTGAAGCGGAATTTTGGCTGCTCGGCCGCGGCGCAGGCTAACTTCCTCCATCCACAGGCGGAGTTGTCCAACATCTTTGACAGCTTCTTTAAAGCTTCTTCGCCGACAGTACCGATGCCCATTTTCCAGTGTTCCATCTTCGTTTTTGATTCGTCAAGCAATTCAGAACCTCTACGCAGACACGGACACGAAACTGAGAATGTATGCGCTGAATTTGAACAGATGTCCGTTTTAGCACCGACTAGCGGCATCGAGTCTATCAGGTTGGAAGTAAAACAAACTCAGCAGAGGAGTAATAGATGTATGAATGAATCACCGCTCCGCCTACGAGCCTGAAACTCCAAAAAACTACAGGTAATAAACGCAACCTTGTGTTTCAAAAGATTAAAACTTTATGAAAACCCACCTGATACAACAAAGATTTTCTGGAGGATAATTCTTCGTGTAAAAGTGAAGGCAAATGAAACGACTTGAATTTAGAGTAAACCTCAAGAGCTCGATTTTGTAACTACGCGGTCGCTTCCGCCATTTTCCGTAAAGAAAAAAACTTACCAAGTTGCTTAAAAAAGGAAAGTCCGAGCGAGTTTCAACCTCAGACGGAGCGGCCACGGTTTATATTAGGATGTGGTCTGATGAGTTTTACACACAAACTCCCTTCTTCCATTCTTACCTGATTTTGCTCCCCAGATAATTTGCTTCTCTTTTCGGTTCCTCATTTCTGCCATCCCTGGCAAGTACGATCATTTGCATGAAGGGTTGGCATGGCAACAGGGGCCCCATCTTTAAAAGTTGATAAGCACAAAAAGAAACTCAACATGCATTTTAGCTTTTAAAGGAACCAGTGGTCATATTTTTACTTGTATGAAAAAAACTAAACCCAAAGCGTTGTTTAGTAATCAGTTTATTTTTATTTGTTATTTAAGTCTGTAAAGACAAAATGATTACATACAAAACAAGTTTCTTAATCCAATGAGGTTTACAGTGAACGTGTTCTTTTACAATCCATGTTTCTTCAATTTCAACAAATTCTGAGGTTTTAAATCACATGACACAATCTTGCAATTTGATCTTTAAACTGGGTTTTTGCATTCTAAAACATCTATTTCATATTTAAAACAAAACTTGAAACAGTTTCAAAATGTCCTTTAGGTTTTGACTGGAGTCACCACAGCATGATGTGTTCCACATGACCTGGTGTGTGACTGACAAAATAAAGATCCAGAAGTTTCATTATTCTGAATATGAGTCATGTCACTTTCATGGTCATTTCAGTCCAGAATGTGAAGCGTCCCACTGAACAAAAAAAGAAGCTACAGCTCAGTCCTTACAGGTCTACAACTTCTTCCCTTTATGTAACCTGTTGTGGCGCCAAATGCTTTCCTTCTTGATACGTCTCCAATACTCCCAGGTGTCTGGTTCCAGCTCATTGAGTTTTTTCGCCTTTCCCAGGTTCAACTGGAACAACCTGAGTAAAGTGACAAAAGAAAAAAAATAACATGAAATGCACCTGAACGTATTCAAAACATCAAGCTCAGATTCCCTTGCCTGGCAAGCCAGACTATATATGTGAATATAAAGTTTGCAGAGCAAAACTGACGGTCTAGTTTACTAGGCTACAGATTCCCCTTATTATCTCTGATGCAGAGACAACTACAATAAAAAACAACAAAAACACAGAGGAAATTCTATCCGTTTCACATGATTTCCCTTCTCTGTCTATGTGTTCTGCATGAGTGATATCCAGCTACATAAACATTACACTCTGACTGCGTTTGGCATGAGAAATAACATTTTAGGTCTTTATTCATTATAAAATTAAAGGTGCTCTAATTAATTTGAAAAACAAATTTACTTAAAACATTTGTTCATGCCTCTTAACAACATTCTAACATAGTACAGCTATAAATACAGTGGGGCAAAAAAGTATTTGGTCAGCCACCGATTGTGCAAGTTCTCCCACTTAAAATGATGGCAGAGGTCAGTAATTTTCATCATAGGTACACTTCAACTGTGAGAGACAGAATGTG